>JAODUP010001203.1:0-35000 GCA_025642065.1 Paralvinella palmiformis | reverse complement strand
AACTATAAAACTCAATTGACACGTCTTCAAAGATCAGTTTTTACAACGGCAGGCGTCATGAAGCGACTACTTTTAAAAACTTTATTTTAAAATTGCTATTAAAAGCTGCCTCCAAGCAAAATATTAATGGTATAGCTTCGATACTTTTGAACTATGTTATCATTTTCAAACCTATAATTTATGCTATTCAACTATTTTTTCTTAAATGTTATTTATACAGGCGTTAAAGATCTTGAATGCATAAAAACAATCAATCAGACCTAATTCCTATAAAACTATAATTATAATATAGGGTTTTATTAATGACAAGAGACTAAAGTTAGCCTTGAAGTCATAGTACAACTAGACATAACTGGACCTAGGAAAGATAATTCTATTCCCACAAACAACTAAGGGGAAATTTTATATACAACTAAACTTGTTTTATAAACACACCCAACCACACGAGCTGTGTCCAATGCCACCGCTCGAGAGGATCAGTGTTTCAAATTTCCCGAGTCAGAGTACATGCTTTAAGAGCGTACTTGTTGCTACAGTCATTTAAATGCTGGATAACCAGGCCAAACACTTAAATGGCGTGCCTCCAAAGACGCAAATAGTGCACGGAATATATAGCTCTAGATCAACTTTTCTTAGAACGCATGGACCTGGAAACATACAGTCCCCACGCACAGAAAAAGGAACATCTCAACCGCAGAATAATATGCCTTGTGATATTTGCTTGGGGGTCAAATACCTCATAAGCATTCAAATCCAATAAATGCTATGACCTACTCGTCACTAACCCTTTATATCAAATATTACAAAATTGGTATATATGCATATATTTATCTAGATGTATACACATATATTGATCTAGGTAGAGAGATATAGGCTGAATGCTAATTTTGAATGGTAACTATTTCTCTTATATATAATATGGTGGAAACTGTCTTAAGGTTGTATTGTCATTATGGCTAACCGAATCATATGCACCAATTCCTTTCCATGCAAATTTGATTATATAAAATATGATAGAACATTGTTCACTGTTTTAGATGAATTAAGCAGGTACCTGAAATAGGCTTTTTAGCTCATACTGAAATTTAAAAGAGTATAGAAAATTAATTTCATTCCAAGTGTTCTTTTTTTACTTTCACTTTATCTCTAAATGAACTGCTTAATTTGAAATTTACAACTGATAATATCAAATTACTGAGCTCTTATTATAAAAAAAAACATGTTTTAGATGTTAGTGGTAAGGAAAACCGAGAATTATTCACTTAATCAATATTTTTAACATCGTGGATTAGATTGACTAATGAAAATGTTCATCAACTTACACAATGTCGGATTTTTGCCTGTATGCTGAAAATCAGGCAGGTTTACTAATCGCAACATATCTGTCATTGCCGATAAAATATCATTTAACACAATCACTTCATATTGAGAAGAGGTAGATTTATGTGATGCAACCTTTCCTGAAACAACAAGAGACTATGTATTACTGAATTTATCCAACTCGAATATTTTGCTCAGGCTCTTATATAATATGTTCGTTTAAAGTAATGCTTGCAACATGCATTTGAAGCGGGTGCAGAAGAAAAATATAATCATGCTACAAACAAAAATGTACGATAAAAGTAATGATTTATCTGTATCTATCTCTCCGTCCGTGCACGTGGGCGGTTGTGTAGGCGGTTGTGTGATTGCATGTGCGCATATACAAATATATATATATATATATATATATATATATATATATATATATATATATATATATATATATATATATATATATATATATATACATATATATATATATATATATATATATATATATATATATATATATATATATATATATATATATATATATATATATATATATATATATATATATATATATATATATATATATATATATATATATATATATATATATATATATATATATATATATATATATATATATATATATATATATATATATATATATATATATATATATATATATATATATATATATATATATATATATATATATATATATATATATATATATATATATATATATATATATATATATATATATATATATATATATATATATATATATATATATATATATATATATATATATATATATATATATATATATATATATATATATAAATAATCAATTTTATATTTATATTTTTTTTTGTATGATTGAAATTATATGTTATTCAGGGGCTTTGCATCAGAGGTGAATATGCAGAGATCAACTTGACGTAACCATCATTTGGTAGTGTTTCAGTCATTTGTTAATGTTTTCCAGGCCATGCGTGAAAGAATGGACAAGAATCCAGCAGACTGGTCTAACGGATCTTCAACGGTAATGAGGCGAATTGAAAGTTAAAACACTCTTCAGACGTTGTCCGCCCTGGTTTTGAACACAGGAGCTAGCTAGTAGTAGTGTTTATAATAATAGCATACATTTAATAAAACGTCCTCACTACTCAGGGGCATTTAAAGTGTTCCATGCCGGTGACTCAGTGGTTTGCATAACCCAGGAAAAGTATCTTGAGGATTTGAAATCTCGTTTTAAGAGTTCAGACATATATTTGCTGTCTTTCTGACTTTCGACAGATGACAAGGATATTCATAGATTGCTAATGTTTTCTTCCAAGAGTTTGTGTTCTATTATTATATGGTTTCGTAAACCTTAACGGGTAAGACCTCTAACGAATACCGAATTATTATTATAATAAATATTGTATTTGTTACTATTCTACAGTGGATGTTGGATCGTTTAAAATCATATACATCTATTAAAATTACATTTAACTGGTTCCTGTTAACGTATTTTTCAATGCATGAATACATATTAGGAATGACTATTTAATCATTGTTATAATTTACTCTATTGAATTGATAAAACTCATAAATCAAGAACAATCGTTGATATATACGTGATGCTTTTATTTAGTATCACTCCACATATTTGCTTTGATTTTTGGATGCATTGAGGCATGATAAAGTTTAAAGAGGATGACATAGTTTCGATAATATTCCCCACCAAGGTTATATTTACATACTCAGCAATCTATTAATACGCTACCAGACACATATCGAACAATTTTTTACAATACTGTCTGGATGAATCAAGGTAAATAGAACGATCTCCCGAAGCTATAGTTGGTTATATTAGGGTCGTAACAACATGTGTAGTGTTAAAAAACGAAACTATTATTTGTAAATAATACATGAAGAAAATAAATATTTTATACACCGAGATCACACATTCACGGACACCCATATACACAATAAAACACGGAGAACTAGAGGGGGGGCAAGGTTTTATAAATAAGATGTTCTTTCAACGAGTAGGGAAAGATTGACAATCAGTTGTCTTATGTTTAATATGCTTTCATCGCGAGTTGAATTATATATGTGGCAAAGTATTAATAGTGTAACATGCATTATGTATATATATATATATATATATATATATATATATATATATATATATATGTGTGTGTGTGTGTGTGTGTGTGTGTGTGTGTAAAAACATATTTAAAGGTTAAAAATAGTTATTACTTTAATAGTAGATAAAGTCTTAAACGCTTATTTTCTAGTAAAATGTGGTATATCTTACTAGAAATAATATCCATGTGATTTGCAATAATAGCTATTCTCCGATATCTTCTTATTTCCCACTTCACTGATTAGTAAACGAAAATGGTTGAGAAGAAAGTGAGAAAATGCATAATATATATTATATAATATAAAACAGTTACATTTGTATATTAATACAACATACATTGTATTGCATTTTCTAGTGGATTCCGTTAATAGTTGATGATATTCCAAGGTTCAAATAATTCCTACTTCATTCACATAAGCATTACTTTATACTACAGCCAGCCCTATAACTTTGGGAAAATATTCCAAAGACATCCATCAATATACGCTAATATACGTTGGTGCATTATTATTATTATAATTATAATTATTATTGTTAGTATTATTATCATGCTCGTCGTTATGGTTGTCTTCGTCGTCCTCCTCCTCATCATCATCATCACCACCACCATGCTTCTTGTTGTCGTCCATCTCATCCACCTGCCCATCCTCATCATCATCACCAACATAATCAACGTCATGATAACCACCAATAACAACACCATATTAAATTGTTAATGAACCGACGTCCGTAATTACTGATATTATTAGTCTATTAAAGTTATGTTTTATGTATATTCTAAATATCACTTTTGTCAGGACGGACGTTGTATGTTTCATTGTTACTCATTGCTAAGAGCAATCTCAACCTGCCACGACCCTAGCCAATACCGTTATCTCCAAAATAGGGATGCCCATTCTTGTTCCAGATGTCGGACATAATGTTCGGTATATGACTGGTCTTAAAGAAGATACGACAATTGAGAGGGATGAGTAGACGTTGAGTGCTTAACAATGGAACGATGTCATTTATTATGAAGAAGATGGATAGCACGTGAAAATGCCATGACCCTTAATAGCCACTATGTTATTATTGCAAATGGTGTTCTTTATTGGGAATGTTGTTTTATTAGGCTGTTATATTTTATGGAATTGGAACAATAGCATAGAGTTATTTTTCAGAATAAAAGATTACTAGATTTCCTAGTTTGTGTATTTATTATAATAATTATGTCTCGGTGTACTTATCAACAGATAAAATCGTAAGGCTAGTTCCTATGTGAATATAATATCTACGAAAATCAACAACAACAGGGCAGTAAATTGTCTTGGAGTACGAAGATCATCTACTGCTGAATGATTTTATTATGAAATTGATACATAGAATACATTCAAACACGAGTGTGTAATTACGTTACCCAGTCACATAGCAGAGATACTGCCTGAAGGCTCAGTTGAGCATAGACACGTGGTGATTGAGGAGGTCTGCTTCATCGCTATGTTTAGCTGATATTCGTCGCTTCGGGTAAGGCAAGGATGATATCTGACTGTTATATCTTCTGGCAACACATTTTAATCATATTTCATCGCTAGTGTGGAAATGTCATGAAACACTGATACCTACAAATGTAAGTACGTCCTAATATATTTTCAGTGAGTTAATGAGTGCGACTTGGTGTTTGGGTGAGTGAGTGTGAGTAATTGTGTGAGTGAGTGAGCTAATGGACCTTCATAAACCGTCGCCACGAATTGAAGATTTATTAATTTTAAGCAATAAAATGTGTTAGTATCTTCCACATCATACATCTAGTGTGATCACTGCCTAGTGTGATAAGAATCGACCTGCTGTATACTCCTGAATCTTATTGGTCTCTATATTATCAGCCTCTTTACCATCTTGTCAAACTATAATATCATAAATCAGTCGACGTCATATTAAATAACAAAACCACCTAAAAATGGGAACATCTTAGTGATGATATAATGTACTTTATGTTGATAAAATACATTGATATTTCCATAAGTTATATTTTTGTTATTGAAGTTAACTAATTTAGATTACACCTACAAACACAATTTCGTTCATACCATTTTAATATAAATATGATATAAATTGTGAAGACTATTTGATGCTCAATAGCGATATTTTCAGTGGATATTCAGTTAACTCTTTGCATAATTTAATTAAGAACATTTGTAAAGAAACATGTATGCTTTCGTTCTGATATGCATGGTGAACTTCAAGTTTATCACCTTCAAATTAATGATATCTCGATTTTTAAGAAAACAATAATATACAAATGCAATCAAAAGTGTTAATCTGAATACAATTAATTTATTTATGACTTATGGCTATTGCAAAGCGTGTTGAGTCTATCTAATAAACTGGTTTTGCCCCTGTTGGCATATCACTGAAGGATTGATTACCAGCCATCATAGGTACAGTCTAATCAATAGCAATGCCTTGTTCTGAGAACATAGAAAATCGCATTGCATTAAGTGGTGTGGGAAAGTCCTGATGATGGTCATAAGGAAACTTGATACATGCTGTTCTGTAAAACATGCTAATTCGATAATGACATGAAATGAATACTGATTGAGCGATGGACAATAATATCCCCGCATTCCATTTGCCTCCACGACTACAGGCAATTTCCGTCCAGGTATACAGCAATACTAGCAATTGAACAACGCAATGACTATATATTCTATGCATACATATTCAATGATGTGGTCAAAGAATTGTAGATTTTAAGTGATTAAATATTTTCTAGACTTAGAATATTTAGTAGTCATGGTTATCATAGATATTAGGCAAATAAATACATAAGTAAGCATTCGTCTAGGCCTCCATTCCGTGACCTATTATTGGTTTATGGGGGAACTGAAGGATTAAATTTATGAAAACATTATCCCCCCTAAATGTATGTTATTCAGCGATCTAACACTTTTAGAAAATCTACTCTCAAACAATATCAAATGTAATATCGAGGCACTTACAAACTATTCCACGTATTTTAAGTGTACTGTCATATTATGACCTGCAAAAACTAGGTTGTTATCTTTATATTTCTTATTTGTATTGATACTTCACTAAAGCGTCTACTCACTAACACATTCACTCACTAACTCACTTACTCACTCAGTCATTCACTTACACACTCGCACACTCACTCACTCCGTAACTCACTCACTGGCTCACTCAGTCACTAACTCATACACCAACCAACTGTCTCTCTCATCTCTCTCTCTCTCTCTGTCTCTCTCTCTATTTCTATATATATATATATATATATATATATATATATATATATATATATATATGTGTGTGTGTGTGTGTGTGTGTGTGTGTGTGTGTGTGTGTGTGTGTGTGTGTGTGTGTGTGTGTGTGTGTGTGTGTGAGTGTGTTTTAGCTGTGTATAATAAGGCACAGGCATAGCGAATCTCGAACCGTGAATTCAAACTCTGGACGTTTCTTCAGGGGACTGAATCCAGAGTGGCGACTTTTCTTGCTGAGACATGTGTAATGTCTCACCAGTCAATACCCGGAATTGGAATTGATGGTCAATTCCAATTCCAACTCTGAAGAAAATAAGCATCAGGGATCTTTGAACATGATCCTTTATAAACCAGGACTATACAGTTGTGTTACTAGATGGATATTAATTAAACCCCAAAACAAAGCATCCTTATATTGCATTCGATTCAGAGGTAATATTTATTCTGAGGCGATGATTGTGGGTAAACAAATTACAGCAATAAAGGAAATTTTCGTGAAGAGAGAATATAAATAACGGGTCGTCAGTAGCAATTTCATTTGTGTGGACTTTTATCATTTCATAAGAAAGCCAGGCAGCAATTTTGAATTACTCTTTGTTTAATGATCTGTTGATTCACCGTAGATTAGCCCAGCATTATGTATAAGTATCTACACATTTAAAGCGCCTGAAGACTCTCGTAGAACACTTTGGTGAAGATAGCATATGCAGCATTATTAATTTCTGTTTGGAATTTGCTCACAAATAAAAGTCCTGGATTTAACTATTTAAATTATTGGAATATACTTTCCTATCGGAATTATCATCCAATATATAAAGCAATATAAATCTTCCTAAAGCATAATATTAATATATGACATAGGTATTTTAAGATAAATGTAATACCACAAATATATATATATATATATATATATATATATATATATATATATATATATATATATATTATCTGTGTGAATTTACTATAATATTAATATTTAGCAGGGATTGGAAGAAAGTGGTTAGTATTCTGGTCATGTTTAGCTAGATGAAGTATTAATTGATGTATTAAGAAATGTTGAAATCGTGTCTTCATCTGGTAATCCACATGCGACCCTCTGATTGGGTAAACTGTAACATAATCTGTAACAATTGGTCTTTCTGTTGATGATGATAATGCCGAACGATGACCACAATAGACCTAAAATAAAATAGAACACGATGGTATCGTATGATTTCACTAAATATTTACTCAGCTCCTAGAATAAGCCAATTGTAATTGCTTGCAAAGTTTAAACTTAAATTATTTTATGAATAACATGATCGTCCCATTCTCAACTTCCAGTGAAACGTAATGTTATCTTCTCGATTTGATGAATACACAGAGCTACTGATAAGTCTTTGTCCGTTATCAGAGATACACTTTTCTTGAACGACATCATCATGCATAGTAAATATATAGTAACATCGCATCAGTGAATAAATGGAAAACTAGAAAATGATTGATTATGATAACTGAATGTTGATGAAAATATACTACTTATATCAAAAACATAACTATTTGTAAGAATATATGGATATATAATAACTATTCATACCTTTTTTACGACGTTATGTTAATAAAATTCAAAATAGTTCATCAACAGAGTCATAATATTTGTAAAGTTAGACAAAACAGATTCATCTTTAAATGTTTATATTTATATTTCTGCTTGTTATTTAACATGATGTGATATTTTTATGAAGCCCAATTCAAACAAAACAGAGAGTACACAATCGAATCTGTCTTTTAGTGAGTTTGTCACAAGCAATACTCTGTTATGTATTTTCTTTCCTAGCAGTAGGATGGCAGAAACAATTAAATAAAACGATTAATTTTAATTAATGAAGGCCCTGCTGTATTCGCCATTCTGGTGACAGGTTATTTGAATTAGTCGATAATGGAAAAGTCTGGAGGCTGATATCGAGACGAACATGGATTTTTAGGAGAAGACAGGTGGTCTATTAGACAGATACAGACAGGTGGCCATGTACTTCATGAAAGAAAATATTTATGGATAGCCAGTGCTACAGATCGGTGGATACGTTGTTAAAAATATTTATACATAAACTGATGTAGTCAGATGGACATGAAAAATATATCCCGATAGATGATTTGTTTATAATTAGGCGACAGAATATAACAATAAATAACAACACATTCAATAATCTACTGCTTTTTCAAAATTTGTCTGTTTCTAAACCACCTAAAATATAATAACAAAATAAATATGAAAAGCATCTGTTCTTAAGTAATGTTACTTCATCTTGTATTTAGCCATGTGGCTATCATTTGACATCGGTTACATACGATACTTTAAAATCTAGTTCAGTTATTATGATTAACAAATATTACGTGGGATTATTTATTAGTAAAAACTGTAATGGATACCACGTTCTTTATTTTTATTCGCAGTAATATATCACTGGAAATACCGCTTACTGAAATTATATTTGATGAAGCGAAGACAGAATTTATTTATCTCGTACGACTCACTGCATCAACTCAGTTTAAACGGGACTCAATGCATAATCTGTTTTACTTAATATTATATGATAATATATAACTTTACTGTGAACAGACGGGTGCCTGAATGGTCAGACGCATAGCACATTTGATCACATATCTCTATTACCTGTGTTCAGATTTTAGCCAGGGTTTTTGTCTGAAGGGTTCTTCGTCTTTCTGTCCGGCGCAGTGCCCGAGAAACGTCTACGATAAAGGAATAGTAATTTTTTAGACGATTTATAATCCAGCATAATATAGCAAATTATCATGCTTTGTTGTCTGAAAGTCATGTAACTATTGCTAAAAGGTTGTTATTGCTAGTACAGGATAAAACACTTTAGTGTAATCTGATGGCAGAAAAGTTTCAAATGTATTTATTTATGACCCATTTATATAAAGGCGTTTATACAAAATTCAACGGAAGTTAAAGAGAGTACGCTATTAGAGCGTCAGGAATGCAGAAGTGGGGCACCGATTCTCGGAATAAATTGGACATTCGTGAATTCAAAACATTAATATAACTGAGTACTCCCAATTAATAAATATTTGCGTATGTTTTCTTGCTTTCAAAATCAAATTTTAATGACTGGCAGAATACAGAATACGAGTATGGCTATTTTAGTAAGATAGCTAGAATGCAACTAAATATAAAATTTAAAAAAATAGTATTATAATTTAGATACCAAATGTGATTATGTAGAAGCTGGATTACTATGTTACTGTTCAACACATACTCACAAACAGCCAAATCGCTGCCTCTCAATAATACACGAAATACATCTTTTCAAAGTATTTACGTCAAATGTACATCTAAAATATTTATCATCACGAGTATGTACTGGTAGACAGTGGTTGTATTTTAACTACATGTAAAGTGTCCATAAGTGTCTATCAATACCACTATGGAAGATAAACAAGGTATATAAGGCATAATGATTGCTCTATTACTCTCTAGCACAACATTAGTACAATGCGAAACGCCATATATCCAGACAATTAGGTGGACGGAATGGTATCGTGAGTCAGTGGATGAGATATTGAATGAGTGAACAAATGAGCGAGTGAGTAAGAGAGTAATTTAATTAGTTAAAACGTGCTCAAATGTTTTATTTACACCTACATCTGTATCAATATGGAGCTTCAATGTGTAAGAATGGTATTTCGACCCAACTATATAAATTGTTTATGAGTTAATTAATGTGAGTGTCAACCAATGATACATGAAAGTTCTATTATATATGTTCTTATCTATTTAAACGGCTTAACACCAACAAAGACGTAAAACGTACAGGGATATAACATATGTTCATAGCCTGAGCCAATGTTAAAGGTAACAAATAATCAATGTCATACACCATAAACATAGTTATTGTTAAACTAGGTCTGTTGAAATCCAACATTGGTTAAGCCATTCACGCAACAAAACAATACCCACTCCTATTAAGTTTGTGCCGATAGAAACGTTAAATTTTGGTAAGCACGATTGAATATTTATTTTTTAAAGAGCCAAGTAACCAATGTACCTACGTCACACAATTTGCTAGAAGATATGCAGACTATTTCCTTGGCTTCATCCACCGAACCTGTGCGAAAATCTCCTTTCAAAATAATATTAGCAGCCATGCGAAGTAGAAATGAACGTATTCCTCATCATGAATACGTTGCTGAACTAGTATCAAACTTTGTACAGAGTTACCTGTATATTTAAAGTTGGAAGGAGGTTCGACGTAAATTTGTCTCTGATTTCTTCTGCTTCGGTTCTGAATTTAATTATTTTTGAAAAAAGGGGAACTATTGTGATTAATATAATATGGATGCCCTTATATTTCTTTCTATTGGCTCTTCAACTCATCTCTGATATTCACTCATGGTGCAGAAGACAATAAATGCTCCAAATATTCTTCAAAATGGATGCAGCGATACTTTATTTATGTGAACTTCGTTCACGTGCAATCGGGCTTGTCAGTATGTATACTGACCGGTGCAGTCAGATGATTCCTACTGGAACAAGTGACACATAAAGAAGGAAACTATGCTATGATGGAACTAGATTATCTGGAAATGACAAAGTTTTGTGTTTGACATCCTTTGTATGATTGTGTGATACACTATTAACACGCCGAGTGAACCTTTGGGAATCCAATATACTGCTCAACCTTCCAGCTTCAACATCACAAATATTATTCACATCGAAATGTAAATAACCTGTTATTATAATGAAATATGGGGTATTGGCTAGATTATCTAAGTATTTAGTCGTCAATTAATTAAACATTAATTATTTGTAAAGTCATTTATTTAGGAGGTAGATAATACAGAACATAAATTTAATTGTAACCTTACCGAAACTCCTGGCATAGACCATGCTTTTACAGTGTGTATGTTTCTCAATTGTCTAGAACATACTCACCGTGCTTGCCATTCAAAATCTTTGAAGTACGCCTCTATCATCACCACATTTGCCATCATTACGGGAAATATGAACAATCTCAATGACTTGAAGGAAACATTTCCTTTTTTGGTAAGTTGAAAAGTGTCCGTTCCAAGCCGCCTTACAACAAGCGAAAATACTTTAATATTTTGCGATAATTCATAATCAGCAACAGGCATGACTTTATTGCTCAAGGACTAACATGTACCGATGCAGGTAACATAACCATCTGATCAACACCTAAAGGGTCTATAACACAAAGGTTACGAACATTTATATCCCTTGGTATATCCCTAGTTTTTCCTCGGCGAGACTACACAATGGCATTATAAATTTAGATTTAGAATGGAGAACCTTGCATTAACAAATAAAATCAGATAAAACAAATCCAACGCGGATAAAATGAGGTTTTTGGGCATTAATACCAGGTTCATTTTGATAAATAATTAGCTTTTAGCTGACTGAAGTTAATCTAACACACATAAGATGCCCGATTCACTTTTCTGCTACCCTGGATTCCGCGCTTTATGCGACGACACGTACACCAAGGTATCGAGACTTTGTCATCACATTTGGACGGCGCCTGTTTACTTCACCTTGAGTCATCACAGAAATAAGCAGCAATAGCGACTAGCTGACAACAATTTCTGTCCAACATCTTACAAAAGCATATGAATCTAATCTGAGATGAATAATGTTAAAACTGTATAAACCGCAGTCGATCAATCTTCTGTGAATATACATCTACCTTTCCTAGAGATATGTGAAGTTATACCTAATAATTAAACATTTTATTGAGGAGGAAACGTTGGAAGATATATTTTAAATAACGTGGCCTAGTGAAGCCACTAATACAACTATAATATTCTAAGCAATTTTAATCCTTTGAAATTTTAAAAGTACTATAAATGTAAAAAGGACAGTTAACTTACATCTAAGCAATGTATGCATTGTATTAAAGTTTATAAATCAGAAGAGTTATTCTACTTAACATCCTTAGTTAGGTTTAAGTTATCATCTGACCAGTGTTTAGCGGAAATATTGTATTTTCCACACATTCCAAAGGTTAACTCGAATGTACTTTTCTCGCGATTTAACGAAGTGATTTCTCAATCAGGTAAGGTACTTTAATGGTTTCAGTCTTATCCTATTGGAATAAATGGATAGCGATATGGCTTTAAATATCGCTTGCATACTGATGACACACAGCTGTATATATCAGATTTTCTGACAAGGAGTTAACTTTCTCTTCTTCCGTTAATTAATTATACCATTGTATGGCTGTATTTATCACTTAAAGTATTGCAAATTTAAATAATGAGAAAACAATATTGTTATTGTATTATTCCGATGACATTCAAGTCTATATGACTAAAATGTCATTGGATAAATGGGATGATATTTAATCTTCATTTGAAGCTTGTACTGCAGACCTAAACATTTGATGAAGAAGAACACGTCCAACTTAATACAGAATTAATTGTTTCTCATTTAAGAAATATGTGGAAAAGCAGGTGAATTGTATCTGAAGATATATAAACAGGTATAACTATTGCTATCTTAAGTTGGTCAGGGACAATACCAGTTTTAAGGGATACGCTTATTATATTGGTAAAAGGTTGTATTTATTTACAATAGTTTCTTTTTCCAATTTAGTGGAGATCTCAACATGTCCACTAATAGTTTTGAGTTTTAGCTTTTAAACTACACCACTGACAGGTGTGGGTCAATACTTTCAAGATACATGCTATTACAAACATAATTTTCTAAATAATCAGTGTAATGGGTTTGTTTTTAATTTGGGCACATTTTGGCTTGTAGATGCGCAAATATTTACAAAAGAAGTATTAAATGATTCAGCTATTTGCATTTTTTATTTGACACATTTGCATTGTCTATTTTAAATGATTGTCGAAAACTGAATTTCTCACTTTGCTTTCCAGTAGTTTTTTGAGAATTTGCCATGTCTTTTTCATACTATGCTTGTTCATTTCAATAATTTATTTTAATGATTTTTTTAAAGCTTTTTAAAACTTTAAAATCTAAACATTATCTCTCGTTTATTGTGGCATTTGCAGATGGAGTTGGTTTACATTTTAAATAATGAAAAAGAGCTTAGTCTAAGCGATCATTGTTTCTGGACTGAAGTCTGGGAATGCATTGTCATATAAATCAGCCTCTCTGAAGAAAAGAAACGACAGTGATTCCTTAATTATGTCGCACATTTAGTGACAAAAAAAGAAAAAGGGAACACGTAACGTCTGCGTTATTCCATCTGCTTTGGCTTTCTGTCCAATTTACACCATTTTACAAGATCCTGTTTCACACAGTCAAAGTAATAAGTGGAACAGCATCACTGTATCCAAGTGATCTCATCCAAAAGCATGTAACAGTGAGACACTGCAATCTTGTATTGTTCTCTTCTAACAGCTCCAAACAAATATGCAGCAATGTAGTGTGATATTTGTTTCCGAATATCGGCTACCAGATTGAGGAAAAAGACCCAATGATCTATTTATTGTACACAAACATGTGTATTTATGTTTTAAATGTGATTGTGCTATGTCTGCTAATAATAATAATAATAATAATAATAATAATAATAATAAATTATAATAATAAACACTTATTATTATTATTAGTATTAGTAGTAGTAGTTGTTGTAGTAGTAGTACGGGTCAATAAAGCAATTGAAAAAACTAGTTGTTGTCTTATAGAAAGTCATCGCAAAACGTGGGTCATCAAATTCGATACTAGCGCAGATATCTGACTACAGGCTCATGTCATACGACAACATGCTATTTAATGTGTCAGCTGCCCACTACATAGAACACGTTTCTGGTCGATATTCAGTAGGTGTCATCTGGATTGAAAACTCATTTATTCAAGGTTACTTTTACTGATACATATTTATCATCCTTCAAATATGCTTTATATTTCTTTGTTGAAATCAGTATTACTGTACGTATAGTTAGGCTGTTAGATATTTTTAGGGATTGGGCTAGGTGCTCCTTTTGCTAACAAATATGTGAAAACAAAACACAAATGTGAAACAAATGGTCACATATATAATCAAGATGATGTATGTGACCATTTGTTTGAATCTAATGCTCCCATTATCTGTGTCTACACGTCTACATCCGTTTATCTATACATTTGCTCTCCGGCCATTGGTCTGTTTCAAATATCCATCTCCACTTTTGTACATAACTGTCTACTCTATCACTTCATAGTCTCTAATTTCGTTGCCCGACTGTGAACGTTCATGATTATCCGACGGCCTATCTCTTTCAATATGTCCGTGTGATTATCCACGTTCGTGTCTAGACTCTTCTGTAATACATCAGTTCCATTAACGCATCATCAGGGACTAGATGTAATAGCATATACTTCATTAACAAAACTAAATTGTTTGGTCACCTTGTTACTACTATTATAGATCTATGAAGTGCAGAGGAATACTGATAATGAACTCCAGGTAGAAATTGAAGAAACAAAACAACTCTTCAAAACGACTTCTGCATATATATATATATAGCTTATCCCTCATTTACTTACCTTAATCCTTCTTTGAATTCGACTTCATTTACAAATTTATTTCTAGTAAGATAACAACATAAATTGAAAAATAAAATACTTCACAGGTTGTAAGACATTCATTTCCTTAACATTTCAAATATATTTGGAGCGGTAAGTCGTATCATTATGAATATAATTAACACATAACATATGTGAGCCTTATGAATAGTATTTATGATTTATGTTTTGCATAAACAATTAGTATAATATCATTATTACTTTAAATCGACTTTGTCGCTCAATTTGTAACATTCTGAGTTATATATTTCGAAAGAGTATTTTCCTGTTTGGACAAGGAAAAACAGGATAGATTATAGATTTTTTTGTCTGGGTTAGATGCTTTTGTTTATCACATTATCCCTCCTTTTTCCTATGTTTTGTTCAAATACCTTGTTCAGCATCGGACCTAGTCAATCATGGGACAAACGATTCAGAACCCTCTTTATAAGAAAATAAATTTCACAAACACACATATAACCAGTACTATAATTATATATATGTGTGCCTAGGTGTTATTTCGATCAATTTTAAATAATTATATTTCCTTTGTGAACATTTTCTATAATTAGGTATGTTGTGTTATCATATACTTTCTATTTCTGTTCAGTTTTTCAAAAGGAATATTATAGTTCTGCATTTAGTTGCCACCATAAGTACTATGGCATACCTGTTAACTTCCCTGAAATGAAATAGTAGTTTAGGATTAGTAAAACCATATATATGTAAAATAATAGGCTTACTGAAAACAGGACCATGATCATTAGTGCCAATTATTATTTATTGATTTTAAACATATAAGAAATAATGTAGGAATCGGGTATTCACTTTGATCGAGATTGTGCTAGTTCAAGTTGTTGTACAGGTCCAAAAATTACGTGTTACTGGTGCTGCATGTTGTACTCATGAGGGGCATGTTTTGCTAGAGCCGTGATCTCCTCTAATACATTAACCTGAGATCATCACCTGTCATTGTTGAGCTTACGCTGTAACAGTGATGTGAGCCTCTCCGAGTTACAGCTCTAACGACGCTTTGTATTCACTTTCCGAACGCCGGATAACGCTCTCTCAAAGTCAGCACAACAACACAGTATAACTTTATAACATTGCTAAAACAATTCGCTGTCTAGAAACTTTACTTTCACTGAGTCGGTGAAGTGGTCGGGTACAGTCTCCTAGAGGTTATTCTTGGCCACAAACTGTGCAAAGAGTACCTCTATATTTGAGGTGGCGGACGACGACTGCTATTTCCCAACGAAAAACGATGGCATTGGTATGTGTGTGTTTTCGTCTTGACCTAATTTGTTTTGTGTAGTGTAGTGGCCAGGTGCATATTCACCGCATATAAGCCAAATGCAGCTAGCTCTGCATCTCGATCACATACCGTCCAACGAGCGTGCTCACTAACCGCCGCGCCGGCAAATCAGGAACCCCTTCCCACAGTTAATAAACAATTGTAATACTAGATAAAATTGAATTTGTAATACTAACAAATTAGCAGTCAAACAATTAGAAACTGATATAATTGATCAACTACGCCCATAATCATAATTGTATTAATAAAACCATAATGACAACGGCTAAATCATGGCAACTGATAGGTCTGAATATGGCCGGATTATGTTAAAATATAGTAATTTGTTATCTGTACATACGTACCAAACATCGGTGAATTAAAAATTCACAAAGAAATGGAAACTTCTAAATTAATGAAAGTACATTTTTATAGTTTGGCAGAAATACGGACATATCTATTCTCTAACGAGAGTAATTGATTATGTTTCTTTCTATTAATTATTAGTCACTCTATTGTCGTATATATATATATATATATATATATATATATATATATATATATATATATATATATATATATATATATATATATAATATATATATATAACCTTGATTAAAGCTGGTTCTACCTTCTGTTGATATACAGAGTAGATACTATTGTTCAAAGATACTTCGACTGCCATGACACGAAGAGCTTAATTAATGTCTTGTCATGAAATAATTAAATGAAAAACACGATGGTATTAGTGAAGCTGGAAGGTGATAGCCGTGGTCATCAGGATACTTGGCACATGATCCTCTATAAACAATGGTAATACGCTAATGGTATGAACTGAATAATAATTCATCGGAATACAATGATTTGCTTGGATTTCTTCAACTTCCAGGTTCGTAGCATTTCCTTAGAGAAATGATGACCAAAAATAAATCGAAGGCAACAATTGATGAAAATTAATGAATAATTATCTTTACCCTTAACACGACTGACTAGGGAATCCTGGTTTAAGATGATTTTCATAAATTTTGATTATTTAGTCTTCATTAGAAATTCCTGAGATAGCCAAACAGAAACCTGTAAACAATCATCTGCCATATAAATAAATACCAAATAAGACATTTGCATTGACTGTGCGAATTCATACGGTAGCTTAAATATAACTTGTTCATCTCGTGTAATAATTTCTAAACTATTTGATTGCCCTTATACGATAGAATGTATTGATGGAATCTGAAACCCAAGTAGTTTAAATGTATTTATTTAGCATCCATTAATATCAAGGCGATTACAATGCATTCCACGAAGTTTGAATCATAGACTTTGACTGGTGAAAATAAAACCCAGTAAATAGAATAAAATAAAACATAGGAGAGTAAGTATATCGACTAGCACGGGAGTATATTACAGGTGATTGACACAGTTAGGCTAGTATTTAGTTAGCTGATCGGTTATAGTTGGTACAACGTTTTTTCTTCATTCGATTCGAACAGTGATTTTTTTTTCACCAATATATATAGGTAGGCATTTATTTCAACTGTAACACATGAATGGGATACACATTTAGTGTAGCATTACAATGATAACTCTGCAGTTGAAGATGCGTCCATCTTTATGTGTTAACTGTATGCAATAATACCAATATTATATTGTTTCCAAGGGTTGTACTATCCTAATAAGGAACACAATCAAATTGAGCATATAGTTATACGTATATTCAAACTAACGCAGATACAAACAACATACCTTGGTTACACAAACCAGATGCAGTAATACAGAACAAAACTTCAAAGTATGATACAATCAAACGTGCGGCGGTTATATGGTGTATCTAGATACATTGTTTATAGATATTGTATTAAATGTAACTGCAATTTATTTATATCCATGACAAATTTATCTGAATTTCAGATACGTTTCAGAAACATCTTAGGTATATGATTATTTTAAACACTCATACATGTAATTCCACATTTTAACATTAATACATATTGTCATTAGTACCATGTAATTTAAAAATCCACCCTAACAATTAATTGTGTGTCCCTTTAATACGAATTACTCGGAGAGCTATGGTAATTCTCTAAACTTAAATTTTATCTTTCATGTTTTAAATTGGATTCCTAAAATGGAAATATGATCAACATAAATACTAATGCTAATCATGAAAGCCATTTTGAAGCCACCAGGCAGATCATGTCACTACACTAATTGCCCTTAGAAACATCAATAGGGTTTGTTTGGGGTATTGTGGCCAAATAATTTATCAACCCAGAATTTCAGGTCCTCGAGTATAACCACTTTTAACGTGTCAATGCTCGAATAAATGTATTATTACAGCAGATAAACTTTCATTATTGTTGTCTGACTATTTAAACGTTCCAAGAGATACCACTAAACTAACTTAAAATGAATAAACTTGAAAACCTATTCTTGTCATGTTATTGCCCACACAAATTTACACCACATTAATACATACATTGCACGGAAAATGTAACTGTAAGTATTTCTAGATCCATTTGGCAAGTAACCGTTACTTAACTGAATAAATGAATAAATCATGTATCTAAATACGGAAATGTATCTGAGCATATATCAACGTAACTGTATTTTATCTCAATTTATCTAAATATTAGAACCCGGCTGACGGGAACGCTACTAGCACTCTATATGAAATTAAATACATAAACTAAGTTCTTTTGTTTTGAATCTGCGATTATATGCTTTTGCAGTAATTGTATATTTTATATGTGAAGGCAGTTGATACCAAGGTACTGTAGCCGTTTGCACAAAACTTGATAACATTTGAGATGCGTTAAAGTGCTGCAAATAGCAGACATTTTCAAATATCGTGCCTGTATTTTTATTGCTTTATTAGTGTGAAGGCATATTATATGTGTTTTATGTGGTGAATGTAGTTTGGATATGGAGCGATAGCATGTATTTGAAGTTCTTGTACAATATATGTGCATTGCGTGCGAATTAAATTTATAGCAGCGAATATATTTTATAAAGTGAATGGATTTAATGTGTTTGGACTAATTATACACAACTTTTCTTAATTGTTTGATGGATAATATACTTAGTAGTTTGTAGAGTGTTTTAGCTAATTCACTGTAGTTGGAATTATTTAGCTAATACATTTCTTTACTATGCTTTATTTCAATTTATTTGGTCAATGATTTGAAGCAGATTCAGAGGGCAATGAACCGTAGATGCATTGATTTAATAAAGGATGACAGAGAGTTTTAAGGTGATTGTTCCCAAGTTATGCATATATTTATTTAGTGGATGTAAACCACTGGATAATCTATTTTCCTATTACCAATGTGGTTTTGTAAGTCTAGACTTCGTCTAGTGTCATTCCTACACATTCTATTCAGTGTAACTGAGTGATGATTTCGGTCGATAGTCTCAAGGTAATACCTTGCTTATTGTCTTGATTGGGGTTTGAAAAAAACATTTAGTTTTTTGAGACAATTAAGTATAATTTATTCGATTTAAATAAATATGTTATATGTTTAAGACCAGCAGTAGTGTAATTGATTCCGTGAACTGTAATAAACGGCTGTGCCATAAGAGAAGAGGACCCATCTGTTTGCTATGCACTCTTGGATGTACACATACACATAAACATTTACACACAGACACACACACCCACACATAAACACACACACATACTCAAATAATAATACTAACACTAATGATAATATATAATTTTATATAACACCACATTCAAATGTTTTGTTCTGGGGTAGTTTACATAAAACATGAGTGGACTAGATAAAAATAACTATATGAACCGTTAAAACATACGCAGATATTACAACATTTTATAATATGCAACACTAAATATATACCTTTTTAGGATCGATTAAGCACTTTTATGTGAATGGCAATGTATCTGTTTATCTATAGTTGATTATATAATGTGGGTGCCGCATAGTGGAATGAGTAGCGACCAAATGTCTTGAGCCTAACCCGGATTATCATCACTAAATAGGATATTGCGTACTGCTGAATTGTGTAATGGTTCAAGCTTTTGGACAGCAGCATCCGGAATGCCGACCAGAATGGAATTTCAATCATCAAATGGAAGCAGTCACAAAGGCATCTACTTTTTCTTCTAGAACCCCAACTAACAAAACAATTTGGACAGTTCCAATGGTCTTGAGCTGGAAATACGAAGCTTTGCACACTAGCTTTATATGAGCCTAAATAGCTAGGTGCGTATCCATGGCTACGCCAAGATATCTAACATTTCCAGCAGGTTGATGATATTCGGCGCCTTCTGCAATACTAAGAGCAAGCTGTTTGACACGGGGAGAAGCAAAGACCATCAATTTCTGTTTTACTGTCATTTATTTTCTGTTTATTTCTCAGCATTCAAACCATAATGTCATCAATGCAACACTCTAAAGACCTAACAGCTTTGCTTATGCTAAAGAGGTCCATGTGGTCAAATGAAACATACAATTGTCTGTCATCTGTATGGCATGAATACGCCATGCTGTTGTGCAAAGTCACCCAAGGGGAGTAGAGTTAAAATAAATAGCCGAGGGTCCCAAACCAACTCTTGGCGTACTCCAAATAAGAGTTGTCTAGTACAGATATTGCTTCCATAATGTTGAAAGTTTATGTGCGGCTGCGAAACAAAGAGTTCAGCCACTAAAGGACCACACACACATAGATACGCACACACACACGCACACACACACACACACATATATATATATATATATATATATATATATATATATATACTCGCCGCATACTCTCACAGATACACATAAACACATACACACATACAGACACACACACAAACACAATACTAAAACGAGTTAGTTATATTTCAACCGACCAGCTTCAGTAATAAGTATTTTCCACGCTGTTTCCTAGTCTTTTAAAGCATCTAATGGCCATTAAAGTAATATCTTGCAAACTATATAATGTATGATTGACTGACTAATTTAGAGAATATTAAATTAGTATGGTTCATAATCATCGGTTATAAATATCTTGCTGAGAACAGGACTGGCCAGTTAATCAGGGATTTCAGAGATTTAACGAAAACTATTATCGCCCTTAAGGACAAATGATAGGTTGATGTATATGTGTCTACGCTCTGGTTTACTGCCATACACAAACTGAAATAAACTGAAACATATTCACTAGCAAATTTGCTAGCGCCATGCTAACTCCAGTATTAGGAAATCGGTTATGTTAAATTTGGAAATATTATATTACGATATATATTTGTATACATATAATGAGATAATATTAAATATTGGTTCTTTCTAGAGATTGGATAATCTTTTAAAGAAGACTGCATTAGTTACTAAAACATAGAAAATACTGAGTCTGCGTAACATCATAAATATCGTTTATTAAATCAGATTCCTTCAGGATTATTGACTACAATTCTTATTTTGCCTTACTTATTCGTTGACTGACTGAATATATAGCCAAAAGTCTATCTGACAATCTGACAGACTGATTGACTGACTGACTGATTGACTGACTGGCTGGTTGACTGACTGGCTGACCTGCCGGTAGTCTGACTGACTGACTGACTAACTGATGACTGACTTACTGACTGACTGACTGATAGACTGACTGACTGACTGACTGACTAATGGACTGACTGACTGACTGACTGATTGACCTATTAACTGATTGGTCCATTGGCTTATTGACTCACTTACTCACCCACGGATCCACGAACCCAACGACTCACTGACTTACTCACTCACTCAAGCACGCAAACACTAACTCAATGACTCAAGACCTCAATCACTCGCTCATTCACCCAATTTCTCTATCACACAATCCATCAATCACTCAATTAGTAATTTAGTCACGAATGTACTCACTCACACATTTAAGCTGTTATTTAGGGTGACTGATTCCGCATGCCATCAGTCCTTTCTTAAATCTCGTATGTCGTATTACAACCAACATATGCCTAACATTGACAGTGGTATTAAATATTATATACGATAACTTATTGTCACGTTTTCATTAAGCGCATTCCCTGGATTATTTGTGTATACTTACCAGGGAAAAGACTGGCTAGGTTGAAGGGTATACATCTATCTATTTAGCTGGGTTAGATATTTTTGTTGCCGCATTATCTGGTCGTGCAAGCACTATATAACCGAAATTCTTTCGACAAGGGGAAATAAACCCCACAAGCAAAGGTATGTGTGGATGTGGGTGTATTGTATTCCGACCAATTATTCTGGATTTGATATTATATGGGAAATCTTACTTCCACAAAATAATGAGTGTAATTATGTACTTTATATTTGTATTCATTTTTAACAAGAATAGTATATGTATGTGTAATAAGGTACCAACGACCGGTAAGTGACGAATTTATAAAGGAAATGGGAAAGTCCATATTAGTTAATCTGCTTGGCTGTGAGTAGGACAAAATATATAGATATCCCCATAATTGGTTATCGTCTTTCTTTCTATTCATTCCCAGTTCCTTTATAGTCTTAATGTATTTCGATATTTAATTTCCTGTAGCTTACGTTAAAATATTTCTGACGAAACTGATCATCCTTTTCACATTATCTGCCGGAATCCAACTTTGACTGCATGATTTGCTGACAACATACAATACCCGTCATCATAGATGGACTAAGTTTGATCAACATCAGTATCAGGAGATATAGCAGAATATTACAATTACTATATATGCAAATTTATAGTAACCCCCCCCCCCCACCTCAAAAAGGTAATTATTCACCTATACACAGCTTGTACAACAGCTGCTTCTTATGGCAAATCTGCCTACTATTCAAGAAAGTTAATGAATACATCAACAATAGTTACTTTTTTTCCAGATTCTATAAAATATAAATTATCCATCCTAAAACTTTATAGTGTTTTTAAAGGTTAATTGACTTCAAAATAATCCATACTAATGGTTAAAATTTTCATCCTTCAACCTATGAGGACTACCTTTCTATATTTGTTTTGATTGATTAATAGGATGAGAATCTTTGAATGAAGATGCAGTCTAGCCCACGATTGAGTGAATAATTAGACAAATGAGTCGGGGTGTGCATATTTAGTGAGTGGGAGAGGATATGAGCGAGTGAGTGAGTGGTCATCAACTATCACATATAGAACGTATATCTATATCTAGGCTTCCTTCCTAGCACCAGGATAAGAGAAACAAGGAAACCAAACCAATTACTTCAGTTAATGAAGTCTATGCTATAATCTCCATTCTGGTGATACGGTGGCGGAACCAACGGATAATAGAAATGTCCGGACTAGGATATACAGACTAACACGTACTTATAGAAATAAACGGATGGCTGATAGACAGATATAGACAGGTGAATACGCATACATTGAATAAAGTAAATTACCTGATGAGGATGTGCGTAAAATGGTAACATAAATATTTGTATATAAACTGATAGACAAGTCCATAGAAAGATGTACAAGGAAAATACATTTCGATTGATGACCAGGTGGATTTATAACAGATGGACAGAACAAATCTAACACATAAGCCCGATATAAACATAGTAATTTAGGCATTATTCTGTCTTAATTTACCTTTTTCATCAAATATATGTTCATAAGAAACAACCAAATAATTTGCTGCAAAATAAATCACAGCCCAAATTTACTAGAACAGATTGTTACTTTTATCCTGACGTAATTTTTCTACATCTTGTAGATACATTATTAGGTCGTATATATATTTATTTTTCGTTAGGGGTACCACATGGAATCGCATACGCGAATTATTTGAACATTTAGATTGTTTTTACTATATACGGTTCTTTGCAGAATGAAAAACCTTACTACAACAGGGCATTTGTTGTTATTATTCACAGATGATTTACGTTGAATTTGATCAAAACAAATACTTACCAATAATTATTTCCATATTTAGTAGAGCGATTACTTTTGAGTTTCATCATGGGTTCCAAGTATCGTTATTTTTCATCACATTTATTTTTTCAGTTATTATTTGTTATTACACATCGTTGAATATGCATCGTTGAATTTAAATTAAAACTTATGAGACAAATACATATTATATTCATCTTGTAGCAATCACTGCACGAAGCAAGGGTAGTTTCCACTTTCCTGACAAAACAGTTTTGAATTATTTAAGTGGGTTGAAAAATACAGACTTTATTTTACTTTATCTAATAAGGTAATATAAAACGTATGATTCCTACCACCTCAGCTCAAATACTGATGTATTGTGTGTCTGTATGTCTGAGGGGTTGTTAATTCTTCTCATGACCTAATTAACGTGAGATAATGTTGGTCTCATTTAACATATGGTGTGAATAAATGTGGTATTGAAACATAAAACCTAGCAGCCTTATTTATGAACAACAATATATTGCGTTCAAATATGGCTAAGCTAAAAAGGTAGTTTTAATAAAGAACATCGGATGAATGAATGACTCTCAGGGTTAGAGGCTGAGTTTATAAATCAACAAATGAATTTATGAGTGAATGAGTACATGTTTAAAGATCAACATAATTCACATAGTCAGACATTTGTCAGCTTTGTTGATTAGAAATAATTCACTATAACATTATATATTTAATTATCTTTATTATAACTTAGTAATTATTCACCTTTTCACAGCTTAATTAGTTATTAACTATTCCACATAATGTTAAAAACCAGTTATGTATAGAAATAAGGAAAACCAACTCCAGTGAAGTAATAAGCTCTAAGTTTCAAAAGTCTAAAATGTAAATGTTGTTACAACCATTTTCGAAGAAGGTCTGTCATTTTTAATTATATATTTGTGATTTAGAAATTAGTTCTTCATATTACATCTATGTTCAACTAAAATTAGCTCCGAATGCACATCATAAGATAATTAACAACATTTTCGTTTTTAGTCTATGCTCTTGTAACACGGAAAATAAGCCAAAAGCAATGATTCGGCTAAATATGAGATACTAAGAATTATAACTCAATCTGATTTGGGGAGGTTTATCTAATTATCTGACTCTAAATTCCGTTGTCGTAAACAGGTGATGATATTGTTAAAAGATGGTTCATCCGCCATGACAGGTACAGCCTAGTTAGTGTCTTGTCGTGAAAACGTAAAGAAGATAACTCCGTTGTGTTAGCTGAGGGTCAAAAGTGATGACATTGGTCGTCACGAATTCTGATAAATGATCCTTCATAAGCCATGCTAATTCACTAATAGCACGAGATGAATACTGATTCAGTACAATGGTTCACACTTCTTTTATTCCATGTCTACATCAAGTTTTTACGATATGATTCCTTGTATTCACCAATAGTAATAATTGCTGAGAAGAAATGGCTGTATTCTCTGTAGCCACAAAGGAAATAATCACGTTAATGAATAGCCAGTCCCTTTAGATGATATTCTTGTATTTAGACTATTTAGAATTCCTTATTACCAAACGTTATTGCAGAATAAATCAACAATTAAACAATCATCTTGAAATTGCATACCGCTACGCATTGACACTGTATCTTGATACATTCAGATATATTATTTTTATTTTTGCGTAGAAGTCACGTAAAAGTTGGTATAACATATATTACTGCCTTTATATTGTAGAATGGTTTTGTGGAATCTGATGCCAAAACAATAGAAAATGCAGGCAATAAGTATCCATCAATATCAAGACGATTACAAAGCATTACAGCAATTTTATATCACGTAACTTGCTATAGCCACAGGAAGGAGAAATATGTAATTAACTCTCAAAATGAAACAATATCTAGACTATGGGAAACATATATATCAGTGTACTTTTACATTTCCTTACTTTGTCTAGCCTTCTATTTCAAAATTATAGTTATTATTTTACATTCCCCGGTGTTTAGTAGATTATAGCAGATTGCATTGCTTACCAAAGTCACCAACAATAGTAAGAACATACATTTAAGTAGAGGTTTGATCCCTATGTAACTGAAACTGTACACTTTAAAATTAAGTATAGACACTGGCTCGCTAGTGCTCACTCATACATCTATGCAGTATTATAATGACTTGAATATGTCTAATCCAGTCGTGTTGGATCGTTAATACCAGTATTGATCTGTATTTTCTCAGATATATGGCTATATTACTATTTTTATTTATTATAATAATATATATATATATATATATATATATATATATATATATATATATATATATATATATAAAAAAAAAATATATATATATATATATATATATATATATATATATATATATATATATATATATATATATATATATATATATATATATATATATATATATATATATATATATATATATATATATATATATATATATATATATATATATATATATATATATATATATATATATATCAGGTTTTTTTAATTTCGAGTTATAATTGCATTTCGTTTAAAACAGAAACACGTGTTTCAATGCAGTTGAGAATGGAGGTGGCATATTACCCGGTGCTTTAAACGATTTTGAAATGGAAGAGAATCTAACGATGATACAATATTAGATTATGCATATGTACAGTTCTACAAGCACATTCCCTTGCATACATAACTTTGAATACTTGAGTAAGTTAGTAAGAGAATTAAGGATCAACATGTGAACATGTATATATTATGATGGAAAATGGCCGCATAGATAGGTATATAGCGTAGCTGGTATAATATACCCATTGAATCATAAACTAATACAAATATGTGTTTACATGTAGACATGGGCAACATATCCTCCGAAATTACCACAAACATATATGCGTGGATTAATGTACATTGGTGGGTTGATATAAGAACATAGGTTCATTAAATGTTAGACACAAACAATGGATACATATCCAAAATGTAAATATCCTAATTCAACATTGTTTTGTGCGATTTTTGTTATGTCGTGAGAAATATTTTCGTAAGAAATAATCACCACAATTATCCATTACAATGGGATTTTGGTAGACGAGTTTGTTAATTTTCTTTTTAAAACTTCAAAGACAACAATACAGCCATGAAAACATGAAAGATCTTCATGTCATATCAAATGATTATATTTAAAACAGTTATCTGTGATGAAGATGAAGTTTGTAATATGAAACATAACGTGATTGGGTGAGTCAATGAGTATGTGAGTGTGCTCTTCTACCTAATCGTAAATACCAACTATAAATATATATATATAGTTGGTATTTACGATTACGTAAAGGAAAATTTATATATAAATTACAAGGAAAAACCTTTCGGAGGGATTGGTATATTTAACTGTGTAATAATAAGTCAAAAGATTCTGCCCAGTAGTGCCGTTGTTATTACAGATGACTAATATATGCTTAAACAAGCATCTGAACGCCTAAATGCAATTAACTTAGCTTCAAATATGTTACATTATAATAGATACTAATAAATATCGGAATATCCCTTCTTTTATAAAAACAGAATATAATTTATCCGCTATGACAGGAATATCCTTATTAGTGTCTTGTCGTGAGAACATAACGAAGAAACTACATTGTGATAGGTGAGTTTGGAAGATTATGACCTTGGTCGTCAGGAAACCTATCCCCTGGTCCTTTATATGCAAGTATAATTCGCTAATGGCCCCAAATTGCCCTTTTTGGGGGAAAAAATTTTTAATTTTCGGGGGCCCCATTTTTGAAATGATGAAGTGGACGAATAGTGATTTTAGATTAGATTTTAGACTTATAATGCACTCGCCAAATAAGAGATTGCAAACATTACCTTTTTTAAATGTTTACCTCATAATCACGAAAACACAAATTAGTAGATTAGTACTCGAAACATAATACAATAAGCATATTTTAGAAGCTTCATATATTATTTACACTGCGAGTTGTAGAATCACTAGTTATTGATAGAACATTGCAGCTGTTAACATTATTAAGATAGCCAGAAGATTTATTCTTATACTACTGAAAAAGGGGAAGACGTAATATCATGGACACATACGCACACACATGCCCACACACACACACACGCACAAACACAAACACACACACACCTCTAAAGTCAAGCACACATGCAATAATGCAGACATACTCACCAATACATACATACACACACACACACACACACACATATATATATATATATATATATATATATATATTCCATGAGTGTAGGGAAATAAGAAGTAGTGCAATATAATTGTGTCTTGGTTGCTCCTTATTGTTTGATAAATAAAATATCTTTAAGAGTATATGTTGAATTATTTTATTTTTAGCTTATATATGTGTCCACGTGTTTCTATTTAACTGTTCATATACTCATTTATTAGGTTCTCTTGATCGTCTATCTAAGCGCTTGTTTCTTCAACTAGCTACCAGTGTCTAATGTTCATATCCATTTATAAACACACCTGTCTAACCAGACATGTACCAGACTCTAATGTAGCAGTTCTCCCGTGAAGACACAGCATTATCTGGCGGCCTTTCTTGTTTTCAATATGTTCGTGTGATTCTCGGTGTTCCTGTCTAGCCACTTCTATTATCTCGCGATTCAACTAAGCCAGACTGCACATAATGGAATAAACTTCATTACCTAAAGTAAGTGGGTTGGTAGCCTTGTTTCTGCCATTATAGATCTCATTTGTCTGTGATTTCAATGGTGATACCGACGAGGAGATCCAACATGAAATTGAATAAAAGAAACCTTCATAAGGCATTTGTAATTTCACATCAATAGTATGAGTAACAAGTCACGATTAATACCTAAACAAGTGTTAGATATATTATCTAGATATACATGCAATCTAAGAAGCATATCCTTTCCTTGATAGCTACTACATCAATAAGCCAATTAGGAGTTGATGGGGGGGCAATGCGTAGTTGGACTGTTTCTGGATAAACAAACATACGTGGTGAACCGCATGTAGTACCCGGCCACCTCTATGGTCTAGTGGGTAAGAGCGTGGGACTTTCTTACTCGTGGTCATGATGTGCGTGAAGTCGGGGGTTCGAATCCCGGTGGTGGCACTATAGTAGGGGGAGTTTTTCATTCAACCAAGCAACTGATAAGGTTTTCTCCACCGAATATGCCGGCCATTACAGACTATATGCGTCTTCCATATTTGATGTAGCTCAGCCACGTAGAATAACTTTAATTTCGGCCATTAATATTAGGCAAGAAGAAGCAGATGTCATTTTTTTTTTAAATTACTCGAGTAAGTTTTATATAGATCTAGCAGTGTATTTATCAAAATAAAATTGGACGTTTATGTGACTATACTGTGGCATCATGGATACATTGGCTGCATCAACACTAAATGAATTCAGGCTATGGCGGGTGGACCTCCTGTATGGTGAACCCCCCCCCCGCGTCTGCCATGATTAAGTTATTCGGTTCCACCAGATCTAAGACGCAGGTTTCCCTGTTGATCTTCAGAATTGTTTTATTGTGTTGTGTTTTATATAATCACTCCATGTGATGATATGCAGTTCTAAATCACGAGGTACACTGGAGGTGTTGGTAGTATTCCAGAACGTAGAGTAGCATCCAACATCTTCACTCAGTTGTTGATTATTTGAGAACTCCGATGACATTACCAATAACCATGACAGCAATTCAGTAATCATCACAATGCGCACTTCATCAGTACCAGGAATAACTCTTCCTCCAGTGATGTACGGAGCTTTGGGCCAGGTTTCTGTGATCTCCTAAACTTATGCACCTTACCACATTCGCCACAACATAGCATCATTTGTTCCCTGTGTTCAACGAGATTGAGGAGTCTGTTAAAAGCTAGTATATTTAAGGAGCCCAGGTATATGTTCTGAGTTTGTTATCACTAGCCAGACATCTCCTAGTTAGTTTGGTGTCTTTCTTCTTGGTAAATATTGGTGTCTTGGACTTGGTGACAATTTCCTTAAGCTCATCATTTTCATTATGTATGTTTATCAGCTTTGCTTGTTCAGAACTGCAGCACACGCATTGACAAGCTGGAGAGCAATTGGACGCATAGACATATATGCTGTGGTTACTGGTCATTGACTGGTCATATATACGTCTTCCACAAAGTTCGATGGATCAATGTTGTGTTGCGCCGGTTCTTGTCTCAATTTTGGTGGATTTTGGGGAAGAATCATAGAGCAACGTTTACATATTTATAAAGAATTACATTTCACATTTATTACTTGAACATCACTGTCAATAGATGCGTGTTGTTTTCTCATATCCGCATAAATTAAATAATTATCAAAAGCTTAAAACTGTTAAACAACTTAACGTTGCATAAATGTATCCGCAGTCGGTTTTCTGTTAATGCCATGTGTGTTTGTTTATCTCGAGAACATGACTCGGAAGTGACGTCTAACACATACTCATTGGGAACTCCAAATAAACTTATTCCTCTCTCAATCACTTGTTACTTTCATTTCAACGTCATTATTAATTTCACTTTATGTTAAATAATCAAATCAAACAGAATGTGGAAAAACGTATTATATTCACGCATCTTTCAAAATATATCTTAAGAATTAATACAGGTTATTATGACGATAAATCACTGAAGGCAAGCCTTTTGATCAGCTTAGGTAATCAATTTATTCTAATTAAATATTATACATAGTTTCTATTTTTAACTGGTCTTTTCAGTTTACAAAACATTACGTGTGCATTTCATCTTCAGCTGATATTTTTAATTAATTGAGACCATTTTGTTGTAGATATTTATTTTAATGGTAGCCCATTTCTTCCGAAATGCCGAAATCGACATGAAAATAATGTTATATTTTAAATGATGAACTGATATTTAATAAATTTAGGCAGATAAGGCTAATTAATTAATTAAATAAAACGCACATTATGCATAACATTGTAATAAAGCGAACTAATTCATGTATATTTTTTTCCGAACTAACTATTGGTAGTTGTTTTGAGATATTCCTCTCATACGGCCGTGTCTACTGGCACTGATATCCTTGATGAAGGATTTATCTCCAAACCATGAAGATAAGACTAAATGCTGGTCGGCATTGGACAGACAAAGAATTTATCATGAGAGATCTTTCGACATGATGCTGTATGAGATATGCCAATCCGCTTAGGCCATGAGATAAATACTAGTTGGATATAGGATAAAAGTTGGTCTGTTAAATATAATTTTTTTTTCTTGGCGATATCATATTGAAGACAAAAAAACAATAACAAAGAAACAAATACCTGAGCACCAATATACCAAACAGCTATATTAACCGATCATGCCCAGGAAAGGCGACATTAAATGGTTTGATATTACTGCACAGGTAGCGTACTTGATATTCACAGGCAATTCTATAAATAAAGACTGCATCTAGGGAATACAAGACCAGAACACCAATAACTTGCTGTGTATCCATTCCAAACATTAATATTTTAGTGAAGCGTGCCAGCTCAACATATGAAATTGAGATAACAATAGGAACAAGTGGTGTGTCCTTATATAATTCGGCACCGTAATGGAATCAATCTAACACCAACGATGCATGCATTCTGCTCGTAATCATTCGGAACCTATTAATGTCAAAAGACCGGTGATAAATTCAATTGTTCTCATATCTATGCCCCGTGGAGGCGGCAAATAGTTCAAAGTGGATAAATAAATTACGACAATAAAGGAATGTTCCCTGAATACAGTGGATAAAACCATGCCATTGTTAGAAGCCTGTTTAATACTGCCTAATGTTTATGTTTATGCTAATAGATCAGCCATAGATTTTTACTTTAACATTCGTTTTGCAAGATTTTATTCACCGGGGCTAGTATGATATTACGGTTGTTCATGATAATATTTTTAAAAACGTCGACGTGGAAATAATATAAATAAGTATTACATTCCAGATAGAAGATGCGCATACATAGAAAATTCATTATTATTCAGCTTAAATTATAATATAAAAGTTGCAGCCAAAATATACTCTGATAGGCTAAACAAATCTTCGAATAAAATGTGTCAGCCGTTTTCAAAATAAGAATTATATATATATATATATATATATATATATATATATATATATATATATATGCGTGTGTGTGTGTGTGTATGTGTGTGTGTATAGTTAAACCTGTTCTTAACGTCACCTGTCTGGAAGCGCCACCTGCCATTAAACGCCACCTTTTCAAAGTCCAGATGCAAGTCTCATTCAACCTGACCTGTCTAGACCCACTACCTACCAGACGCGGCAAAATACCATAGTGTCAGGGAGCCGACCAACACTATTACCTGTCAAGCAACCGCCAGTTGCGATAATTTGATTGAGGATTTATTAACACGATTGAGCGTTTATTGTCATTAGCCGAACAACAGCAACAATTGACCAATGATAGCTCTTCCCTTGTTACGTCTCCGACGTTGTTTGTGGCGTTTTGTGCTGACGGTATCTTGGCTAGTCGGCCGTGCTATTTGCATTGTTATATAATTGTTATATGATTTCAACGCACCTTGATTAATGGTAATTGTTGCTTGAGCAGCACTTGTAAGAAGTGTGCAACATTAAACTGATAAAGGCGTTATTTTTTAAATTGTAATTGCAATCTCTACACATATTCTATATATACATTTCAGTAAATTTGTTAATTAATAACATTCTTGATATTTTGATATTTTTAAGAAATGACAATCGTCTGTATGGATTCCAAGATATTTCATAGATCTCGCAATAAATAATAATAATAATAATAATAATAATGTATATTTAATAAAGCGCCCTTACTAGCAGGAGCCATTCAAAGACAATAATGTCTATTAAAACCCTGTAATGATTTAAAAGATAATAATTATTTATCTGTGAAAGTGACCTTAAATAGGTGTGTTTTTAGAAGAGACGAATTTCCAAGAGACGACGAATTTCTAATATTTGCCGGCAACTTATTCCACAAATTGGGGGCTGCAACACTAAACGCACAATCACCATATGACTTGAGCCGAGACACTGGCACCTGCAATATTCTCTGGTATTGGATCCACCGGATGATGTGGATCATCTGGTGGATCTCTATGATAATACATTGAGAGAATTGTAGATAAATGCACCTTTAAGGCAAAGGAAATGCCAAGCGACCTCTTCCATGGTATAATAAGACATACAGGCTGCAAAGAGACACAGAAGGTATTGTGAGCCTGTGGATCAGGACCAGTTGTGTGTTCATTTTGAAATGTTAAGTGAAAACTTTAAAAAACCTTGCCTCTGCTAAATCTGAATACTAAAATAGAAAGATCAAAGCACCCAAAGGGGAAATCAAAGGACTGTTTTCAGTGTTGTGAATAAAGTATTACATAAAAGTCAAACTGTCCCCCCAAATAATATCAACTCAGATAAAGATATGGCCCATTGTTTTAATAACTTTTCTGTCAAAAATATTAAATATACATAGTGGGTTCCAGTCCACACCTTATCACAGGGTACACCATTGGTAGAAGATTTCCATATCCAGATGGATACATTTGAGCCTTTTACAGAGACTGATATCAGACAGTTGCTGAAAGTCATCTAATGCTTTCTGTGCAGTTGACCCTATGCCTAATGGCTTGTGAAAGATTGTCTGGATGTTCTGATAAACCCAATTACAAATATAGTTAATAAATCATTATCTCTGGGTGTTTTCCCAAGATCCATGAAAGCTCCCTTGTAAAACCATTAATAAAAAACCACACTATGGACTGTAATATTCTAAACAATTACAGACCTGTTTCAAATCTTACATTTTTATCTAAAGTTATAGAAAAGGCAGTTGCTTTCCATCTAAACAAATATTTAATCAATAATAACCTTAATGAATCACTACAGTCTGCCTATAAAAGTGGTCACAGCACTGAAACAGCCTTGGTTCGAGTGAAAAATGATATTATGATGTCAATTGATCAAGGTAAGCCAGTAATACTTGTTCTTCTGGACATGTCTGCTGCATTTGATACAGTTGACCATAATGTACTTTTCTCTGGGTTTAAAGACAGTTTGGTTGTCAGGTAGTACTTGAATGGTTTTTGATCCTATCTGGAACAACGCTCCCAGAGAGTGTCTGTTCATGGTATTTTATCTGACATTCAGTTTTTGTTATCTGGTGTACCACAGGGTTCAGTTCTTGGTCCTCTGGTTTTCACAATGTATACCCGTCCTCTTGGGATCATTGCGCAGCGATATGGGGTTAAATATCACTTGTATGCTGATGACACACAGCTGTATATATCACTGGATCCTGACAATGAGTTAAATTTCTCCCCTTCCTTGAAGAATTTAGAACATTGTATTGCCGATATCCGGCTATGGATGACTCAAAATCTTCTAAAACTAAATGATAATAAAACAAATATTTTATATTTGGCATCACCACATTGTGTTAAATCCCTAAAGACACCAGCATTACAGATGGGTGCATCTTCGATTACCCCTAATGGGTCAGTAAAAATCTAGGGGTTATTTTTGACCAATGTATTAACATGATGAACATGTCACATCAGTATGCCGAGCTGCCTACTACCATCTTAAGAACAT
>JAODUP010001202.1:70000-88923 GCA_025642065.1 Paralvinella palmiformis | reverse complement strand
GTTTTGTATTTAGAATCTTACGGTGACAAATTAATGCTAAAGCTTAATAATGCCAATATATAATGAATGATATATTGTGTCATATAACAATGACCTTATAAGGATAATTATATATATATAGAATGTCATTAGCGAAGTACACTAACGACTATAAATAAACATTGAAGCCATAAGTAGTTAACTAAACATACAGAGATCTACTAGAGTTGTTCAGGTTAGGATGTGTAGGAAATACTTATTTTTAATGAGTTACATGTAGACAATGAATCCTTTAGACTGAACATAGTCTTAAGTATCCAAGTGTACTCAATAATTTATCCAAGCTCTTGCACTTTATGCAAAGCTCTTTAAACATTTCTGACCAATTTTTATCTTATTGAATGGGAGATTCACATAATCACCTGATAGCTGGTCTAAATGTCTGTTTCAGTGTTAGTATTTGCCCAAATTTCGTAAGCCTGAGAATCGTATTTATAAATTAATCATTCATGGCCTACACATCTAAATTTTGTAGCTGAAGTGATTAAATTAATAAACACTGATATCGAGTTCATGGACATATCTTTATTTACTTCTTTATAATCTATCAAAAGTTGTATGACAGGTTATCTAATTTCAATAAGTGTTATACAAACTAATAGACATGCCTTTATCTTAGTTTTATACGTTATATATTTACTCTGATTAATTGACTACAATCATTATATTAAAATATAATGTTGACCCCTGTTGTTAATGTATTAGCTGCAACTGGTATATGGCCTGATAGTAATGCAGAATATTATGGCAATTTACTTGAAATAAACTGAATATATTGTTTTCATCTCAGTAAATGTTTCTTATTAATATTAACAATAACATGACACGCCGTTTCGCACATCTCTATAGGCTCAGCTCTACTGTAGAATTTGTAACAAATGACAAATGATATTAATATTATTATTATACTGACAAAAATAATAGATACTTTCTAAATCATGTAATATAGTTACATTTGATCTCTTTGGTATCCCCTAAACATAGCAATATCCTGCATACAAACGTAAATAACAAATAGTAGTATTTGTATGGGAATAATATACAGTACATAATACAATCCGAGTCAGCCATCAGTTGTTACCCGAACGCTTACTCCCACCAGATGGCAGCAGTGCTAAATGAAAAGGTGTGTTATTTATCAATCATCGCATAATGCAGTACCGTTTTAAAATGGCGCTAATGATTAATAACAATGAACGTTAATGACCCATCTGTATGCCTTACATTTCATTTAATAATGATACTGATCCTAGCACTAAAGGTACAGCTGATTACGTTTATGCTATTATATAACTCTTTTCCATACTTTATTTATTAATTTGTTTCTCCTGTCAATTCCCTGGCTTTATGTCTTGACCTCATCATGGTGTTTTATTTTTATTTTACGGTGATATATTCCAGTAAGACACTGCCTGATTGATTAAGTCACCTGTAAATCCCACTGATGGCACGAATCAGAATCAATACAAAGATTATTTGAGGAGAAAGACATTAACAACAACCATGAGATTTACTGCTGTCGTGTCTGGCTTAGCTGATAATAACTAAACCTTTGGAGAAATATATATCTAGAGTAGTAGACAGAGTCTATAAACAGCAATTTAAAGATCCCAAATTGTAATTCAGTTACTTTATACTTTCCACACCGATGTGTCATTGCAGTCTCAACTGAAGATAATAGGATTCAATTCTGGTTTGAGGAAGGAATTTCTGCCTTTAGTAGATTTCAATATTTGAAAGCTAATGGTGAAAGACTACTTATCTTTTGTCTCCACTTAAACACCATACATGTATACACTACCACCTTAATATCAATAAACAATACGATTGTGAAGTGACATCAAAAATAGATATGGGGAGATGATGAGCCAAGAATGTCCTAAATACTATATAGTAAGCCATTGATAGTCGTTGTTACTGTATATTAAGTAATCTAGTAAGTTAGTGTAGTAAAGTGTTTTATATAATGTAGGATGAACCGAGTGAGTGATTCATTTAATCACGTCAATTCGAAACTTCATTCGGATATTTGTAGATTAGATCAATATTAATGCGTTATGGAGCCAGTTTTAAATACTACAGTACATAATGTATATGGTTGAATTATTTAATCTCAGTTTTCCTGACACGCATACCATTAATTATGATATATATAGTTGGTCATGAGTGTCATTTAGTCAATTATAAAATGATTTCATTAATTGAATAACGTGTTCTCTGCTTTTCTTTGATTTTCCTTAATATTGTTAGCATAGTTATCTTTATATTTTTTTTTGAGGTGATATGTTACAGTAGAACAGCTTCTTCAATCTGATATGTCACATAAACGTTCACGGTGCTGTGATTATATTGTAATTAATTAATATAAATAAATATTAATTTAAAATAAATATTTAAACCTATTATGGATTCACCACTTTACAGTTGATGGCTTATCAATTGTAATGTGGACCCATAATAGGTAACACTTATACACTATCATACATATATGGCGTAGACACCCAATTATATATATATATATATATATATATATATATATATATATATATATATGTATATATATTAAGTTCGTTGTCCTATGATTGTAAAGAAGTTGTATTTTTTCTGGATCCTTAATTATCCTTGATGTATAAATACTAGCCAATTATAACAAACATATTCCATTGTCATAGAGAGTTAGTCACAATGTTGATTACATTTGACAATGATTATGGGTAATGTCCTTCCTAAAGTCTGCGTTAATAACTAGAAAAGGGAAACGGGATGCGTTAACCAGGATGGAAATAGAGTGATAAATGAAGGGAAAACATGGTCAAGGTTTCAAGACAAAGACAATAAAACTATTGATTCTGTGAATGAAGAAATATTTACTTTGCCGAGAAATAAACTGAAGTTATGTGCTTTATTACTGGGGACTGGAAACAACCAGTTTATCTCTTAGACATAAAGCTTAATTTATATCCTGTGATTTGATGGCTGTCATAAAGAGACACAGACAGCCATTGTCTTCACTAAGAGGAATATTTCTTACGACATGCACAAGGATAAAGCGACCAATTCTAAATCACATATCTCCAGGTGGTATCTTCATAGGGATAACGCTTGTTCTCTAAAAACAGTTTCCTTAGTTAGTTAGCTGCGTATGGTTCCAGGATAGGAGTCTATCTTGAGAAATATCAACCTGGATTACTACTACGGTTGGTACCTTAAGAGAGGTTCTTCATAATTCCACTTTGATTAAACAAGTCCAAACGTCAAATAATCGATTAGTATACTGCAAGATAATATCAAACAATTAATAATAATAATAATAATAATAATAATAATAATAATAATAATACAGTTGCTGCTACTACTGCTACTAATAACAATTATATTAACAACCACAAGAGTAACAAAAGCAACAATAAAAATAAAAGAATTATTCCGTAAATGTAATTTCTTTCTGTATTGAGTTGAACCAAACTATATAACTTAGAGTTCAATAACTAATATATATCTAGGACTACATATATTTCGGTATAGGAAAGTATCAGTATAATGTCAGTATTAAACAATATATCATCATATTCAATTGGGTAAATACAGATACGATATTTGTCACAACATGTTTGTATTCGCTATGTTCATATTTGTACATGTATTAGGTTCATTGTTCTCTGATTTTTATGAAGTTGTATTTTTTCTGGATTCTTAATTATCCTTGATGTATAAGTAACAAAATAAATCCCTTGTCATGGAGAGCAAGTGACAATCCTGATTACATTTGACAATGGTTATAGGCACTTTCTTGCTAAAGCCCGAGTTAATGATTAGAAAAAGGAAATGAGATGTGTCAACCAGGATGTAAATAAACTGACAAATCCATGAAAACATTGGTCTATGTTTAATGACAAAGACAATGGGAGTAGTAATTATGGGAATAAAGAAATATTTACTTTGCCGCGGAATAAGCTGAAGTGATATACTTCATTACGGTGGGCTGGAAGCAATCAATTTTCCATTAATAGACTTGTTCTATATCTTGTGATTTGATAGTTGTCATAAAGATACACAGGCAGCTATTGTCTTCATCATGAGGAATAATTCTTATGACCTGCACGAGGATAAAGCTGCTACCAATTGTAAACCACAATTTTGGCATCTGTATAAGGACAACGCTTGTTCTATAAAACAATTCAGTTTCCTTAGTTACTTAGCTGTGTATGGTTCCAGAATAGGAATCTATCTTGAGAAATATCAACCTGGAGTAATATTACGATTAATGTCTTAAGAGAGGTTCGTTAAAAGTATAATTTTAGGAAACAAATCCAAATGCCGAATAATGGATTAATATACTGCAAGATATAATATCAATCAGGCAATCAATAATAATAATAATTATAATAATAATTATAATAATAATAATAATCATAATAAGGTCTGGAATAAACTAAATAGATTGTTTACCCTTTTACGTAAATTCAGAATAGTATATCTGTAAGTAAATATTATTATAATTAGGTTTATAGTAAAAGCTTCAATACGCAACTGTAACGTTGGATAATACCGTGTATTTTTACCGTTAAAAGTAGACGACTAATAATCAACAGTCTATAAAAGAATTAACTTACATGCTACCATTTTCTCTTTATCTAAATATATTTTATTATTATGCTGCCATAGCTTTGTTTAGAGATGCAACAAGATACAATAGAAAGTTTGGTCTTAGTTGTAGACATATGTCGGGGATAATCTGCTGGCTTTCAAGCAAAAACCTGTAATAAATAGGACTGTGTTTGTATTTAGAATACAAATATACCAGTTGTGCCAGTACCTTGATTTTCTTTAATCTACAGCCACGCCCATGCTATCATATTATAACCGTTTATATTATTTCAGGCAGGTGTTTAGTAAAGCTGGATCCGTTATTTAGAGGCAACTCATCAGTAGAGAATGAAAGAATATGATTTGAAAACTACCCTGTTTATAGCTATCGCGATAAACCTCCCAGTAATAATTACTCGATATTATTAGTATATGATGATGATGATTTATGTTTTACGGCCACTTTTGTGCACAAGGTAGGCTAAATGGGCCGAGCGACATCCAAAGGTAATGAGACGAAGTGAAAGACGAAACAACCTTCAGATATGCCCACGCCGGGATTCGAACACGGGTGGTAGTGATCTGTGGTTCAGCACGCTACCACTAGACCACGGAGGCGCCCCTATTAGTATGTATATATATATATATATATATATATATATATATATATATATATATATGTCTGTTTTGTGTGTGTGTGTGTTTTATACAGATATTTAAGGATCTGGCACAGGTGTCATACGTTCATTCAAACAACAATTAGAGAAAATGAAAGAAAAACAAAACACAAAAAAACTAATTTCTAAAATAAAACGACCACGAATTCATCAATAACAATTAAGCCTAAAATGGAAAATTAAAATATTAGTACACAATATGAAAAGTATATGAATAATATAAGCATAAATCAGATTAAATTCAGATTAATACTAATAGCAGCGATATAACACGACTCAAGTCTTCATCTGGTTGCACAGAATGTCTAACGTTACCATATTGCTCGAGGTTTATATACACAATTTTCAATAGGAAGCCACACACTTAATCCTTTAGTTCTTTTTAACAAAGGATGGGTGCTATTTTAATCACTTTGTTCTATTTGTGAACTTACATAACCCGGTGTTTTGAAAACATCCCAACGATAATCGAATACAAATAATATGCTTGTACATGTGTGAAAGTGCCCAACATAATAAGAATATAAACATAGTAACGGTGGGTTGAGAATTTTGTGTTTCGGACGATTGACGCTTTACTGAAGTTGTGTTTGTGATTAACCTTTCCAGAGCTTCAGGAGACATTCTATTTATTTTAAGGTATTTATTTCAACTGACTTGATACTAAATAACTCGAGAGGCTTTTATGTTTAGTGTAAGCTGTGATGATACTATATTGATAGTGTTCTAAATAACTCTTCGGTTGAAGTATTTTAAAATGTGTATTTATTATTCTTGAAGCCATATTGCCTGTTCTAGAAAACGGCATTACTAGACATACAGTGTCACTTTTTTCGGCCGATTCTAATATATCTTCCGAACGTTTTTTGTTTAACCTTGTTGGTTCTAATGATCCCAGGGTATCAATCCAAAAGGTTTCTCGTTTTAGTCTATTAATTCGGTCCTGCCAATCAGAACCTGAGCTGTGTATTTGTTCAATCGGTATTAAAATATAATAACCGAGAGATGGACGGTTGTAATTAGGCAGAGAAGAGTTATCTGCGTGCACTTTTAAATGTGTATATAAAGAAGAAAGTCGATGTTTTTTTTTCAATTGTAAATCTGTGGCCATTAGCTCTTATGCGAAGAGATGTACTAGTTTCGCCAACATATTGCTTATTACAGAAGTAGCATTGATAAGCATAAATCACGTTTGAAGAAGAGCAATCTATATCTCCCATTATCCAATCATTAACTTAGCCTTTTATTCCAAGTATTATTACTATGTATTTCCAATGTGACAAACTAAAACAAATTTTAACTATAATAATTATAATGCTAAAGATAATAATAATAATTACAGAAAGAAATAAAAGTTTTCTTTCCAGGGAAGTTATAACTTTACGCTTGTCTCCTGCTGAGAATTAATTGGTAAACAATAATCATATATGCATTGCCTATTGAGGTCAGCTTTTACTTTAAAATGAAGACTACGAATCAAAGATGCCACAAAAGTTCAAATGATAAACATCCTAAATTGTCTTATTACTGTGACACATAAGTTTATCTCAGCCGTCCTCATGTTCAGATTGTTTTTATCCATCGTGTATTAAACTAATTTTCGGTGAACTGATGTCTAATCAAAGAAGCCGACGAATTACTTCTTCCTGAAGACGTACCTAATGGCTGTAAAATGAAGACAAAATTGGCCATCATAACGAAGATAAAATGATAAAACGTTATTTAGGATATGAAGATTACGGCATGTCATATGTATTTGTAGGAGAAGTAAAATGTTCGTCTTACAGAGAGACAATGTGATAGCATTCATTCTAGAATAAACAAACTATGAGCTTATACATACAATAATAACTTAGTTTAAACTGAAGTGGATGGTAAACTCTAATATGTCTATGAAAACATCCTATTCTCCTTTTCAGTGATCAGCAAGTGCATGATTGTTTTCTGTAGTCAATAAGTGACACTTGATGAGTCCATAATTTATATATATTGATAGGTATAATCAAGATAATGGTTAACTTTTAATGACTATATTAGCTATAATTGGCTACTGATTAAATAACAAAGACAATTACAAATCATGAATAAAGTGACTTACATACTTGTAGGCTTATCGTTTGTACAGAGAAGGATATTTCGATTATAAAAACCCGTTTAGATTGATCGGTTGTTAGACAGTTGAAGTATATGATTTTGTTTGGCTGGTGATATGTATCAATATCTTTCAAAAGTACACCTGGGTAAATGAGTTAGACAGTTGAAGTATATGATTTTGTTTGGCTGGTGATATGTATCAATATCTTTCAAAAGTACACCTGGGTAAATGAGTTAGACAGTTGAAGTATATGATTTTGTTTGGCTGGTGATATGTATCAATATCTTTCAAAAGTACACCTGGGTAAATGAGTTAGACAGTTGAAGTATATGATTTTGTTTGGCTGGTGATATGTATCAATATCTTTCAAAAGTACACCTGGGTAAATGAGTTAGACAGTTGAAGTATATGATTTTGTTTGGCTGGTGATATGTATCAATATCTTTCAAAAGTACACCTGGGTAAATGAGTTAGACAGTTGAAGTATATGATTTTGTTTGGCTGGTGATATGTATCAATATCTTTCAAAAGTACACCTGGGTAAATGAGTACACGAGTGAGTTTACGTGAGTGAGTTGAGTGAGTGGTATTCAAATAATCATCATATGTGGCCTTGTTCTGCCCGCCTCGTATGATAACAAGTATACACATTAATTTTAATTTAATCTCATACCAAGCAGCTGTATCACGTTTAATGTGTTATTTGTTTGACAGTGAAGCGCCATGGATTGACTTCTTACAAACGTTCTCAGTTATGATATTCATTAATGATTATTATCAAGAATAAAGTTACAGCAGTATGCCGGAATTATCATAGAACATTCTACATCATATACGGATATAATCTGGATAGTTATTATACTGGAATAATATTCTTTGATTAAACAAACATATTATTCATCAAGTCCTACATCATACAATTTAGCGTAAGCCTAAAAGTTATTGTACGTACGCTGAACAACAAACAATTACTAACTATACGAAATATAATAAATATATGAATGGCAAATACGAAGAGAAGAAAAATAACTGGCAGAAGGCTAATTAAATCAATACAAAGTTACAATAGAATATATTACAGGACTGTGCCACTATATCATAGAACACAGTATCTATGAAACAACACAGGATAATTTTACCTCTAATGTTTATTGGTAACCATCTCATATGTTCGGGATATCTTCTGATGGTACAGTTAACATTACCAATAACAGTATTAAATCAGTTCAGGATCAACGGAAACCTGTCTTTGCATTTTCCGACGACTTTGTGTTGCTTTAATGTATCTGGAATCTGATCGTCTCATGGGATATCAATGTTCTTGATCGGACAAAGACTTGGATTGTATCAGTTATTGATGAATAACTGATCAACGAACTGATTTAATCTAGTTATGAACTATTTCGCTGGTCAAAATAGATAACTAGATACTGATAATATAACTGAGAAGATAACTGATAGTATACAAACTTATTCTGTGTATATCGATCACATTATCGATTCTAGCCAAGTTATTGTTAAATTATGTTTCAAAACAAAATAGACTAAACAAGTCCACTTTTCGACGAATGATCCATATACCTAGAACGCTTAGTAACTGTCACTTACGAAATCATTGTAACGGGCGACATGAACGTTCATCTCGACACTAAACTGAAAGTAGACTCTAGACTATTTAGCAATATGTTCGATAGACAAAGATTAACTGAATATCTGACAGGTCCCATTTATAGAAAAGTAGTCCGTTCTTGTTTGATTCAAGTTGGCGCCAAGAAAAGCCTGAGTCTTTCGAAAGTACGTGGATATCTGTGTGGCTGATTTATGTTCATGGATATAACATATTCCATTGCTTCAATAGTACAGCTGATTTCCTCGGTTATCTTGTAGAAAAATACAAAACTGACATCCAGACAACACGTATTTACAATTTAAAAATAAACATACACTCAAAAACCAATTTTCAGTTCCAAACAAGAAACTATCAAGTTCGGTAGAACATTAATACTGGAAATACTAATGATACAAATAATATCATCCTTAATGTTGATATCAGGTTCCATCTCGAGAAATGTTACAGAAGAGGAAAAGTGCCCTTTATCATAATAATACTCAATAAGTCATCTTTGAGTCCACTCTAAACTAATTAGACCCGGATAAAGCAAATGATAAAACATTACTCTCTGATATCAAACCATCAATTTCTATAAAAAAAAAACTGCAAAAGAAGGAGTTTGACGGAAGGTTACATAACTAGACACTCGGCGAAGAGATGTTTACATCGGACTTACAACAATAATACAAAATCACTCAATAATAATACATACACGTACTAGTGATTATTATGTTGAATCTTGTTCCTGCATTTTAAGTGGAAGGAGATTGCATTTTCCTACAGTTTCTTTATATTAATATTACATCATTGCTCATACCTTGGCCTGGATTAAGTCATAATTGAAAGGCCAAAGTCCAGTACGTGATGATTCACAATAAATCATCTTCTTTTTAAGCATATTGATGATATCGTGAGACGTCACAATTTATGTCATCAGCGTTGAGCTAAACGACACCCAAGTGTACGTTACCATAAGATTTGGCAGACAATGGACTAGTATATGATCCATCACGGAAACCTGTTTTTCTTATGTCAGTACTTGCATCAGCTCCAACTTACATGGTGTCAACCAATACAAGACGAAAAAGGTGATTTTTATTCAAAGGAGCCATATGGGAGCATTTCAGAGTTTGTTCTACCATTTTTCTTTTAACTATAAAACATGCTGAGTTTGGGTTTAATCCCAATTTAATCACCTTTGTTTGTGAAATTCTGCTCTTTCTGCTCTTTCTCAGTGGACTTTGCTTTATTTACATGTTTTCTTTTCTTCTTTGCATCGTTCTGATTTTCGCTAGTTATTTCCGTTTTCTTCCATAATTTACAAAATTTGTCCATGTTTATATCAAACTATGAAAGGTCAAATGTCCAGGTCTTGTCGATAACAACATTTCAACGAGTTGCTAATTCATTCTGTAAACGCCCGCTTGATGTCAGGTGGCGCTGTGTATATATTACGGGATCAATATTCCGTAACGCGGCATTCATCTAAAAATGGCGTGCAGGTAAAAAGTTGGCAAATTTGGTACAGAAAAAAGTGGGAAAACAGTCGAATTAAATTAAATTAAAGGGTGAAATTTTTATGGCGACCGTACTAGACTTTATGCTCTCCAATGGTACCGAATATTAGCACTTGCCAGCGTGGCCAGTGCCGATCCGTTGATACTCGCCAGGAGAAAGATTCGCTAGCCATGGCGAGTGGCGAGGGCTCAATTTCGAACCCTGAAAGCATCTATTGTTGTAAAACCAACACTTTTTTACTCTGCATGGGAGATAAAGGAATGCATATAATTCTCCATTCGATAAAAAAAACTCTGAATATACCTGGATAATATACTTACAACAGAACAACAGGTAAATGCCTTAAAATATATTGTTAGTTTATATTCAGAACATGTAAATTTCTTATCCCGAGCTTGCCAACATCACTTCTAGCATATAGAAATATTCTACTGTATTCTACATATACCTTACAGGTCACCTACAATACCAACATAACTGTATTGCTCACCTATCAATATCATGCAAAAGCAATGCCTAATCCCTGTAATGTATTAACTCCTTTGGTTACCTGTACCTTACAAATGATAAAACGAAATGATGCTTCACATTTAACAGACACTACTTTAATATCATTAGCTTGAAGTATGATAAAAGTGAATGACTTTACCAATTAGGCCTATTAGTGATATGAATTAAAGTGATTACAATTAAAGCTTATATTACGGGCTACTAATAAACTACAGGAATGTCAGCATATTTATTGCTAAAACCCTTGAATATTTTTGAACATTACCACAAAACTTCTTTAATCAATCAAAATCATGAATGTGGTAAGTTTTTCCATATATTATCCTTACTGAGAATGCTGTATTTGTTGTCTTTATTTTAAGACGACAAATTCATATTAATATAATGATATACTGAGTTACTATTAATTATGGACGCTATGACATTAATGGCATAAAAAGAAAGATTATATAGGCTATGTTAAAGGAAACACATTAGCCACAAGTAATATAATTTATTTGTTGACGTATACCGATCATAGAACATGGTAATATAGTTAAAAGGATTGTAGTTCCGTTGATTGAGTTATAAGCAGTATAGGCTCCAGGTTCATATAAATACAAGTTTTTATCGTTATAATTTTCAGCTCTAATATTACACAAATCAACTTAATAAATGTACAACACAAGCCAAATATGTTCTTATATAGACATTGATATATACATAACAATATTAAAATCACTATAAACTTATACACAATTCTTCCTATGTTTTATTGTGTGTGTGTTTATATATATATATATATATATATATATATATATATATATATATATATATATATATATATATATATGTGTGTGTGTGTGTGTGTGTGTGTGTGTGTGTTTGTGTGTTTGTGTGTATGTGTGTGTATATGTGTGTGTATATGAGTGTGTATGTGTGAGTGTTTGCACGTATGTGAGTCAGATCACCTACAGCCGTGGAGTTTGGGAGTAGAACACCCAAGTCAGATCACGGCAGTAGTGAAAATATTTAGATTAATTATGTAACTTGTAACTTGTTGAAGTTTGAGTAGAGACCCCTGGCAATCGCCTATTGGGCACACCGATAGATTAATTATCTAAGCAACCCTATTTATAGCTATTTTTAATTGCTGTATCTTTCTTCAAAGCAATACTATATAAACAATATCACCCAATTGTCACTGTCTTCAAAGATCAGTTTTTACAACGGGCAGGCGTCACGAAGCGAATACTATTAAAACTATTTAGCTTAATTGCCATTAAAAGACTGACATCTTTGAAGCAGACCGTAATAGCGCGTCATAGCTTCGGTACTATTAAAACTGCTATTGTAACTATGGTAGTAATAACGTTCTTAAATGTTATTTATGACAAGAAGACTAGAGATAGACTTGAATGTCATAATACAAACTGGACATAACTGGACTTAGGAAAGATAATTATTTTCCAACATACACCTAAGGTGAATTTTATATGCAACTAAAATTGTTATATAAAACACACCAACCACACGAGCTGTGTCCAATGCCACCGCTCGAGATGCGATGCAGTGTTTCTATTCCTGAGTCAGGAGTACTTATAATGCTTTAAGAGCGCCCGCGCGCGCGTGTGTGTGTGTGTGTGTGTGTATACAATTAGTTCATGTTACTCTATGAAATCAGTCAAATACTTGAACAAATTGACTAATTTCTTAATAAAGGCTTACTGCTTATCATCTACAAACTACAGGAAGGGAGAGAAAGCGAGAGTGAGCTCGCTGTAGGAGATATGTTGTGTTGTAACTTCATTACAATCTATAGTCGTGTAATCTGTATCCATATTTAACATATACATCACTAGCTAGGATATTTCTAGTTCAGGTTCTATAATTAAAGTCTTGCCTCGACTACGTCAATATACTGCTACATGGTCTATCTACCATCATCACGGACCTCTATCACGTCAGTCATTATTTCGTGAAACGGTTAACGAGTATTTATCACATTTCACACCCACTCTGATACCTACACTAGTTACATTTAGAGTAAAAAATAAGGTGATATTACAGACGAGATCTCTAATATCAGAAAACTATTTACTGTTGTATATACCTAAGATAAAGACGATTACATATGGTGATAATTGTTTCAACAAGGAATCATCCATCTTATGGAATCAATTACTACATTAAGTCAAAAACATTTATTCCACTTCAGACCTTTCTATTTAAATTAAGTTTTCCAGACATTATTATGTAATATTTTAGCGGTTCTTATTTCTCAGGAATGTTGAATTAAATTTTTTCACCTTTAGGTTTTTACCTTTCTGGTTTCTTTTTGTGAATTGTCTTTTACTTTTCAAATATTTATAATTTTTTATATAAGATGTTAATCATTTTTATTGTACAACGCTTTATATTATATAATAATAATAATACATACATACATACATACATACATACATACATACATACATATACACATACATACATACATACATACATACTGATATACATACATACTGATATACATACATACATACATACATACATATACTGATATACAAATATACATAGATACATACATACATTAATACTGACATACATACTGATATACATACTGACATACATACTGACATAACACAGATACATACATAACGCATGAAAGGAATCAAACGAAAAATAACAGAAATATCACTGATAAACCAAACATATTTATACAAAGTACCGAAAAGAAATTTCTATAAATTGATAATACTAAAGACAATTTAGTATGCCAACCATCTAGTACGAAATTAGTAAATTAATATTTGTATAATTGATAGGAATTAAGATCATAACTGCAAAACTGTTAATGGTAATTTACACATATCTATTATTTATTTAATGCGCAAAGTTATTGTTATAGTCAGAATATGTGTAATATTTTGTCATGTGTCAGTTGAATCGTGATTGACATCGTTCTGTTTATAAGATAAAAATGAGTCATTAACTTATTACATTTTATGAAAATATTAAACAGCTTATATAGTAAATATTCGTTTACATTAACATAAATCGGTAATGTATGTTCTCTCTTCGATTAACATCGGTATGGCAACAAAATTTGATAAATAGATTGGTAGATATTTTGAAACATAACATTTGCAGTTAAGATGATGTTTCCCGCTAATATGTTAATAATTCATTATATGGTATTACTATTTCGTATTTAGTTGTTGTTATATACATATATAGTGTACACGACATAACGTTATCTCACTTTTCCAACTCGAACATATCAAGTTAGCTAACGGGCCTAGAACCTATAAAGGGGCTTAGATTTTCAATTTATTTACAGTACTAGCAGATACGAGAGACTGATCAGACTGTAATTCGTTCCATTTATATCGGAAGGATTATGTGACTATTAGTTCCCAGAATGAAGTCAACACGACGTCAGCATCTACGATGTTGAAATATTGTAATGTATAAGTTTATATTAAATCACAGCAAATTCCAATTGACTGCAAACTGTGCTATATATATATATATATATATATATATATAATATATATATATAATGATATTATTGTATAACTGAGCCACATCTACTGCGAGATGCTACATTAATTAATACAGTTGTAGGTGTTTTAGCTTCTCTTGTTGTAGGCGTATAATCCAGGATAAACTAAGAATTCGGGATTTAGCATTAAGTTTTACACTTATATATCATCATCAGTTATCTGTTCAATCATTATGTTATCATTAAGACAACATTATGACAAAATTAAATGACTAATGACTAGATTCTCGGAGTGAGTAAGGATTTAGTTGTTGACGTAGCCCGAAAGTACTACTGAGACAATTAAACTTCTGATTACTGATGACACATTGATGTATCAGATTGTCTCTTTGTGAAGGAGGATGGTAAATGGTCAGTTGACACGATAACTTTTTACATGGGACAAACAAATCATAGACCATGAATGTATTTGGCAACTCGCCCTAATATTGAAAACTTAATATTTTAAGAGATGTTCTAAAATTATATAAACATAGTATCAACATTAATATATTATATACGGTAATGTGTTTATTAAACTAAGGTATTAAAATTGCTAAGTGATTTGATGTAGAAGAATGAGTAATAAATTATTACCTTAAATAACCCAGGTGTGTAATAGGTAAAGTGATATATGTCGCGGAAGGTAATTTTAATATCCAGGTGTTTTTGAGTTATTTAAATAGTCATCGAAAGGAACAGACAGAACAATCATCTTAATTCTTCGGCCTTTGATGGCGCCCCGTGGTCTAACTGGTAGCGCGTTGGACCACACACCACAACAACCTGAGTTCGAACCTCGGGATCGGCATATATGAAGGGTGTTTCATCTTTGAAGCCACCTCATTACCTTTGGAGGTCGCTCGGCCCATTTAGACTGCCATGTGCGCAAAAATAACCGTAAAACATCAATCATCATCAGCATCATCATCATCTTGGACATTTGATAATAAGAGGAATACAGGTTGTACTTGATATTAAATACAGATACTCGTAGACCTCAATATAAGCTCCAATGACTCATCAACGTAAGTGTTTGTGTTCTATACGGAGCTAGTATATTAGATGAGGGTATTATAATCTGTCTTTATTACGTTATTAGTAATTGAGGCGCCTCCGTGGTCTAGAGGTAGCGTGTTGGATCACAAATCACTACCACCCGTCTTCGAATCTCGGCATGGGTATAACTGAAGCTTGTTTCATCTTTGAATTCGCTTCATTACCTTTGGAGGTCGCTCGGCCCATTTAGCCTACCTTGTGCACAAAAGTGGCCGTAAATCACCAATCACGATCCTTACCATCGGTATTAGTCATTGCTTATAGATCATCGTGAATAACGAATATGTCTAATGTTAAGAAGAAATTAAATTTTATGTAATGTAATGATGTAATGTGTTTATTAAAGGACCAACTGCTTCTTCAATTCGAAATGATATATTAATACTAAATATTGCAAATATTCTGTAGTAATACTTTTTGTGTAACTTAATAGTACTTTATACTCTAAATACTTTTTGTGTAACTAAATAATACTTTACCCTCTAAATGATAGACACAAGACAGACACACCCTTAATTCATTTTTCTCTATTGCATGCACAAAACGTAGTAACACCTAAGCTTACGAAATAATATTTTGTATACATCAATTAGAGGAAGTAGCTAGAATTCAGGGTTGGCAAGTTTATGACACAATGTCAAAAACCATGGATTAATCCAGGGTTTATGACGATTTATGACATGATATCGTCATAAACTGTCAAAGGCATATTTTGATATTATGGTAATCATACACTGGTGTTATTTGTAGCCAAAATCAATTCACTTGATTGGTGTGCTATTTGTTTTTTAGAGCTCTTGGGTTGGTGCTTGTGTATATATGTGGTTGACCATGCAGGTTATGCTCCTCCGTGTGACAAGAGCTGAAGATATCTGCTACTCTTATTCTATTAGTCCATCTTATAGCTTTCACATTAAATAATATTTACACATGGTTAGTTTCATGGGTGACTTCATTACAGCCAAAGTGGGTATAAGGTGGGGGAAAATAGACCTTGAATTAATAGCTTGTGTCAAACAAGCGACAGGCTGGGGATACTCCACGAACTACAAGCAAACTATCTTGAGTCATAATGTAATACATTCTAAGACCAGTATTTTTCATAAATATTGGGGTATTATAGCATAGCACAGTAATCAGTCATGTTCAAGGGTGGTAGACCTGCTCATCCCATCTTGGGAATATTTTTTAGAGTGACAGTGGATGGTAAGGTTCATGCTAAGTGCAAGATATGTGGTCACCAACAAACACCCTGTGCAGTAAGAATGACAAGTCACCATTTCTTGTGTGCAAAGCTACACAATCAATCCACAGATAGTAATACTGTAGCATCCAACTATATCACCCTGCAGAGGCCCATATTACGCTCAGCTGACAGCAGAAGAAACATATTGTGTCCAGCCAACCGGATATCAGTAGCCATGTCACAAAAACGTCAGGTACAGCCAAGTCTAGACTTGACGTTGAGATTACAAAGATGTTCTTTGCATGCAACATCCTATTCTCCATGACAGAACATCTCTAGTTTTGCCGAGTGATCCAGCTGCTCCGACCAGGTTACACACCACCAAGTTGTAAAGCCATCGGTGGAATACTGCTGTATGATGTAAATGACCATCTCACACAGGATATGAGGGACAGTGTTAGTGTTAAGCCTGGTACATTGGTTCAAGATGGGTGGTCTAACATCCGCAATGAGCCGATTGTGGCCAGCTGTCTCTAGGTGGAATGCAGTAGAGAGATTTGGTGTGTCCAATGACTTTATAGAACTGGGACTTCAGTTTTTGTGAGCTCTTGCTTCTTCGGCATCCACGAGGGAGGGTTTCTTCAGGCTTTGGTGAGATCCACACTAAGATATGCTTTTTTAATGAGAAAACAGCCAAGCTGGGATTTTGTCACAGGATCCTTCGAGCACTTTGTGATTTGCATTATTGATGATTGACGTATCAAAGGACTGATTCAATTGTACATGTGTGAAAGACGCGAGAGTCTGTTATGGTTACTGAATAAAAGATACCTCCAAATTATTTATGTTATTACTGAATTGGAAAAAAATGTAAGAGAGACCAACATAAAATATTATTTTACATTGATGTTTGTAACATATAAATATACTAATTCTGATATAATGATAATCCGCAACTAGTTCTAAGCAAAATAGATCAAAACTGTAAGTTAAAAAAAAATTAAATCACATAATATTTTGAATAAAAAAGGTTTATGACGGTATATGACGTCATAAAGGTATTTACGACAGGTTTATGATTGGTTTATGACACTGTCATGTCATAAACAGGTTTATGACTGTCATAAACCCAACCCTGCTAGAGTTTTGAATTTATTGATAATTACAAGTGACCATAAATATCACGGTAAAAACATCATATCATACAGGATAATGGAAAATAGTAATCCTAACTTTTTTTAATAGTTATTTTTACCCTGCCAACAATTAAATCTACTTTATATACTAAATTGCTATCTTGACGATAAAGTAGAGATAGAAGGGACAATTTATATGGCCCAGAATTGTAAAAGCTAATATTGAATCTATTGTTATTAACTGATTATGAGCAATGTACGGATTACAGAAAGTCTGAAACGGAATGGTATATATTTGGCTTTTAATTACTAGCAATCATGGAAATAAGACATATCATAGTAGAGGAGGGAGGGCCTTTATTAACCGTGCAAGAATAATAATTGTTTAATGCGAAAATAAGAGAGAAACGTCTTGGGTAAATGACTATTCATTCTTATATATTACTACTATTACTGCTACTACTACTGCTGCTACTACTGTTACTACTTCTACTACTACTACTATTACTACTCCTACTAAAAATAATAATAATAATAATAATAATAATAATAATGTATATTTAACAAAGCACCCTTATTAGGAGAGGTCATTCACAGGCGTGATATATGAGTTTTGTAAAAACATAAACATAAATATTATTAATCGGTGAAAACAACCTTGTACATATGCATTCTTAGAACCGATTGAAATCCTTTAAAGGATTACAGACTTTTAAGTGGAATCTGCGACATTAAACGTACAGTCGCCAAATGATATCAGCCAGAACACAGGTACCTGGAATAATATCTTGCTATAATTACTTGAAATGTCGAGATGACTTTCATATGGACAGGAATTTATGCAGGTATTCAGTGCCGTGACAATGATGGAGTTATAGGTTGTTATTAAAATGGTAAAATCCATATGCCGTTTAAGGGCTAGCCGGTGTATTGTGCGTTGAAGAATTTTGGCGATATTCCTTTTTTTTCGAGAGCCATTAA
>JAODUP010001202.1:0-65000 GCA_025642065.1 Paralvinella palmiformis | reverse complement strand
TTGATTGTTCTTCTGGATCTGTCATACAATTGACCATAATGTACTTTTCTCTAGGTCGAAAGACGTTTTCGATTTTTCAGATAAAGTACTACATTGGCTTCAATCTTATTTGGTACAATCCTTCCAGAACTTGGCTATTCGTGATAATTTTATCTGATATTGTATCCATATTATCTGATATACAACAAGGTTCAATTCTTTGTCCAATCTATACACGTCCTCTTGGGATCATTACTCAGCGATATTGGGCTAAATATAACTTTGGAATCGACAATATATAAAAGTAAATATGATTGATCCAGATAATGACGTATGTTATGTTTCCATGGTTCATGTCTTTGTTACATCTGATACAGACAATTGGGACTCCATGTTATATATCATATCTGATTATATCGTTAATCACCTTCAGCGAATACGAAATGGTGTAACGCAAACCTACGATCATATCATTCTAATACCCCACCAAATACATTAGCTACTTCGTAAATAAAGTATCCATTAAAATCAATCAATGGAAAATGATCTGATTACCATGAACTAATTTGCACAATTCAAAGTCATCCCCAAAAAATTCAGATAATTCCAGTCAGATAATTGTTACAGGTAATTGTGTATTGGCTCAAATCGTATAACGATTCTACCTTTAGTATCACAGCTTCTACTTTGTGGAATGCGTTTCCGGTTGATATTTGAAATGCGTGACTTCTTAAAATGTAAACAAAACCTAAACAAGATTTGAATGACAGCCTAATCAACAAATTCCGTTGAAAGACATGAATTATATATAATAAGCATTAGAATCCTGTGAGTAACTCATTCTAACAAAATATATTATTTATACATAATAATTTCCTCTCTATCATCTTATCACCTGGATAGTAGAAGTCTTCAGTAGGTCTAAGCGGATACATATTTGAGCTTCATACAGAGCCTGATATCAAAGAGCTACTGAAAAGATATAAAAGGGGCTCCTAGCTTCTAGGAGTGTGTCAGATTATTGTCAAGAGTCCCATTGCAAAGATATTTAATAAACAAATTATTTCAGGCTGTTTTCTCAAGATGAGTGAAAGCTGCTCTAATAATACCGTTAAAATTACCATTCTAGACTCTAATCTTAAAAATTAAATACCTTCATCAAAGTTAACATGTTGTTCAACATTTCAAGAAATGACGGTTGCTGTCCGTCTAATTAAACATTTTTTTCAAGATGAGAATTAAATATCACAATCTGCATGTAAAGGTTGTAACAGCACAAATTAAACCTTAATGGGGATAACAAATAATAATATGTTGCCAGTTGAATATGGCACTTGTGATTCTATTATAATATACTTTTATCTAAGCTAAAAGAAATGTCCACTGTATTATGTACTTGAATTATCTCAATCCAATTTGGATTATAATAAATAAAATTGATTTTCTGTATCGGATAATTTGTCAAACTTTGATTAATTAAAATATTATTTATTTGGATTTGTCACATTATGTCAAATCGCTAAAAAATACCAGTACTACATTTTGGGAGATCTTCTAACAGTCGGTAGAAAATATAGCGATTGTGTTTGGCGAATGCATTAATACAAATACAAATTCCTATTAACATATCTTGCTACAAGAAGTACATGTCATTGTTCTTCAAGCATTTCGTATATTATATAGAGATTATGGTAACTCTTTAAACAATCCTCAATAGGGAAGCTGGCATTTACAAACATGATCATATCACTCCAATTTTGAAACACTAGACCTATTAAAACATATTACAACCATTAGAAAATCATCCCGAGAACTCAAGCTATCGAGTCAGATATTATTTTGAGTATTTGTGCTACAGTGATTGTGCATGGACACAGTTCTCTGAAGAGATTAGAAATGCATAAATTCTTAAAAAGTTTAAATCGGTTCCAAATATATACCCATTTTACATTGCTTTCACCTGTAAATAATGTTGATTGTTTAAAGCTCTTGTAGGGTTTGCCAAACATCTTATTTAGGGTATCATTGTGCAACACCTTTGATTGGCCCCAGTAAAAACAATTGTACGAACACTTTATTAATTATATATTTTGATAATTAGTATTAATAGTAGTAGTAGTAATAGTAGTAGTAGTAGTAGTAGTAATAGTAGTAGTAGTAGTAGTAGTAGTAACAATTCCATTATTTCTTTTACCAAACCGAATTTGACACACAGAAGATGAGTGAGTGAGTAAGTGAGTGAGTCAATAAATGAGTGAGCGGGGTTATGGGTCAATTAATCAGTCAATCAGTCAATCAATCAGTTATTTAGTTGTCGAGTTAGACAATCTGTTAGCCAGTCAAGCAACCAGTTAGTCAGTCAGTTAGTTAATGTTTAAGTCAGCCAATCGTTCACTCATTCAGTCATTTAGTCAGGCAGTTAGTGGGTCAGTCAGTTAGTCAGTCAGTTCTCGGTTAATCAGCTAGCCAGCAAGCCAGTCAGTCTGTCTGTCAGACAGTCAATCGATCAATCAGTCAATGTGTTTGAAAAAAAATATTTAATTGATTTACTCATTCATTAAATCGATCACTTTGTCTGCCTGTCAATCAGTAGTGCGGTAGAACACTTTGGTACACAAATTATAAATACCAAAGGAGCAAAATTAATTTTCTTCCACAAAACGCCTATTCGTAGATATCGTTAAAATAATTTCATTAGTCCATTGGCTCCCAGGAACCTGCCTTAACAGATGCCAAGCTTATGTTCTATCAAATCTAATGTCTTAACACATCTTCTAGGATACATTTATGTGTTATAAGTTCGATTTGATAAATAACAAAAATGATTTGTTTAACCTCATTGTTGTTACTATATAATATCTATGACTGAATGACGACTTCGTTTAAAACATTCAACAAATACAGGTATTATTCTATATTTAACCTTAATATGAAGTTTTTAGTATTAAAATTAATGTAGTTGATCATTGATCATCACCAACATCATTATTTTAGTCAATACGATCGTCATGTGAGAATTATTTGTTTTTCATTGATCACTATCTAGTTAGTCATAAACGTATTTCCTTTAAAGGATTGAGTCTTGTCAAATTATTTTCCAATTTGTTTTGATACTCATGGGATATTAATATTTTTTAGATTTGAAATGATTAATCAAACATGTTCATTAAGTTCGTATTAACTATTTTAATTCTCTGATCAAAGAATAATTCATTTCTATAATTAATTTGTGGCTCTCATTTTTATAATATCGTTTTTTAGTTCATCTGCTTGTGAGGGTTTGCGTGTGTGCGTGCACGCGTGCTTGTATGTGTATATGTATGTATGTATGTATGTATGTGTGTGTGTGTGTGTGTGTGTGTGTGTGTGTGTGAGAGAGAGAGAGAGAGAGAGAGAAGGTGAATGAGCGAGTGAGTGAGTGTGTGAGTATGCATGAATAAGTGAGTTAGTGTGTCTTTAAACTTGCATAGCCATGAGTAGTTTAGACTTCATTCATAGGTATTTCATCGACTAATATACATATATAGCATAGGTATTTCACATTGGATGATCGACTGCAATTGTATTAGTACAAGTAAAGCTAATTATTAAAATACATCATGTTTGTTGTCCGTTAACAAAGATGCTTCTTTAGAGAAAGGAAGCAGGATGTGTTGGGCTGAATGTACATCAAGCACTGACTCTAGGAAAAACAAATGTTTTCTGAATTAGGATAAAGTCAATGTGATTAGTGATTATCTAAATAAAGAAATATCCATCTTCACAAAAGTACTTTAGCCACTCGTTAGACAACGCATCCATTTCACGATTTTTCTAACAACGTCTAAATTTGTTAATAATATGGCACATGAATAACTGTATACACTCTTGACTATCAGAATGCATATGTGAAGCAAATTCATGCGTCTATAATCAATCAAAGAATCTTTTTTTGCCAGCTCGTAAGCATCTATACTGAAACTCTAGTTAAGAAATAAAATAAAATAACAACCCATTTTAGCAGATATAGGAAAGATGAAGTGCAATTCGTGAAAAGGTGAGCAAAGCTGTTGATCTGAGAGCAAATGAAACACTTCAATACTATGCTGTGGGCAAATGTGATTCGAAAATCATTGCTGCCACAAGCAGGGATATAGTGGCAGCTGAAGCACAATACTATTTCTCATGCTACAGACATTTACAAGACCAAGCACAATAGACGCACAGAAGAAACACAGACAAAAAAAGATAAACTTGCAACATTCAATAAAAAACATATGAAGAGTTGCTAGGATTCAATAGAAACAAGATAATCCCAAAGAAATTGTTCAGATGGAAATGGTATTCGGATCATCCAAGACAATGATGGAAAACTGATTGTTGTGCCAGAGAGCATTACGATGCAAGAAGCCTTCAATGAAATGCAGACACATTGGACCATACCCACACTCAACAGCCAACGACAGCAACAAAGCAATGGAGGTTTCTAGCAATAAAATTCTTTTTTTATGATTGCCAAGCACTGTATACAGTAACACAGAAATGCTCAAGTTGGAAAGGATTCAATATCATTATCAAGACATCTATTAGCATTTATCGAGATATTATCGGATATATGTCTACTATAAAGGCACCAATCACAGATATGTATACAATCTTAGACTTTTTAAAGGATTCTGAAAACATACAACAGATGCTGTACTTAAAGGAAATCATTGTGGTCATGGACCAGGCTTTGTATGCTAAGGGTGCGAGATCATCTGGAAGCATGCAGACCAATTTGGTAACATCATACTTCGTCTAAGCACATTCCACACAATATGCACTGTGATGTCAATTCTTGGCACTCGTTTCCAGATGCTGGTCTTCGGGACTTGTGCATAGAGGAAGGTATCATAGCAGAAGGCTCAGTAATTCGAGTTATGAATGAGAAAATGTACAGCCAAGGAATCCCTGTACACTAGAGCATATACGAAGCGTTCATGGGACTTGTATATCTTGAATTCATTCTTAGGCTTGACAAGACGCGATCAGAGAAGACGCAGAAAGCCATTGCGTTCTTAGGCGAAGTCACAAAAGAAGGACAAGATGGGTATCAATTGAATGCCCTGTTGGAAAACCAATCATTTACAGAAGTTCAAACTCTTTGTAAGCAATTCCAGGATCACCTTCATCATGACAATGGTGACCTGTCATCATTCCGGATGTCATATGTTGATATCGTCGAAACGATCTTGCTTGCCCTGCTGCGCACTATCCCAGAAGGGAACTGGTCGTTACACCTTCCTGCCATACAATCCTTAATTCCTTGGTAATTCGCACATCACAAGTTAAACTATGCTTTCTACTTACCAGTGTACTATGCACAGATGACAAACGTTCCAACAAAACACTGTGGCTTATTTCAAACTCTTTGTAAGCAATTCCAGGATCACCTTCATCATGACAATGGTGACCTGTCATCATTCCGGATGTCATATGTTGATATCGTCGAAACGATCTTGCTTGCCCTGCTGCGCACTATCCCAGAAGGGAACTGGTCGTTACACCTTCCTGCCATACAATCCTTAATTCCTTGGTAATTCGCACATCACAAGTTAAACTATGCTTTCTACTTACCAGTGTACTATGCACAGATGACAAACGTTCCAACAAAACACTGTGGCTTATTTCAAGCCTACTTTGTTGGACACTTCTTGTTCCAGTTATCAAACAGCAATCCATTTGGACGCATTCCAGTTGACCAGACTAGAGAGGTCACTGTGAACAAAGACACACAGACACCAAGTGATACCTGAAGGTTTAGCTTGAAATCAGGTGCAGTGAACCGGTACTAGATTACCTCTGAACACAGAAATGCACCCCTTGGTTAAATGAAGGAAATGGTGAATGTGGATCTAGAGCAAACACTGATACAAAATGATGAGAAGGCTGTAATAGCGCTGGTAAGTCTGATCCGGAGTTGAGTAAACGCATTTATCATTTCCAATAGCCTCATGTGTATTTCTACAGCAAGTGTAGTGCCCCAGAATATAGCCACCAATCTAATGAGTGCATGAAAAGTGGGCGATAATTGCTACGCAAACTTCAAGACTAAGAGACTTGAGAGCAATTAATAAATCAAGAAATTCCACGACCTTTAGTCGAATTATTGTGATGGCGCAGGATCTTAATCTTCACATGGCAGATGCGCTTTCTCATCCTCTAGACTCCTTACCCTTGGCATTGGCAACACCAGAAGGCTTGTTGCGAAAAACAAACGTACCTGTTCTGTCCAGTCTTGCAAATACTCACCTGAGCTGAAAAAAATGACCGACAATTCGACAAGAATCATTGATGGAATGCTCTTTATACAGAAGGTAGGAAGTGGACAAAGAAACTTTGTTGAAGTTGCCATGCTTATCCTGTCAATGGCTCTGAAGGTTGAAAGCATGATTCAGAAGATCGATGTCGTTTTCAACACATACAAGGAGATCTCTATCAAGAACAATGAGCGCTTAGCCAAGGATAAAACTTGGACTGGAGCTAAAGAACATTACAGTAGCAGAAATTTTAAGACAGTGGCGGAAGTTCCTCGCCATGATGAAAACAAGTCAAGCCTCATCCAGTTCCTTGTGCAATAAGCCAGAATACGCACATCGTCTACAAGGAAATGTTTTCTTTGTGACATGTGGTGACGGGTGCGATCAGATCACATCCAATGGTAGCCAAGAGGTAGTAGCACTGAAAAGCATACATGAAGAAGCGGATGGCCGTATGTTCCTGCATTATGAAAATATGGATATAGGTTGCAGGCATGTTAGGGACCCACCTTGGCATGAAAACCTAATGGGCCACTTTTATTGTTTTCAATTAGTACATAAACTTATGACAAAATTATAAAACCTCATAATGCCATTAAAATGGTGTAGCTTAATCCATTAAAAACGCATGTGCATTCTATATATATACAGCACTACAAAGTTAAATTTGTCATAATATTCATATATTGAGAATTAGAAACTTCTGAAACTGATTTTTTATTATATTTGGCATAAATATGACTACCATCCTAATATTATGTGGAAATGGATTCCTGGCCCAGAAAACATTTCATCGAAGCCTTTTTCTCTTCAGAGTGCAACAATGCGAAAATGTGTGGAGTTTTGTAACGGTTATTTCTGCAATCTTTTTTCTCATTTTGCTCAGGGTGTATGTGATTTAAATTTCAATATTTGTCTTGGCTATTATTGTATATGTGCCTCAACTCCAAATATAACAATAAATAGACAATACCTGCCAAACTAGATTCAGTATTTTATTTTATTTCTAATATAGGGGGTTTTGTTGTGATTTTTTCGACTTGAAGAACAAATATGTTTTGATTGATCATTGAAAGTTGAATTTGCATCACATACGCATTCGTGATACATCTTTGAAGGAGCAATTCCATGAACTTGCACATCAGCTAATATCTACAACAAATATTATTTGAGAGCATTTAATTGAAGCTTACCCCATAATTTAGGCGCAAATGGTCCCAAGTCGAATAGAGGTGATGCTATAAATGAGATAACAACACATATATGACAGAGTCTCACACTGCTATCACATATATTCCAACACTAGGGACCATAGTCTTGACTAAATTAATGGTTAGTCTTCTTCCCTCTGACTGATACCAGTTGACCCCTTGGCTCATAGCCTATACAAGTTAACATGTAATTACATATAGCTGATCGATTACAGTCAAACAACAATACATAAATGGCCATATGGCAGTTAGACATTTATTAACACTAAAATGCTTTGTTTGCGCATGGAAAAATACAGTTTTTCACTTTTACTTTAATTACAACAATCTTGCTGAAAAACACATAATAAATTGATAAATGTGCTTACCTTCGGCTACAAAGTCCAGCACATAATGAATCAGAGCCTATATATAATTAAAGATACACCAGAATGAACTTCTTAAAACAATATGCTTGATCTAGTTCAACTCGATTCCCCCTCTGACTAACATGACCAGCTGACTGTGGTCAGTTGTCCATGCATATAGCAGTGTACAACTTGTTAGTAAAATACTAACATGCGAAATAAACACGAAGTTAGAAATACGAGCATAGACAAAAGATACCGCATTTTCCAAACTTATAATATTGACTTTCTAATTCGATGATAAAATAAATGTGCCACCTTCGGTGAAAACAATAATAGTGAAGAAATGGTTGAATGATGTATGATTTCGAATTCATGAAGCAAATTGGTTAAATGATGAAACATAGATGTTGCACGGTGGTCAGACAACAATTAGAGTTAATTTCTTCTTTTGTTGTACGGTGGTCAGACAACAATTAGAGTTAATTTCTTCTTTTGTTTGTGGTATGACTATCTACAACTTCTATACCCCTGAGTAGCATGCACACCCATTATGATAAGAAATCTGAGTATCGACAATATAACCATGTGACATGTGTATATTATAACCATATGTTGCTTGTATATTGCTTATAATGTTTTATTTTAGTGTTAGCAAACGGTGTGTCATTATCACAATTAGTCTATAGGTGGCTCCACTATTAATATAATTAATTTCTTGTAATTGCTATATTTGGTAAACGAGTACTACAGAGTAGTTTCCCAGATTGAAGCTGGGTGGTTTCATTTCATGCCATATGTGTTAAGTGTCATTTAATACACTAGAGCCTAGCGCCAGATCAGTTTGAATTGCTATTATTGGCCTGGACAGATGAGCTTCATTTTAACAGCTATGTTTAGCAACAGTTCTTCAAGTAGTAACAAGATTAATGTTATCTATGTTATGTTATTATTTTATGTACAACATAGTAGTTTATCAGAATTCGTGAATTGTATATGAAAAGATATTACAGTTTCAATCTGTTACTATTTATAGATTACTATGGCTTGATGTCGAAATTTGGGTCATTTTTGGTTCTGGTTATTGTTGGACCAAACCCAGTCCTCGCCATTCAGCTCACAAAGAGTATTGTATGCAAATCATGAGGTGAACTCTGTGTATAATTATATAAGGTGTGTATATGTGTTATTTATGTAGATACATATAAATTTGAATTAAGTGCTAAATGTGTTTGATAGCTGTAGTGTGTTTAAAAATATAAATGATGTTAATGACAGCTAAAACTCCCATCGTGTTATTTAATATGGTCTTATAGCAATATTAATTAACATCATCCTTCCAAGTAACAGCTTTGATTTAAATTAGTTTTGACTTAATTATAGTTATGTATATAATTGTTTTATCTGTTACTAGTGTTTTTGTCGTCGTTTATATTTTGAGACTAGTAGCATGTTGGCTGTAAATAAACCTGTAAAACTTCAAGCTACTTGCGTCATTGTCAATTCCACGTGAGAGTTCTAATGGTGCCTAGGCCCGGGCAATAAATACTATTTACATAATCAAGAATAGCAAATATGTGGCAGATGTATACTTTAAGTCATGATAATGGATTGGTATTCTCATAATACCTCATTATGGATAAAGAATATTTATGCCACTGGCTACACTTCAAAAGCTGTTACAGATATGTTATTTTCTGTGACATTATTTTGTGATATACATCAATTGGTACCCAACTGATATTTACCACTTTCATTATTGTACTTTAGCTAAGTTATCAGTACAGGTGTAATGCATATAATGTATCCATATGCAAATTAATCAAGCTACACTATATGACCTTATATGTTGTCCCACTCCATATATGACAGTATAATTATAAATATCATTCACTGTATTATACATACTTGATAAGTTGTATATAATTTGCCTCCCTAGTCTGTATATGCTAGTTTATATATTAATTCTTGTCATTAGTTCTTGTATTTCTTTTGTTTGTTGCGAACCGATTCCATTTTATAAATTAATTGATGCGATACATAAATGCAAGTTTGTTAGGTCATGTACGTATGTATTTCACGACTGATTATTGACCTATGTTGATAGAATAATACGTTTATGTAAATGGATCACGTTTATCAATTTATATCAGCTTTATTTCCTTAAATTAATTTGTTTCTAACAAATAATTCCATTATATGTGTAGCTTCGAATACATGAAAAAATTAAATGCAACGTTAGTCACTTATGAATGTGCTCTTACTGGCTTAGGTTTAGTAAAAATAACAGTTTTCGCTAAACAACTCGATGAGTAATTCTTAATATATTAAAACTAACACTGTATTCAATATATATGAAAAAGGACACATGTGTTTTGCTAATTCGCGATTTGATAAGTTACAAACTATTTCAATTAAATAATCTCTCTTAAAAGCTTGGATATAGTCTGCGTTATCCATCACATTAGGTATTAACGTGCAAACATACTTACAGATACTCACCAAGTCGTTCCCAAAGTGTTATTTTGACAATTAATCTTCCCGCTCTGAAACAAAATCCACACAAATATTATTCACAAAATTCAGTTGATTATACAAATTTACTAATTTCACAAATTTGTATATTTATCTGAAAACAATATGTATATATTAAGTATTAAAAATATGTATCATTATTTCACACCTTCTGCTGAAGTAAAACCTGTGAAGTATGTACAATCGTAATGTACATATTAAAATGTCTATAATAATTCAATAATTAGGGAAATTGTAAATTTGGTGTAAAATATAACATAAGTTATGCCTCAGAATATAATGAAAAATATTTGCAATTAAATACAAATACTTTTAAAATGTTTTAATTAACAAACGTGCTAGAATATGTTGGTAATGATATGGTTACAGGGATGTTTCGTTTATAAAAGACCATTTAACGAGTCTACAATATCATATCGCAAATTAACTGTATATAACATAGAGACAACCTGACAACAATTGTTCTCTGTCATATTGTATTACTGCCATCAGTTCACAAGATAGAGAACAAAGTCATTGTTCACTGGACAAATAGATTATTGCACCATTATGATGTGTATCGCTTGAGGATATATATTGTCAAAATTAATATTACTTTACTCAACCAATCGTTTATCATGAAACCCTGAATACTTTACTTTGTTTCATCCATTTATACACTGATGTATATTTTTATTTATATTTAGCGATATATTAGTTTCCTTCAAAGGCACATCTGAGGGGGTGAGTAACTGAGTGATTAAGTACGTGAATGTGTTTACATGAGTGAGTGAGTGATTTAGTAGCTGAGTGAGTGATGAGTGAGAGTGACTTATGTTTAGCCTCGACACTGATAGTGTAACTGACAAAAACTCAACTACAGTATACCCTCTTTATAACCATCAATTGGGATCATAAATATCTGGCGATATAAAGATTTTATATTTAAGATATATTAATTCCCAAAATTCATCTTATTACTCCCGATTAAATATGATATGCCTTTGATCTTGACGCATTAATAGATATAACTGTTAAATATGGTGGTTTCTGGTCGCACAGTGACTAGAGCGCTGCGCTATAAATCTCCATCATGTGGGTTCTGATTAGGCTAATACCTGTGTTTATTAGAATTATTTCATTAGGCAGATTCTCCCCAGTCATTTCTCCTAGGTATGACCAGCACTGAAGCTAAACCATTTAACTCAACTATAAAATATCGTGTTATTCTGAGATGCCATGGGAGTACAGTATTTTCATTATAAGGACATAATGTAAAATAAACATGGAATTCGGAATACAAATAGCTTTCATGAGTTTTAGATAACTTCTTGTTTGTCATTCTGACAAAGGTATACTACAAACAAATGACTGATGATAATCTATTCAGTCTCATAGTGAGAAAATTGATGAAAGTCATGCTTTACCAACGAAGTTGGTGTATTGTCATTTCGACGAGATTGTTCGTAATACAAACTGAGGGATAGATTTCATTAGTGGACGCTAGTGAAAAATAAATAATTTTGAAAACAATTATAAAATAAAGCGTTTCAAAATATATCAAACAAAATGTCTACAATGTTTATTAAAACTGCGTGATAAGGTTCCTTTGTTGTACATTGTAGGATACTGGGGCTAATGAAATATCATTTTATCTTCTTTTCTCTGAGGAACAGTGTCTGCCTTAATTAGATACATATGAAGTGATATATTGGTAGCTTCCTGTGAGGCAAACACGAAGGTGTTAATACATGTAAGTGATATAAATGAGTATCTCACTGAACGGACAGAATACTTCTTCATCCCGTAATAACACGAGAATATAAATTATACTTGTAATTGTAAGATAACCTACTATACCTGACATATAAAAATAATAATATGAGTTTTCGTATCAAGTACAGTAGCTAGAATATTAAACCGGACTGAATTAGCTGGAAAATGCGATTAAATAGTTTCGCCATCTATCGAATTATATCTGTTTTAGTTTATGAATGATTGAATTCATTTTGACCTGTCGATAGTTAGCTTAAAATTAATACGGTATAATGTGATCTGTAAATATATTAGATATATTTATATCGATAGAACAATGTATGCAAAATTTCATGATATATTGATACAAAATGAGCAATACAGTTAGATGGTTCAAATTAACGGATTGTGACGTAATAACATAACAGTAATTTAGCTAATGTGAAGATATATAATGAGTTAGGTGGAACATATAGATCACTGACTTCTTCAAACTGCCATTATATGTTTATCAATATTGTATATTGTCTGGACTAAAATTAGATGACTGTATTTAATAAGCTGCCCTGATGTCTAGACTAATATAAGGCGAAGCCACGGTAAGCTAGATAAAAAACATTCGATATTCTATAGGAGCGGATAATATTAACAGTGGTGTTCAAAATATCTCCCTTTTCATTACTAAATTGTTCATATGATGAAGAATCTAATAAAATATGAGATGGGATGCTTCAAATGCAGTTGGTGTTGAAGTTGATGTCAGAAGTTGATATTATTTTCTCTGTAATAATAGTGGAGTTATACAACGTATAACAGAAAAGCTTGTTAACATTATTGCAATATCTTTTAAAATATACATTTGTTTACCTGGCAAGGGCGCCTCCGTAGTCTAGCGGTAGCGTGTTGGACCACATATCACTACGACGCGTGTTCGAATCCCGGCGTCGGCATATCTGAAGGTTGTTTCATCTTTGACTTCGCTTCATTATCTTTAGAGGTCGCTCGGCCCATTTAGCCTACCATGTGCACAAAGGTGGTGGCCGTAAAACATCAATCATCATCATCATCATCATTGTATACCCGGCAAGTGAGGCAAGTGTACTAGTTCTATTTTAAACTCATTATTAGCCTTTATAGTGTATGGGAGTAACCTTTGTCTTAAATACCGTATAGCAGATTTTGTTCAAAAATGGCTTTCACTTTCCTTTAAAACAAATAAGTTCGGATTAGGGCGTTTCGATGTAGAGTCACAAAGGTTTTTCATTTATTAATCAAATAAATATTTCTTTATAATAAAAGTATAAATGAAGCTGGAACTTTCAAGCTTGTGTCTATGAATTACACAAACTTTAACTAATCTATTATTTAGTGGTATCGATACATGATCAGTCACTAACAAAAGACATTATACCACCGATATATATTATTTGTTGGCTAATATATATTCCTATCTAAAGTCTGTATAATACCCTGTTTCGTGTCATCAATGGTATATCCACCATGTAAATATGACATTCTCAAAATAGAAGATAGTCACTAAGATAAAACAACTAATTGTATTCGTGTTAAATACACAACAGACGGATAATAACATTCAAAAAACAAATTATTAAAACATGAAGAAATAAATAGAAATACCCATGAATGAAGGAATTTAATATATACAACATCATCTCATAACAACACCGTTGATCTTATGTTTAGGGAACTTAATCAGTATAAATAATGTCCAGTTCTACATAATGACCTTGAACTGTTATGAGCTATTATAACTATTCAAAAGTTAGAATATCACAGGTTATGATTAATAGATTTCATAGTTATCTGTATCTCTTTAATATATATATATATATATATATATATATATATATATATCCGTTTAAAGATAACCAGTGTCCTATCACTAGGGGTGTATTTGACTAAATTATCCTAAACTGATTATTAGATTATCAATCAATGGTTTGTGTCTTCAGTATAATGAATGTGTCTGTTATTGTGAGATATACAGAGAGTAGACCATCGACTAGGACATAGTAGACTCAATAGTCAACTCCAATTAGTCTTTATATACATATTAGGTTAGGGTATTAACATTTTTTTAATTTTATTTTATTCATTTAGTTTATGTAAATTGTTTTAATTATTTATTTTTAAATATATTTCTTCATAACTCAAAACTAGGTCACTGTCATAAGGACTTAACATTATATTAAGACTAGGACTTTACGTTGTTCCCTGATATGTAGTTATACAATATCTAGAAATAAATGCACTATGCATATTTCTGTCATCCCTGTCAATCCCATACAACCACCACCACCACCACAACAACAACAACAACAACGACAAAAATGCAATTAGTATATTTTCAGAAGAAAAACATAAACTTTTCTGTTACTTATCTAGCGATATTATCGTCGAATATATAAAGTCTCTCAGGGGCTAATATCAACACCAACTTATTTACTTATTAATTATGCGGTTAAATTGAAATTATATTTCATTATCAACTTGTGTTCTTCTAGACTGAAAGTTTAAGTTTATACACCAATATCATCATATTACAAGAAACAGCTGTCAAGATCTAACTGAATAATATAACTCACGTTTTTACTTTTTAGAGGAAGTAATGTAAGGATAAAAGCTGTCACTCTACTTTGAATAATTTGTAATAAATGAGAAACGCCCGAAAACTAGCAAATTTGTTTAATACGAAAAATATTAATCATTGGATTGCTCTAAACAAATTGACATCATTCACGAAAACGCATGAGATTCTCAAGAATAATTATAATATATAATATTATCAAACTAAACTACAAAGATTAGCAAGCACACATAAAAAGTTCTTATAGTATTCATACCAATTAATCTGCAATTAATTATGATATTTAAAGGTTTACATCGTCAATATCGCTTAGTCGTGATAAATTGGTTTCCCTTTAAACAATACTTGTACTTACCCAGCTTCATTCTTACATTGCCACGATACTTAATATATCACTCACTATATCTAGCATCAATCTCCTGTGGATGTAATTTGTCGTCTTAAAATGAAGAGATTATCAGATTATCAGTCAATCAATGTGTAAATGAAATTAGGTTTCTGCTACAAAAGCTTCCATAAAAGTATTTTGTCTAAATGTCTCTTAACCAGATTAAATGGGGCACAACTGCAGATAAAAGAGATATATGAGGCCCTGGATTACCTGAAAGTTTTATAACTGATTAAAGGTCAGTTTCTTCGATGAATCAAGTTATAATGCACGATGATATAATTATAATAAAAACATGTATTATTTATATTCTTCGTAATTCATGGTTGTATAATAAGAGTATGTTATAAAGGTATGTTTGTATTGTTCATGGATGATTTAGTCATATTCACAGAATAATTAGTCTACTAAACAAATTAATTGAATCATATATATTAATATATATATATATATATATATATATATATATATATATAACATAAACATCATTATGCTTATCATTACTTATTTTCAATGAAATATTTAATGCTTTGTTACTATTTCTCATGTACAAAACCCATAATCCATTATACAATGTTCACATTTATCCAATTTTAAGATTTGAATACATAATCGTTTTTCAAGCTGTATCAAGGTCGTTTAGCTTAAGGATTCTAACAAACGTATCTATCCTGCGTTGTTCATCCCAACAGCTGCTATTATTTTTTCTGCTACAATCAATTAATACCATTCGTGACATTTATACTTTCCCAAAAGTATTCAGACAAATAAATATCCATAATAAACCTCCATAAAGAACCTTATTATTAACATTTCAGATGAGCATCTCATCAAAACCGTTTGTTTCACTGGATATAGATAGCTAGCTTACTGACAGATGTTCTCCATATAAAGATACTCCTGCTAGGTTCTTGATTTAGAAAGGGACGACTATTATGGTAAAACAATAAAAATGTATTTTTTCAGCTCATATTGTCGTTACAGTCTACTCACACACACACACACATTCACTCACTCGCTCACTCACTTACTCACCCACTGTTCAATCAATGAAACGAATGATAAATAAATATATAAATAAATAAATCAGTACAAGAATTATAGACCAATCACTCACTGGCTCACTTTTCCGCATTTTAATGATATAGCTATTCATTAGCATATAACCGAGCAGAAAATAATCCTTTTAACAAGAAAGCCTTACTAGAATAAGCACAAAGTGACCAAACCAACATGTTGTAATACGAAAGGGATGTTTTAAATCGTGTTCAGAGAAATGTCCAGAGATTGTCATAATATATGACTGCCATCAATTCACAAGACGTAGGACAGTCTGTTGTTGTTTAGATCATTCTTGATACTATATAAATATTATCTCATGTCATTGCTTGGACTAAAATACATACCTTTGTCCCGAAACAGTGACCAGTTTATTGTTGCATTTAATCATTTTATCCTCATTTGGTTGGGAAATTATATTTCCCTTTTTGTGATAATTGGCTAAGGATCTAGGAGGAGTTAATTCATTGTCCTCTCCGTTATAATGGAATATGATTACTATTGTTAGCTACTGATTTTATATCACAGACAAGAAAGGATCCAGAACAATGTGTTGTGATGCTTTATGTGAATTATTTCCTCTATCATTTGCTTCATATCAGAAACCTGTAATCCTAAATATGTATTATTGAAGGAGCAACCACTCAGTTCTATGTTTGAGGGAAATAAGATTAAAGTTATAAATATAGCTTCATATCACTAGAACAACAATGTACTTTAATAGGATATTGTCGTTGTTTTGTTATTTTATTATTATTATTATTATTAATTCGTGATCTAGATTACTGTCAACTTGCCGGCAGGTATTTAATTTCTCTTTGTATTAATGAATAGAATCCTCCACTTTACCAGTGATCTTGTATCGAACTAAAATTTACTAAGTCCTGCTTTAAAAATAAATTCAATTTCGTTGATAAATAACATATTTCCTAAATTGTAAATTAAATATGTGTCACTTATATATAACGGAAAGTACATTCGTGTAATAGTTTTAAGTCACGTAAGTTAAAACTGTTCTGTCAGCTTCTTTAGTGAAGTATTTCATTAATCTGAAGAAGTATTTCCAGACATCGATGAAGAGATTAATTAAGATACAGAAAATATTGTTTTCAGTAAGAGTGAACTGGTTGTTAATCGACTTCAGACTGAACAATTCACTTTAATATTACACAATGTGAGATCATTGTTGTAGGAGGAAAGATAAAATGTTACATCCTTGGTATAGGTGAAGTCCGGAGAAGAGTGGATACAAAGTGACAATTATCCAGGTATATACTCCAATAGCATCATCACACGATGACGACGAGGTGGACAACATCTATGAAGAAATTTCAGAACAATAGCAACACCCAATTTACAATTGTAACAAGGGATTTTAATACAAAAATAGACAAAACAGAGGTGGACGAAGAAGCAACCTTATTGAATTCGCCAGTAGTAACAAACCCAAAATTAGCAATACCTTCTTCAAGAAATGTACGTCAAGACGATGGACATGGAGATGTCCAGATGGGATGACCAAGAATGAAATAGATTTTACACTGACTGACACACCCAATATTTTCCAATATGTGAAAGTAATCAACAAAGTAAACTTTGGCAGTGATCTCAGAATGCGTGTAGGCAACATCAAAATAGATATTTCAATTAGATAATCAGTTTCGGCTACTCCATGAAGAACACAAGGAAATTGACACAAACCAGGATGAAAGGAATGAGCAGATAGTGGAGGATATTCTTAAAACTGCCTCGGAAATAACAGGCAAGAAGAAGAAGACACATAGCGACACCATTTCAGACAGTACCAGAAAGCTAATCGAAAAGAAGGGACAGATGAAAAATGGACAGCCAAGACGTCCCAAATATGGGATACATAGAAACATGTAAAACGATCAGGACAAAACTAAGCGAAGACATAAGATGATAATGACTACAATTGAGCAAAATGGAAGCCTCAAGGAGGTTAAAAAGAACCTAGACCAGAGACGACAGAAAATTACCAACATTCTTGACAATAATGAACAAAACATTACAGATCAAGACAACATACTCCAAGGAATTGAAGAGTTCTGCGAGCAACTATATGACAGTAATATACAAACAGAAGAATCAGAAAAATCAAACGAACCAATACCAAATGTAAAAGACTCGAAGATGAAGCATGCTGTAAGCCACATAGCTAGAGGAAAACCCCCAGGGCCAGGTAACATCCTCACTGATACAATAAAAGATTGAAATAATCTAATCGACCAAGAACTTATTACAAAATTATTCTCAGCATGCCTACAACAATGGGAAGAAGCAAATATGATAATCCTACACAAAAAGGGATATAAAATACATATAAAGAACTATAGGTCCAGCAGTCTGTTCTGCAACACCTACACACTCTTTAGTAAAATAATAATTAACTGACTGGAAAGTATCTGAGACAACAACCAGCCAATCAAGAAGTCGGATTCAGAGGAGGTTTCTCAACCATCGACTACATCCATAAAATAAACCATATAAAGGAAAATGCCTGGAACAAAACATACCACTCAGCATGTCATTTTTGGATTACTAGAAAGCTTTTGATTCTCCGTAAACACTCTTTCGGTTCTAGTAGCACGGCAGGAACAAGGAATCAACATCAACTACATAACAGTAATAAGAGACGTATATCCAGATAACTCAACAACGGTTTGTCTACACAAAGGTAACAACAAAATAAAGATAAAGAATGGGGTCCGAAGTGTGACCTGCCCCAAAGCTAATCTAGGTATTAGCCCCTATTGTATATATATATATATATATATGTGTGTGTGCTTTTGCCTATACAGTTAGACAAGCTAAGGTCATCAACATACACACACACACAGGCACACACACACACACGCGCACTAAATACTCTTTCTCATCAAATATTCCATAATCGTATATTTACATGACACACATGACACATGCGCAGTCAGTATTTAAACCAGTACCTATGAAACGGATGTTTACCATTATACAACAATGGCATGGAGACGGAACGTAAAACAACCTGGACCATTAAACATTAATCCTTCCTACTCCATCTCCTCTAGATGGTCACATTGTTAATAAACTAACCAGAAGATACCCTTTTTTTCCCCAATTTGGACACAAAACAAACAATAAAAACACAGACGGCTTTATTATTGGATGATAATAAAAAATGAATTTCAACAATCTTAGTAACTGGCGGTGTACAATAGTCTACATTAATACAATAATTATGTCTCACATAAACAAGTTTAAAAGTTAACAAAACATATAGCGTTGTATAGATTATTATTAATTTCATAGATAGCGGAATAAGCATCAATATTGATGACGCATATTTCGGAACAGTAATATCTTTCAATATATTACATTACCTTTCAAACTACGTGTGAGATGTAGAACAGAAGATACAAACTACTATCAATGACTTGACTGCCTATTTCAGAACATCTTGTCACTATCATTAACAAAACCATTTAAATTGCCATTGTTTGATGGCCACGTTCCAGAATTGCTGTAACTTGCGATGACACTGAGATATCAACATTCCTTATAACTATTATGTTAATAACAGATATACGTTAAAGATAATCCGGATGGAGCGTGACGACTGACCTCAGGACATGAGCACATTGTAACTAATATTTACTATCCTCTTAAAAATCGTGATCTGGATATAGATTTATCAAAATAAGACAGAAAATATATGTTTTAATGACTCTAATAGACTGGGTTAAAAAGATTATTACAAACAAACTTTGCTGACATGCTGATGTTTTAGCTGTGTATAATAAGGCACAGGCACAGGGAATCTCGAACCGTGAATTCAAACTGTGGACGTTTCATCAGGGGACTGAATCCAGTTTGGGAGTAGAACACCCAAGTCAGATCACGGCAGTAGTGAGAATGTTTAGATTAATTATCTAAGCAGCCCTATTTATAGCTATTTATAACCAATATATTAAAGATGGGCAAAACGAAATTAAACATTTTAAAGACAAAGAAAATAGCAGTTATTTTATTAACAAATAAATGTATAACCAAGTGTTCAATAGTATTCTAATAATCTGTTGCAACATACTAGATCCAATATTATTTACATGTTAAGTTTATTATACTGTCCGTAAATTAGTTATGTAGCTACTGCCATTGAGCTGCACTCAATGTGTTTTTCTTAAGACAGTAAGATTCCGTATTCTCCTTCATATAATTTAACTCATTTCTTAATTCATTAATATATCTATCAGCCTTTAATTACCTGAAACTGGTTTAACTGGAAATAATAGGTTTATAATAAAACATCATCAAAATATAGACTTATTAATAAAGACAGCGTACTATGATGATAAATTATCGATATACTTAGCTGATATGCTAATGACACCGAAGATAACACAAACCATGTCAGACACAATCAGCTAAAGCATTGGTCAATTGTTTGTTCTCTATTGACAAACAGTAGTTATTTTGTCTTATGTTAACATTGGGAACAATAAATTGGGTTTGCTTAATTAAGGAAATTCCAATTGACTTTTACAGGAATGTTTTCTGAGAAGGTCTATTGGTGAATCCGGAAGAAAAGAAGACAATAGACAAGATTTGTTTATTGATACATTGGTAGTTTATGATTGATTTGACGTAAACACATTATTTTTTGCAGATGATGGCATTTGTGAGAATGTTTATCTTACCTGTCGTATTAGAAGCCATATTTATTACTATTTTTCCATTCCTATGTGATCACAGCAATTTTATATCTCAATTGCCAAGATAAATTTGTGCAATGGGCTACTGCCATACGATGACTACTATTAAAATTGATAATTTAATTGATATTAGAAAATTAATATTTTGGCATCATAGCCTTGGCGTTGTTAAAACCATATATTTTCAAACCAGACCTAATGACTACTATGCAAACTATATAGTTTTAGTAAAGGGTATTGCTGCTATTAAGACTAACGGAATAAAGCTACCCCTCAATGCCATAGTATAAACTGGCCATATATGGACTCATGAGACATGTATCTATTCTCATATACTACTAAAGGTACATATATATTCAATTAAAATTTTAGTGTGCGTGTGTGCTCGCATGTGTGTGTGTGTATGTATGTGTGTATGTATGTGTGTATGTATGTGTGTATGTATGTATGTATGTATGTGTGTATGTATGTATGTATGTGTGTGTGTGTGTGTGTGTGTGTGTGTGTGTGTGTGTGTGTGTGTGTGTATGTGTGTGTGTGTGTGTGTTTGTTTTAGCTGTGTATAATAAGGCACAGGCACAGATAATCTCGAACCGTGAATTCAAACTCTGGACGTTTCTTCAGGGGACTGAATCCAGAGTGGCGACTTTTCTTGCTGAGACATGTGTAATGTCTCACCAGTCCCTAAGCCGCCAAGCAAAAACAAAAAGCGAATCACCTACAGCCGTGGAGTTTGGGAGTAGAACACCCAAGTCAGATCACGGCAGTAGTGAGAATGTTTAGATTAATTATCTAAGCAGCCCTATTTATAGCTATTTTTTAATTGCTGTATCTTTCTTCAAAGCAATACTATATAAACCATATAACCCAATTGTCACTGTCTTCAAAGATCAGTTTTTACAACGGGCAGGCGTCATGAAGCGACTACTATTAAAACTGTTTATCTTAATTACTATTAAAAGACTGACATCTGCGCTGAAGCAGACCGTAATAGCGCGTCATAGCTTCCGTACTGTTTGAACTATGCTATCATTTTCAAACCTGACCTAATTTATGCTATTCTAACTATTGTAGTTCTTAAATGTTATTTATGACAAGCAGATTAGAGCTAATCGTGAATGTCATAGTACAAACTGGACATAACTGGATTTAGGAAAGATAAATCTATTCCCACATACAACCAAGGTGAATTATATATACAAGTAAACTTGTTATTAAAACACACCAACCGCGCTAACTGTGTCCAATGCCACCGCTCGGGATGCGATGCAGTGTTTCTATTCCTGAGTCAGGAGTACTTATAATGCTTTAAGAGCGTACGGTGCCTGCTACAGTCATTTAAATGCTGGATAACCAGGCCAGACACCTAAACGGCGTGCCTCCAAAGACGCAAATAGTACATGGATTATACAGCTCTAGATCAACTTTTCTTGAATGCAGGGACCGTGAAATATGGTCTACACGCATAGAAAACGGAACTTTCTCAACCGCAGCATAATATGCCTTGTGACATTTGCTGGAGGGTCAAATACCTCATAAACATACAAATCCAATAAATACTATGACCTACTGGTCACTATTATAACAATTTACATCGGCGCTTTAGCAGACCGTTATGGCGGAATTGCCGTTCTATATATTAACATTTTCAAATCAGACCTAATGTCTGCTATACAAACTATAATTATAATATAGGGTTTTATTAATGACAAGGAGACTAAAGTTAGCCTTGAATGTCATAGTACAGACTGGACATAACTGGACCTAGGAAAGATAATTCTATTCCCACAAACAACTAAGGTGAATTGTATATACAACTAAACTTGTTATATAAAACACACCAACCACACGAGCTGTGTCCAATGCCACCGCTCGAGATGCGATGCAGTGTTTCTATTCCTGAGTCAGGAGTACATGCTTTAAGAGCGTACTGTGTCTGCTACAGTCATTTAAATGCTGGATAACCAGGCCAAACACTTAAACGGCGTGCCTCCAAAGACGCAAATAGTGCACGGAATATACAGCTCTAGATCAACTTTTCTTAGAACGCATGGACCTGGAAACATACAGTCTCCACGCACAGAAAAAGGAACATATCAACCGCAGCATAATATGCCTTGTGATATTTGCTGGAGGGTCAAATACCTCATAAGCATACAAATCCAATCAATTCTATGACCTACTCGTCACTAACCCTTTATATCAAATATTACAAAATTGGTAAAAAGAAAACACGAACCTCAATCTCTGGCACGGGCAATGTGTGTTTTAGCTGTGTATAATAAGGCACAGGCACAGAGAATCTCCAACCGTGAATTCAAACTCTGGACGTTTCTTCAGGGGACTGAATCCAGAGTGGCGACTTTTCTTGCTGAGACATGTGTAATGTCTCACCAGTCCCTAAGCCGCCAAGCAAAAACCAAAAGCGAATCACCTACAGCCGTGGAGTTTGGGTGTAAAACACCCAAGTCAGATCACGGCAGTAGTGAGAATGTTTAGCTTAATTATCTAAGCAGCCCTATTTATAGCTATTTTTCAATTGCTGTATCTTTCTTCAAAGCAATACTATATAAACTATATAACCCAATTGTTACTGTCTTCAAAGATCAGTTTTTACAACGGGCAGGCGTCACGAAGCGACTACTATTAAAACTATTTAGCTTAATTGCTATTAAAAGACTGACATCTGCGCTGAAGCAGACCGTATTAGCGCGTCATGGCTTCCGTACTGTATGAATTATTTTCAAACCTGACCTAATTTATGCTATTCTAACTATTGAAGTTCTTAAATGTTATTTATGACAAGCAGATTAGAGCTAATCTTGAATGTCATAGTACAAACTGGACATAACTGGACCTAGGAAAGATAATTCTATTCCCACATTCAATAGAACATGGGCAAAACGAAATAAAGATGTTCAAGACAAAGACAATATTTGTTTTTTATTAACTAATAAAGTTATAATCAATTTTGTTTAAGTTCTGCAATAGTATTATAATAATATGTTGCAACACGCTAATACCATTTAGGGCTTTTCAACTTCTTTAGAAGTATTTTTCGGTAAATAAACTCAACTTAAGAAACATAAATATACAGAAGAGCCGTTCTCAAGGTACTTGCAGAGCACTTCAGACAGAATCTGGTCCATTGATCATAGACAGATGATGAGATGACAGATGTTGTCCAAATGAGATGACTTTTGTTGGTCCGGAGTTTATAACTAACGATAACAAAGACAAGACACTATCAAACGTCGGTTTTGTGTTGATATTTCATTAGATTCTATGTTCTTACCTGCCCACTCGCCTGCTCACCAACCTGCTAACGCACATCAATAATCAATCGATCGATCAAGCAATCAATCAATTCAAAAAACCTTATACTGAAATAGATATAGGTGCAATTTTACATACACGTGCAATTTTTGGTATTTTGTTTCAGTTATAAATGATTAAATGCAATAAATCATTCATTAATTTAGTACAAATAGTTTTAATTATAGAAATAAACATCACGTGATGAAGCCAATCATCATTCAATTAAGTGACCATGGGTGTTCCCATAGCGTAGTGATTAGAACATTCCGTTAGAAACATCCAGGTTGTAGGTTCGACTCCTACTATATCTCTGTGTGGGGGATTCATTTCCCTCGGGGATTCCCCTCTGTCATATGTCCCAAATGTTACCAGAGCCGAGACTAAATAACTAAACTCAAATCAACTGAACTATATTGAGTGACGCGATATCCAGTTTGGGCAACGCACGTCAACGTTATCAATCTAAAACAAAATCTTGACCTGACTAAACCCCTACGTAAAAATAGGTAGAAAATTAAATATGAAATAGCTTCTTCCTAAATGCAATAAATGTTATTGTCCTATTATGTCTTTCACTCGTCCTGAAATACGAACACAATGGCTAATCATTTGTTTGCCAGACATACCGAGAAATCTTGTTGTATTTCCCTATACTAGCATCTCAAACAATGAAGACGGTCACTTGAGTGTCTCTCACCAATATTAAATATTTACATTCACATGGTCATTAATCATTGTGTTTTACTTCTAATGTCACAAAATAATCTAGCCGTGGTCAATTGTTTTATCTTCATTGAATTGATCACTTCTTACTTCCTTTGTCAATCATTAACCTTGTGCTATAGAGGATGTAATTTATATCTAGTGTCAATGTTAATAAATACGTGATTTGTTGTTGCCATAAAGATAACGAGTAGTGTTGTTATCTCTTTGTTACAATTGATATTGTTTATTATATGATTGGTCGCTGATTACACATCGAGGATAATTAGAGATTGATAGTATCATAGCCTTTCTATCGATCAGAAAACACACAATGTATATCATGTTACAAGAGTAATAAGTGATACCCGTATATATAAACACTGTTTGGAAACAAATTAATCTCGATATTATACACAACCATCATAAACGTAAAGTATAATCCAGACATTTCATCCTATGCAATGATAATATAATAATCCATGTCTATATAACGCCAAAACCATGTAACCTCGTTCTGAGGTGCTGTATAATATTATTATCCCTGACTCAGATCTGCTTCAAACCAGCACTCACCTCAACTCCCAACGGAGCATACAGCGCAAGCTGGCATTAAATGCGCAGAGTTATTCAATCACATAGCCATCACGTCCTGTCAGGTTCTCCTTTTTATAGATGAGTGAGCCTTGTACCCGCTAACCTTCGTCTAGGAGTCCTACACTCTAATTAGCTTAGCCACCACTGCTCGCTAAACAATATTTATAACTTTCAGTTACAAAATCATAAATTATACTAAATATACATATCAGTTGGATTACTCCATGAAACACATCATCATCCTGGGGTCAAATCCTGTTGATGAATGAATTTACAGTATTTCTCACAATCGATACGAATCTTCCATCAGATCGTTCCAACTGTAACCAGCTAATTGAGTCACTCCCTTCATCTAGCGTCTTATGAGTCATAACATAAAAACACAAACTGATATTCGTCATTGTTTATCTGTCATGACTAAACAAATAAACACAAATGTTTCAAAAATCATTTTGACATTAATATACATACTAGTTATATTGACGATTATTTGTTTAAGTAAAACAAAGACACTTAACATCTATTAAACAATTGTATTGAATTAATAAATTAAAATGAATATATGAAGTATAGTCCAACTTTAAATAGTTTTGCAATATATCATCCTCATAGGAAAAATAATGTTAGTTTTGACACAGAAACAAACTCAACATAGCTTTTATTATCGATAATTATGTTGCAAAACACCAATCTGGTTCAGATAATTTCTTTAATATTGGTTTTTATGAGATGGAAGGTCAGATGCATTCCCCTGCGGCATAATTTTCATTGAAAACGCTGTGACGTTATTTCAAAACATTTGTCTTTTATTAACAAACAGCCTTTTTCATTTTTCATAAAGTATTATTTCCTGTTCTTATGAAACTGAATTAACAAATTGGATGGCATTTTGTCCGTACGTTTTTAAGAAACATTTTCAACAAAAATAAATTATATTGCTGTACTCTTAATTCAGATGTGCCGCATGCAGTGATTAATTGACCTGAACTTTCTATTTTAGATTTTCAGTGAATGAAGTAAAATATTCAATAAATATAGTGATTTAAATCACACATAATTAGCTGGAATTCGACCAAAGTGAAAGATAACACAGCTTTTGTTGAAATGTTATTGTCCTAAAAATGTTATATTCTATTCAAATCTAACCTGCTGCACTTTACTTGATATTTACTTGATATTTACTTGATATGTTCATGTAGATAGTAAAACCCTTCACCATTAATAGACAAGAACAATGATGGCCCACCGTAGCAACCTTGATGGGGCATTGTATTCCAAACGTATATATGTTTTATCTTTCATGTTTCAGTAAAATTTTCAGTATAATAAGAGGCTTATCTCAAAGGGAATTGACACTTGAATCTCTCTCTCTCTCCCCTCTCTCTCTCTCTCTCTCTCTCTCTCTCTCTCTATATATATATATATATATATATATATATAAATTATATCACAGGATTAGTTATGTCATTGAATATTATCTCCCATCTGTATTTATGACGGCGCGTTCCTAAACGTTAGAGCAACTAACTAACAGCTATTGGTAGATATGATTAAAGTGCAATATAACATGATGATTATAATAATAATTATAATAATATTTAAAAATATATATTTAATAAAGTGCCATTAGTACCAATAATCCTTCAAATTCATTGTACAGTAATGCCCAAATAATATGTATAAAAACCTAATAAGGAATTTGACCGATAACTATAGCTCTCTATTACAGTAGACATTGTTTGCTATGATTGTTCACTAATTACACATCATATATAATTAGGGATTCACAACAATGTTGTCTATCTGCCAAGTGACCAGAATAAATAATATTTCCAGCTTAATGCATGCAACGAGAAGAGCCTTCGAAAGATTAATGGACTGGGACACAATTACGTGTCTCAGTAATTATGGAATAATCGAATTGTTACCGCATAAATGTCACTCATTTAATGATACTCACGCGCGCACCCGCACATACACACACAGAGAGAGTGTGTGTGTGTGTGTGTGTGTTCTTTTACATACAATGATCCATAATCCGAGCTTCACCCAAGTCATCTATCCAGAACGGCAATAACTAACACTGAACGAGTTCAATTAGTACAGATGTTGACTGTAATAGAACACTGAATGGGGGGAGGGGGGAGTCTGATGGGACACTAATAACCAGCAAGTTCCCCCCCCCCCATGAATAAAGTGCCATTAAATAACTGTCCTCTATTATCTGCCAATGGATTTATGGTTAATAAACTGACCACGAAATATCGAACTATCTACAGACATAATGATTGATATGACAAGCCGTCATACTTTATATTTCATTGTGAACATATTCTTCAGAATATCAAGAGTGTTGATTACTTATGGATTTCAATACCATGTAATAACAAATTATGAGGAAGCGCCAGATCAGTATATTATGAAGAGGTTTGAGGTATTTCATCCAATATTATTGAACTATTAAATAAAATATTGTTCTTGTGCTGTTGAACAATGATTTAATGGATATTTAGGCTAAGTAAATAATATATATGCTTCGCATAAAATACATTTAAATTGCATTTAAAGGTTTTCTGTTTAAATATATATTTCCTCCAAAGTTATGTCATTAAATAATTATTACAATTACTATATTCTGGAATTAAATATTTATTGTGTCCATTTTATTATTATCTTTGTTACCCGCATCAATCGACTTAACATCAATTACTTTTCATCTACGATATTTTACATATATTTTCTACTCAATATTTATGTCTGTGGTGTATTTATTGTTCAGCGAGCCAATAAATCACCCAGATACAGTATTCAGAATTTATAAATCTCACTGCGACTGTATTTTCAGACATTGTTCATATATTCGCTGATACAGGGGTACTGGTTTTTTGCTCACTATCAAACACTCGCTCGAATCTGAAAAAATAATATATATATATATATATATATATATATATATATATATATATAATACAATAGGACATAAGCTATACTACTATAGAGTTAAAATTAAGAAATACATTTCACAATTTATCAGATTCATATACATGTATACCCATGTGTATTCTTTTGTTAGAGATTGATGATACATATATATATCAATGAGGGTCATTAGCGCACATATAATACAATATCACTAACTAAGTATGTTCTTTCTAAACAATGAATCATTTATTGTCTATTTTTCTAATCAAGGAAATTAGATTTCATTGCCAAATGAAAACTGTTTTACTGCTGAAGCAATCATCAGGAAAATGGCGTCCCAACATTGAATGAGAAATTAAATGGCTGTCATCTAATTAGAAAACAGAATGAAGTTCATTTCATTTCAGTTGGCGCGGATACCACCTTCGTTATGTTATATATCTGCGGTCGAGATGATGGACGCCTTCCACATGGTAAACAATACTTGACTTGGATATTGCCAACATCATATTTGTCATTGTTGTGATCATAGTCCCATACAATGTCATATTCACCGCCACACAGACAACCACACATATTCACACATCAAATCTTAAACAAATAAATACACACTAACAAATGTATATGCTTATTAGTAAAGACACAGGCACGCCCATGCATTCACGCATACACATCGATCGAATTAACCAATCAACCACACACACATACATACACACGCACTCACACACATAAACACCCACACATACACACACTCACACACTCTCAAACACACACATTCGTTTTTGTTTATATAGATATGCGTTTACCTATATAACATAACCGACTGACTTCTTTCAGATTCAACACAAAGAAAAACCCCTTTTTGTCTTGTATTGTACCACCAACTGAGCTGCAAGATACAATGATCGATGTATTTCCAATATCTATTGATGTTTAATCAGTAATAGTTATTCCCTATTGCCTATCTCTGTACTTAATCAGTTGTAAAAAACATTACTACATGACGTAACCTTTCACTTAGATTCCATCATCATTATCCATCTGCAGCTGAGCTTCGCCATTTTAAGATAAAGCATTATCAAGATATAGGATTGAAAATATCCAAAATAATGTGTAAAAGGTTTCTGATTAAACATTATAGATATAATACTACTATTACTACTAATACTACTACTAATACTATTATTAGTACTACTACTAATAATAATAATACTACTACTACTACTACTACTAATAATAATAATAATAATAAAAACAAAAAGATATCAAACAAACTTGCATGCTGAAGAACTATGAGCAATATTGATGTTTTGTTAAATATTTCATTCGGTACTGAATACAAGATACATAGTTTGTCTTATATTCAAACTGGATACAATATCTTGTATTTGGTATATTGTCAAAGTCACAATTAACTGTTCCGTTCATAGACAAAAGAGTTTTAAATTACCGAGTATGTAGTGAACACTTTCTGTACTGGCTTCTCCTTTAGTCACTCATCTCCTGAGTAGACATTTTATGTAGTATTATAATTATGGATGATTTTATTTAAACAAATACTGGTACACATTGGTTTATGTATGTGAGAGGTAATGCAAACTTATTCACATTTATATAGTTCCTCTGAAACGTAATATAGGTTGTAATCAATATAATAATGTTTTATAACTTGGCTAATTGTGTAGCATATATGAACAAAATAACATGTAAAAAGTACCGATATAAGGTTGGATGCTTGTAATTGGGTTTTATATGCGTCAATAAAAGTTTGGTACTTCGTATATTTAAATATCAAAACATTTAATGGATCATTAAGCATATGACTGATTGTAGTATATAATTCTACCTTTGCTGAAATGCATCAATTCAATTCTGTATATACTCTTTGAGGTATACACTGAATGATGTTTGATTGTATAACTATTTGGTATGTTATCTCTTTTATATAGTGAAGGTATTTTTTTAAATAGTACTAACCTAGATAGATTTTCTGTTTCATGCGGATAACTAATTATGAATTGTTTTGGTTTAGTAAAACGATCAAACGTATTATATTATATATTATTAAAACTAATAAATTTCATTATTAAAATTTATTTTCACTCTTTCCTCCATATCTTCACATACGAGAATAAGGGTAAGCAGTTACCTATAAATGGAATACATTTATCAGGATGTCTATATCAGTCACTAACTTTGTGTTAAAATGCAGTTATTGTAAGAATAGTGTAATAAATTTGATATCCATAAGCATAATCTCGGTAAAGGATTGATAACCTTTTTTCAAGATGAATGTGTATTTTGGCTTTTAAAATGTAGAATAAAATGAGGTTCGGGTACTATTTTTTTCTGCTTTCTTTGAACATTCTTTTCCTTGTTATATAATTTATAATGTAATTTCTCTTCACCTATATCAACAATAAGATAGGTGATTTAAGTCTAATGATTCATTCAATACGTTACCAGGTATACAAATACGCCTTCATACATTATAAATCAAATATAAATATTTAAACCCACAAATAGATACTACTGAATTAATATAGTAATAGTATATAATAATGATAATAATAATAATGATAATATGGCCGAATTGGCCATTTTTAACGTACCTGGCAATCTCAAATGATGGAGACACAAATGGTCTGTAATTTACAGCTTCCCAACGGAGACTAATTCTAAATAAATTTAGAATTTAGAATATTTGGCATATTCGGTGGAGAAAACCTTACCAGTTGCCTGGCTGGATAAAAAAACTCCTCCTACTATAATGCCACGGCCTTGACCCAAATATGTGACCTCCAGCACAGAATGACGATTGCAAATAGTATGTTTACGTGAATGTAAAAACGATCGATTTATTTCCTGATACGTTTTCCTTATTACTTCTTGCTCTTGACCTTGCTTTCTATTATAGACTCCTGTACATTTTCATTTAATACAGATGTAAAAACAGATATACATATGCAAATAAACTCAATTCAGGTTTTTACAAAATCTTCATAGTTTTTCGAAGACCAAGTATAGTATTATGTTTTCTGATTTTTTATTTACTGTTTTTTCCTGATTAATATTACCCATCACCTAATTCATATTCCTTAAAATATAGCTAAATATTTTAAATTATATTTTATCAAAACTTTTGTTCAGGGTCATTATGAACATCATCTGCCAAGATTAGTCATTGTTTGAGCGTCTGATATAATTACGGTGTCCTAGCATTGAAGTGTCTACATTGAACAGAAAATGTAACTGTAAAAGGCCTCGAACATTTGAATTTTCTAAATTGTTTTCATTCCTTTGCAGTTTTACATTTTATATTGCTAAACAATAACCATGATTATTTTCTTTAACGGTGACTCCATTGGGTCACATTACCTTCGTGACGAAGGTGACTCCAGTGCACGAAAACAAGTCAATCGGTACAGCTTGTGACGTCAGAGCACCCAAACATAAGCACGTGATAAGCGCCGCTAGTACTTGTTTCGTTTGTATATTTTGACAATATTGGTTTCAAAAGTGAGATTTCTGTTCATGGATTCCGCTCACCATCGTCAAAAAAACAGATGCCGGCTTCGAGGTGTTTTTGTAAAACGAACTCAAGACAAATGGCACCCAACCAACACATCAGACATATTTAGTAAACATTTTGTTGGTGACCACCCAACCAACACATCAGACATATTTAGTGAACATTTTATTGGTGACCACCCAACCAACACATCAGACATATTTAGTAAACATTTTGTTGGTGACCACCCAACCAACACATCAGACATATTTAGTAAACATTTTGTTGGTGATCACCCAACCAACACATCAGACATATTTAGTAAACATTTTGTTGGCGACCACCCAACCAACACATCAGATATATTTAGTAAACATTTTGTTGTTCACAATTATCACAATGGCTGTATCTCACATAAATCAGGCTTGCCACTAGAGGTATAGTATCCTACTTTAATTCCTACATAAGATCATAGAAATCCTCGACATCAGAACTATTCGACTTATCTACGAATCACAATCTGATGTTGAATGTAGATTCTCATTATTATTGATACGCTGAAAAAAGCTGCAATGACGTCACGACTGGCAATCGTATTCGCAAGATAGCGCAGCGCATATACTCTTGTAGGCGCTGAACCACGACCAAATACAGGCATTATTTCAATGAAACTATTTTTGTTTTCAAGACTCGCAACATTGTGTAAATTATTGTTTTGACAAAATCGACTTTTTTCAATAAAAAGATCAAGTCTCCGAAGCCTTTTATAAATGAAGCTCGTTCAGGTTTGCAATGATGAAAGATTTTAGAAGTTTATTACTGATGACAGGTGAGTGTGTGATTATGTGAGTGCGTATATATATATATATATATATGTGTGTGTGTGTGTGTTTGTGCTCGTACATTTGTTTATATTTCCATTGTTTACAAAAGAATGAAACCAATATTTCACCATCTTGTGAAGACACACAAACGCAGTTTCAATTCACGCTTCGAGATTCTCTGTACTAATGCCTTATTCCCCGGGTAAAACACACACATAATCCAAGCACCACATAATACATCTATCGAGTTCAATACCCACTCCTCTATTGTCACTAAAAAGCCGTTTTCCATTTCCTATATGTCTTGGGTATTGGGGTAAAGGCTTTTATCTCTGAATATCAGACCAACGGCATTGCCAATAGTGTTAAGTAAACTTTACCATTCCTTTTATTGACATGCGGCAAATTTAGAACTGCTTCTTCACGCTTAAAGACACAACATTGCCGATACATTCAAACAGTATCCGTCTTAAACTGCAAGTGTTGTCATTCTGTCAACAATCATGAGCAATCCAACAAAAAGAACACAGTTTCTAGCTTAGTTGATATAGTCAATAGGTACTAGTTTTGAGGCAATAACAGACCAGGTTTGATACAGCCCTCTAAACCACTTAAATGTTTTAAATAACGTACTCTGTGTTACTACGACTTCGCAATATAATATTTATTATCGATGACATGTGACATAGTTTCCGTAAATTAATGTTCTGTCATTTCTCTTTGAAATACATCGTCTGACCGGATTTTCTTTTATCTCCCTCACATTTATCTCTACTCATCTTTGAACTAGCTTCAGGAAGGACGTCTCCTTCCTTCTTAAGGTGATAAAATAAATTCATCATTGTTCACGGTATAGAAATAACGCAATACAGCTTGGTCAGTAAAGAATAAAAACATTAACAATGGACCAATACTGTATTTTGGTTTAAAATCCATTAATAGCCAAACGACCATGCAACTTATTTGTAAAGATCAAAATACCTATAACCTTTTAGAAACTACCAGAAACAGGTAATTTCTTAATATTTCCTGAGTATCTATCACTATGTACAAAGAGCAAATAATAATTGTATTGCAACATACTCACCTAATTTCTAATGCAAGTTATAAATTAATAGAGAATATTTTATAAACATAATTGATTTTCATTTATTATCAGATGTGTCCATTAGTCAATCTTTACTCTTATGCAAATGTCTTAATTGTTTTATTTCAACGTCAGAATGTAAAAACACCATCCATCCTGGGAACCGCTACAATAATTTCAATCATTGTTTCATTAACTTGCAGGTGCACTAAGCCCAATTTCGACAATAGTACACAAGCTAAGTTGTTTGTTCTAGCAGCTGTCTTCAGTATATATTACCCTGCAAAACAAATTGCTAACATAATTCAGTGAATTTGGGCTTTCTTATTCACAAGCCAAGTGGATGTCTATTAATACATCTCGGCACCAGAGTTGATATAGAAAACATATCAAGGATCTTCAAGAATTTTGTGAAAGATTATGTTCTCAATGTCAGAATAGGGTGATGAACTCGATTGATTACCATAAAAGGGTTATACGGCAATATTTCACTTAAGTTACATTATGCTGTTATTACATCACTTCTTGTGGTACTAAAATTCTAGTTCATGCTGCAATATATTAAATAAAATATCTAACGAGTATTCAACTTAAATTGGGTATTCTAAAATCATACACTAATTAGAAATAAGTAAATTCATCATCACTTTTCATACTCTTATTCATCAACCGAAATTCTTCCTAGCTGAAGAATAAATGAAATGATATTGGCAAATAAAGTTGTTCTGGTAACAGGATAGTCGATTGAAGATTGTTATTTACTGGAGACATATTCTGACTGGAAATAATTTCTCAAAGAATTCTAAACAATGAAAGTTTTACTAGAAGGTATCTTGATGAATTATACTTGGTCAATTGATACCCAATATCCTTTAAATCAAATCCATTGTAACGTGTAAAATATGGATATTTTCTACTACAGAATAAAGTATATCGTTTACATTTACTTTCACTAAAGTTTACATTTATTCAATTGTGTTAATAATATTCATACTTCTTATCCATGATATCATGAACAATTCAGCTCCCTGTTACCTCACGTTATCTTCACTAAGGATGATACATCCTTGTTCTTCTGTCAATACTAATCCGTTTGTTTGGAGGATACCATCTACAGTCATTGACAGATATAATCAATATGCCATGTTTTGTTGTCATTTGGCCAACAAAAGCCAAGACTTTGACTTTAGTTCAGGGTTATCTCAGACATTGTCTGCCACAATTAGTCATTCATTGACCGTCGGATATAATGACAGAGTACCATCATCGAAGTATATCAGCCGAACGAAAATGTTACATTTATAGCTTAAGAGATGAAGCGAGTATAGGTCAGTATACCTTATTACCGATGAGGAGAGATATGTGTAAGCGTGCGTGTATATGTGTGCGCGCTCATGTGTTTGTATTTCCACTGTTTGTGAAAGAATATAGCCTTATAATATTTTATATTCTTAGGAAGATACACGTCAATACTTACACACACGCATGCACACACACGCACGCACACACATACACACACACACACACAAACACACTAGATAGCTATAGTAATGAATAATAAGTGAAAACCATTTACAAATAATCTACAGTTTCTGTGTAGAAACCATAGATGGTCAGATTATATTCTGATTATAATACTAAAACCTGTTTAGGCCTAATACGAAATTAGCTGAAAAACAAACATATTAATTTCTTCGGTCCATCTGCACATAATTATGTCATTGAAACACAATTGAACATTTATTTAACCCAATTAAGTAATTTCTACAAACTAAAGTTTTACAATAATAGAAAACCATCATGATACTTCAAATTTGAAGTGCTAAAAGTAAATAACTAGTTAGTACGATCATTATAAATTATTGCAGATTATGCACCTATCACTAAAATAATTAAACTATATAAGGCCTGGACAGTTGAGGATGGTGCCTTTTGAATGGTCATAGTTAACGTACAAATGAAACAGGACATAGGATGTAGTTAATTGCAAACATACAAGGACTTGAGAGAGAAAACATTCAGAATCGGCCATTAAATATATACCTGTATATGTATAACATAGTAAGACAGAGCGTGTACGTTAGCATTCCGGTTTTGTGCAAATGGTCTCCGCGCAAAATAAAAACAAAACAAAATATATGGTTTTCAAAGGTGGTACCAAAAATGTTGATTTTAACATCTTGGACATTTCAGTTGGTGGTACTCATTTAAAAAAGCAAATTTCTTGGTGTGTTTCTGGATGAGACTCTTTCATGGAAATATCATTTCACTTGCGTGAAAAATAAGATTTCTTGGGCCTTATATGGCATAAAACAAGTAAAGAAATTCCTATCAAAAGATAGTCTGAAAACTTTATACCTGGCTCTCATACAACCATATATCTCATATGGTATACTAATTTGGGGGACCGCCAATTCATCAATCCCTCAGAAAACTGTGCAGAAAAGAGCTATTCGTATTGTTAATAATGCGGGTTATAAAATCATACGGATCCTTTATTCAAAACCTGTGAAATCTTAAAATTAAGTGACATGTATCAATACCACGTATGTTTGTTCATGGACGACTTTATTAGCAAGAGACTTCCTATATCCTTCAATCGCCTATTCCGTCTAAATTCTAATGTATAGAAAATTCGCGTGACAAGGCAATCTAGTCATATGCATGTACCTCGATGTAACTCTGCACTATCCAGTAAGTTGCCGTTAGTCAATTTTCCCATTATATGGAACAATTGGAATAGTATCCTTTCCACTTGTAATTCAAGATCAAACACTAAGAAAACCCTGAAAAGTTACATCTTAGCTACCTACCCAGCATCTGTAAAATGCAACAACCCTTATTGTTGTCAATGTACACATGTCTAGGTAATTATATGATTCCTTGGTACCTGGTCCACATACTTCCAATACACACACGACCAGACTTGCAAATACACAAACGACGTTTTATTGAGCTGACTATTATTAGCTATGATTGTTCGGGGTTAATGGGAAGACAGCTTCGGCTACATTGGTCCTCCCATTTATTTATATGTAATATACTTGTAAAATTGCATTATGTATACGTTATTTGATATTGAAATTGGAAATAAATACTACTACTATTACTATGAAAGTTTCGAAATTCTATGTCTAATTACAAACACATTACGCTAAGGGAATAATATAATGTGCTATAACAATTACAGAAACGAAACGTTCATATCATTTATCAGTTATGATCCCAAATTGTCAAACGAATTTGTCTTATTTTTTAAATTGTGCTCAATAACAGTTTACTTTAGACAATGTCAATAAATAGTAGATATTCCACCTGTACCAGCACCTTAAATATCGTTATAAAACACACGTGCATGTATGTGTATGTGAGACACATGGACTTGATAAAGGTTTCTTATAACCAAAACTAGTCGTGCTATTTTGGTCCGAGTTAAATACTACTATTTCTGCTATTGTCGGAGGTAATAGGACTATTATCATAATACATATTATATGTACTGATATATATATATATGCTTTATTTCCAGTTATAGGTGCTTTATATATGTACTAATATATATATATATATATATATATATATATATATATTGTTTTCTATTTAGGTAGTGGTCATTTGGTCATAATTCTGTAAGAATTATTAACTTCACGAAAACCTGAGCCCACGCCTTTATTATATGTAACTAAACACACACACGTTTATGTATGTATATGTGTTTTAACCGTGTATAATAAGGCACAGGCACAGAGAATCTCGAACCGTGAATTCAAACTCTGGGCGTTTCTTCAGGGGACTGAATCCAGAGTGGCGACTTTTCATGCTGAGACATGTGTAATAAAATTTCGTTACCTCTTCACTTCGTAATCGTGATGCAGAACGTCCCTTTGCAGTTTTCTTTTCTGGGATTTTGAATCCGAACTTTGACAACGACATTTTGAATAATTTACGGTTGATACCCCTCAGCCAATCACAGCACTAAAAACATTTGCGTGATTACTAAATCATCCAATGAAATAGTAACTACGTCTCCTGACGGGAGGATAGCGATCTCTATTTTATAGAAGGGATCTCGACCCACTTTTATGGCGATCTCGCCATACTTCTCATAATGTAACTGGCGGTTATTGACATTGACGTAAATACGACATGACAAGGCGGACAACTGTTAATGTCGAGGCATGAATGAGTCAATTAATTAGACTCTAGAGCCTAGACAGAGTTACGAGTCTATTAGGTATCTCGACAGACGGATAAAAGTCGTGTCCAGATGCCAAACCTGGTGTTTTTACCGTTTATTTGTCCAACATTTATTCATATTTCTATCTGAGCTACGTCAACAAATGTTATGTTTTTGAAATCTTGAGTCTTTATTCTTTCAATGAGTATGCGTGTTTATTACACTGAGTGTGTATTAAGTAAATGCCATGCCATTAAACGATGTGCCTATCAAAGAGCAGCAGTGTGTTTCGGAAGCATTGTCACCACGGCCGGTGCTACACCCCCCTGACAAACATTGGCATTTGCCACTGACCATTTACTCCTTATAATTGTATTCATATGCATTATAATCAGCATTCGCTCAGTTTTCTAATGGTATATGTCGCTATTAGATGTGAGAAGAAATAGTTCCCCAAAAAAATGAAATGTTAAGACAAGAAAAAACAATATTTGTGGAAACAAAATAAAAAAGGGAGATATAACATCTGAAAGAGAAATATATCCTTTATAAAGTTATACAAACAGTAGTTTGATATATATTATGGTCAATTGGCAGAGATCATATTCATGCGCCCCGCCGTAAATTGCGCCATCTTGAATTCTACTCAGAAATACAGATTTCCGATTTATTGACAGTAATGGATATTGATTTAAACGACGAATTTACCTCGGCTTTGCGGACCGTAATGGGTATGTACTTTAATAACATTTAAACTATTTTATTTTACAGCAGTTTGAATTAGTTAGATTTAAGTAGGTTTGAAAATATTTGCTTTTGAAGTCGGACACCTGCCGTGGAAATACTTCGTAAAGTTATAACTGAGCCATATGCGGCAGGCGTAGCAACTGACTTGCTATACTAAAATCATGTCTTGCCTAGTTTATTGATATACTACAACCTACAGAAAAATTGCGTATACAATAATTGTTATGTTGTAAATAATATGTAAATTATATTAAGAAATATCATTGCAATTCGGCTTATTCAGACTGGGCGAATCATACAAATTCATCCCCGTATTTAAAAGTTCACTGTATTATAAATACATTCCGTACTTGTTATAATATACTTATCGAAATTAAAAAGGTTTACACTGAAGTAAATCCATAGTCATTGGTGATAACATTTATATGAGATAAATACAGTACACATACTGACTTAGACATAGTGACATACACTGAATCAGTGAGTGTCGGGATCTATTTGACTAAATAGTAAAGGTCAGTTGCATAGGAATTAGGATATGTGATTTAAGAACAATTCATTATTGCTTTTCAGCTGGTGGTACTTATTCTGGCCAGTGTTCATGGCTATGGATGCCATTCCCTGCCAACTTGATATGGCTTCAGCTGACCTGTTACAACTGAAGTTGGAGCTGGACAGCTGTCACAAGGTTGAAGGTGAACAAGGCTGCTGTTCCCAGGACTGCCTATGCCGAACCCACTTTGGATTATAAATGCAACATCTAATGGATTTTGCCTTAGAGCAAGAATTCACCCAGACCAAACAAAGAAAACTAACTTTGACTGAATTGAATAACTTTCAAAATAAAAAAAATGCTAGACAATAGATACCTTTACATTTAATAATCAGTCTGAATCAGTGCTCATGGGTTGTATATGAATATGTGGATGAATTTTTATTGGCATTGTGTTAGAACTGACAAGTTCATAGGTATCAACAAATCAGTTTTTAAACAGGGTTATAAACTATACAGATGCCCAAGGATAGATGATGTTGCTGAAGTTCAGAGTGAATTGGTTTTTGCTGCTGATATTGAGGTAGTTTTAAATGCTGATGGGTGCAAATATTCTGTGTCATAAATAAAATATTCGCAGAAGTTATCTCCATTAGAATATTTTTGAAAATATCAGAAGACTTTGGTAACAATTTGTGTAAAAAATGTTTAGTAAATTCAGCATTCTGTTATTGTTTGTATCTTAATGATGTGTACACTGTGTTAAAAGTTCAGGATGATATTCTGAAAATTAACAAAATTATTGCACATTTTGTATTTTCATGGTTTGACAACCTTCGGACATTTATGAAAACTACACATGTTGTTATTTTCAAACAACTGCACAATCTTTAATTTTGATCAAAGGGTTGTGAAATTAAATAACCATTTTCTATATATTAATGGCTAATATATCACAATATTTATAATCGATATATAATTATGGTTTATGAAACATGGAACCTCGTGCTATTTTGGAAGGTTATAAAAGAATAATTTTGGGTAATGTACCGATTTGATCATTTGATTTGTCATGCTTGTAATGAACCAGTTTATATAATATAGCATTTAATAATACATTGCAGTACAGATAACACATCATGATATTTTCTAGAAGTGTAACTCCCAGGGAATTAATATATATGAGGCTTCAAAGATGACTTTCATTTAAGCGTAAAAATGCTTGGTTTAAATTTAGGCTGTTGTTACGTATCCAAGCATCGGAATCGTGTTCGCTGATGATAAAGGTCCGAGCGCCAAGCTTGGGTGTTTCCAGTGCTCAGATGCGGAACAGCAAGCTAAGCATCGGAATCATTTTTGTTGCCATTGGCAATAAAGATCCAAGCATTCAGCATCTGAACCATGCCTCATCAATATTGTTATAAATCTGAGCAATTTCATGATCGTTTTTTATTTTTCATCTGCTTGTATCAGTGTTAGAGACAGGAGCTTAGTTGTAATTACTGCTACTAGCGTTTAATAAAGATATTAGTAGACTTTATTATAATCAGATTTAAAAGAAAATCTGGCATTTATAAGAAATGCATTATTTTATGGTTCGCGCAGCCAAGGAAATATTATTTTCTACGGGTATACTATTTATTCATTAAAAAAAATTCTAAGTGGGGTTTTTCCACAGACAGTATTTTTTCAGGAGATTTTCAGATTTTGTCAAATGCAAAGACATTTCCAGGACCAGGAAAATGAATTTGTTATATTCCAGGATTTCTAGGACACCTGGGAACCGCGGTTATTTGTAAAGCTGAACGGCTGTTCTATCGATCATCTATTTCTTTGATTTTCGTTTGTAACTCTTCAAAACTATCAAAAGCATCTTCTACTTTCAACCCAAATATAACAACTACATGCTCAGCCGCCATATTTGAGCAGAAGTAATAGCAAATGAGGAATAATTGGCACATGCACATTGAGTGCTCAGACCTATAATGCTGAAGTACAGCGTTCTGATGCTCGGATACGTAACCACTTCGTTAAATTTAAAAAAAAATAAGTACTACAAACGGTCAGTAAAACAAATCTACTTGACCGATTTTGTTCAAATAAAGTTTTTTTACTTCAGCACCAAGTCTCTTTCTTATAAGCTCAATTTTAATACCATTATACAAGTTGAATTTTTTTAGTTGGAATACCTAAGTCTATTGACTAATAGTAATAGATCTAGCATCTAGACTAGAGAGTAGAGTCATTAGATCTACTGATCTAGAGGTTTAAACAACTAAATTAGTGCTAGCACTAGATCTACTACTTCTAATCTAGACTGCTAGTGAGTCTACGGTGCTAGTAGACGGGGTAGAGAGGTATCAGCCGCCGACGCATATCGGCCGCATGTTCTCATTGTTAGTCACATGGGGAAGCCACTGTGGCTTTGTTGCGCACTGCACCATGCGTGTCCTGCAGTGTTCTATACTTAGTATATTTAAGCAAAGACTATTTATAACAAGACGTATTACTTCGCGTTTTAACATGGGACGCCATTTTGATTGCATGCAGCGCCAGGGCCCTAGCGACCGGAGGTAGATTGTCACGGACAGCTCTCTTCATTAACATGGCGCCTAATGGTACTGGTTCATTCTGCGCCGTTTTCGGCTGCAGTAACAGAAAAAGTATGCACAAATAAAGACATCCTCGAAAATGAAAGCTAGTGTAAAAATTTGATATGATCTGGCTTTTTAAAAATAAAGGATATTTAAAAAATAAGCATAACAATTTGAAGTAGACACACCCTACTTGACATGACCCAAGCAGTTGGCCCAAGCAGGATGTATCTAGATCTATATTTGTTTCAGACAAAATCTTATTAAATTTTATTCAACAATATCAACCTGTTAATCACAAAATGTGTACGTAAGACATACATAAGCTTACAGTTACATGTACTGGAGCCACTGAAGATGTTATCGGCGGGAGGTATATTTTACTTTGTTATTGTTAATAATATAATTGGAATTCTAAAATTACATTACTATAATCAGATAATTTTTCCCTAATTACAATAATTATAAGTAGCTGAGTATTTACATGATCACCTGCATCCATATTTATTATAACGCCTCTCTATATTTAGGCTCTCTGATTTAAGCTGGTTGGTACCTGTGTTCTCATTGTTATTCACATGGGGGAACCACTATCACATGGTGCGTTTTTTCAAGCGGGAATTACTTTGATATTGCACAATATGTTTAGGAATATCTTTAATCTTTGACGTATGTGGGTGTTGTCTGTGTACTTGTAATAGTGTACGTGGGTGATGCCTGTGTAATTGGAATATTAGTACAGGTAGACGCTATATGGGTGTGTGCATGTCACATATATACACAGTTCTATTAAACTTCACACTTTATACACAGTTATTTAGTTTATAGCAGAGAACTTAAATATAAATAGTCTTTGTTTATGGGGGGTGGGGAAGGTTCCTGTGTTCTCATTGTTATATTCACATATATCCACGGTTTGCCGCGCACTGCTTCTCGCGTGTCCTGCAGCGTTCTATTCTTAGTCTTAGGCGGCCGATATGCGTTGGCGGCCGATACCTGTCGAGACCCTAGACCTAGTACTAAGTAGTAGACCAGTATACTCTAAACTAGACTAGTACTAGCGTAAGTAGCCAAGATACGCATTGATTGAGACTGTAATAAAACTGTGATAAATTAACATTACATGTAAACTGTACAGTATTACACCGCAAACTTACTTACTTACGTTCAAGTTTGTGTTACTGATACTGGAGAGGTTATCTAAACTAGATATTTAAAATGACTCTCCTTAAGCTTAACAACTCATATCATCAACAAAGAATTTCCCGCCAAATAATAACCTATTTAAATCACATGACCATCAGCGGTCAAGGTTATATTTTTTCGCGACTTTGATAGATATTATACTAAATTCCATAATTTATAAGGCATTTTATACAATTGAGAAAATGAAAGCGGTGGAATACTCAGGTTGACTAGATATTAAATAAAAAAGGTTTATGTAACATTTTACGAACTTCCGGCCGGTTGGTTGGGTGATAATAGAGGATTATAATCACGTAATAGAACAATGTTCCTAAGTCTCAGATTATTTATAGTATAGATCTACATTTTTAGAGGTAATAGCGCAATTTTATTTTATATGATATAAATTGCTGATTCTTGTTTGACAGAATGCTTAAATTAATTAGGATAAACATGTACGGTTTTGATTGTGTCATAGACTAGACTATTATTATTTGACATTTAGATCTACATTAGATCTACAGTTTCAGAGTTTGAGTTTACAATTAGATCTAGATGAGTAGATCTATTTACTGTTAGTGTTACTGCTTTTTTAATGAATGATTGAGTCCTGATTGACTGATTATCATTATCTGATAGTGATTTTCTGAATAAGTGAATCGGATATTCACTAATTCACTGTCACACTGTGACTCTGTTGTTTAACCTTAAATCGTTAATGACTATCACTATGAGTATGATGATGATTTAATGATTTATATGGGACAGTTAATATGAGGACAGTTAAGCAAATTATAGATAACTCCTACCCAATACAATCCGTACCCCTGACAAAAAAAACAATCCCCTGTCTAGGTACTTCGATAAACCGGCTTTGGCCGCCGCATAGTGCCAATAACACTTTTGTAGCGGCCTTAAAAAATGACCGACACCGCCCCTCGGAAAACTCGTTTTATGCGTCGCTGGGTCCATTACGTGATAAAGTAACTCAGCGATTTTGTTCCCGAATAGTTCATGAACAAGTACGTCTTTATCTGATAATTTTCTGATCTCCGACTCCGTGCAAAAAGTTGTAATAGCGCGAATTAGGTGAATTTGACGACGTTCATTCATATTCCCATCGTAACCAAATGCCTTAGAAAACTACACAAACGCGAACATTAGAGTTATATCTTCCCTCAGGAAAAGTATCATACTTTAAAACACCCGCGCCGATACCTCACCAACCCTCGCTAAAAAGCACTGTTCCCGATTGTAGGCTGGATTTTGGACTGATTGATATTGCTTCAGTCAAAATGTTGCTTAGAAAGAACAGATATCTTCATTTAAGACTTAAGGATATTAAATCCAAGTGTAATATTCTTACCAAAGTACCTATTTAGCATTACTAAGAGTGGTGATGAATCCCATGTTAAATCTTACTGATGTAGGCTTTGATTTCGTTCCTGGTCAGAGTACTTGTAGTCAAATGGTATATAAGATGTGTTGGCTGACATTCAGTTAGATGAAGCAGTGGTTAAAATGATAATCTGAGCTTAAGTTGGGATGCAACATCTCCTGATGGGCAACATATAAATGAAGTGCATGTTAACTTGCCAAGTGTGCCTCCCCTTAAAGAAAGTATTAAAAATATCACAGTATCTTATGCAGTATTATCACAATCAGATGAAACATCACTAGTTAGTGATCAGTCATTTAAAAATACAATAACTGACATGCCCTGCTTTCATTATTAGTTATTGGGAAGTATTAGAAGAAGAAAAAGATTATGTACATGATAAACTTAAGTTTAGAGAGATTTTAATGCAAGAATTGGAGTCAGCATTAACTGCTACTTTTTAATAAATATTTAATATATCTTAATTCTTATGTAATGTACACCTAATAACCAACTCTTTAGTCAAATGTATTCATTCTGTATCTGAAATAATATAAATATTTGTATTTGGACTTTGGTTTTTTCACATATAATCCATTCATCAGAGTGAATTTTAGCTGTTTTATGCCTTGGAATAGAACACACCACATGTAATATACCTTTAGTATGATAAGATAATCATTATATTCTTGTAGATTCACTATCTATATATAATTTCCTTCAATTTGATATGTTATTTGCCATATTTCAATACCAATAAGTTTTTAACATTTTGGTCCTGACCATGACCTTTTCCCATTATGAGTCAAAGGTCAAGGTCAAAAGTCAAGGTCATTATTATAAAAACAATCCTTAGTTCCCGTAGAATAATAAACATCAAATTTGTAGGTGAATAACTCCCTTCTTTTTAAGTTACAACCTATTTTCCTCCATCTGGTTTGTGAAAATCTATGAAATAATCACAGTTTTGGATTCACTGTTCCCATCTAATAGCATTAGGCACCTACCCCTGTAATTTGGGGTGTTTAAAATACTATAACTTCTTAACAACTTGGACAGTTCTGAAATCTGTGAGCTGAGTACTTTACAATGTGCTAAGAGATATTGCAATAATAACAACTTCAAAAATTTATCAAAGTACCTACCCTGTCTGAGATAACTCGTACCCCGATTTTGAGACTCTCTTCTGATCCTAAATTGTATTTAATTGTTGCAGCTATGTGTGTTCGTGTGAATGAGGGTTGTAACATGACTTAGGTATGTGGATATATTCTTGGCGATTTTTTTTCCCGCCGCACGGAGGGTACCCCTACTATTTATTGGCTTCTTATTGGTTGTCGTTGTGGAATTCCATAAATCATTGTGAATGACGTAGTAGGAAAGCTGGACTTTAGTCACGAATTTGATTTTTTTCTTTCCGACAAAGTCTTTCATTGTCTGCGCACGTGTTGAATGTTTGCTCAAATTCAACAGGCTAGATTGACTTGATACAGTGTGTAGCAAAGATTGAAAGCTAAGTAGCCGTATAAAGCTATACATGATCTCAAGTTACTGAAGATTTGATAACAATCCAACTGGTGAAACCTTATCATTAATTAGAACATGTTTCATATTCATAGTGAGATCGCCGTGGCATAGGGTTATAACATTGAAAAACTGTCATGGCGGATCTGAAATTGATGCATGTTCATTGACTCATTTTACTTAGTAAGATTTCATAGGTTATACTTAAAACATCCCAGAACATCAGAAATATACATTAGAGATTGGAAAACATTTTGTATTTTTTTCATCACACAAAGTCTAAGATGCCCCCCCAAAAGAAACGGGAACCTGTAAATATCAGTAAGAAACATCTGTTAGAAAACTTTTCTAACTTTCCTATTGCTTGTGAAGACTTTTTAAATGGACACATTCTGTGCCTCTTTGTTTCAAAGTGGGACAAGAGCCATGCTAGGACTAAAAGAGAACTTTTGTCATTACTCCCCTCTGACTCTGCCACCTCTTCTTTGCCTATTGATGCTGCCATTAACAAAGTGGTTGAGAGAACATTGAATATATTTAAGAAACTATCTCACCCAAATAACTTTTAAGAGATTTGATTTGATTTGCCAAGAGAAGTTTCCTAGGGGAAGTTCAAAGGTGATACCCAGCACAAGAACATGCATCCCAGCCTAGTCTGTTTCTCAGTATGAAGAAATGGAAGTTGACAAAGCAGTAGCTGTTACTGCTATGCCTATTCCTACGTCTCCTGTGAAAACACAGCATATTTCCAAGTGTTCTTGCAAAATACTATGCCAAAGTGTACTGAAGTTACAGCAGGAGAAAATAACGGCAGTGAAAAGAGAATCAATCAAAAGGCTAAACCAGAAGATAAAAAGAAAAGAATTGCAGTTTTCAAAAGTTAAATCCCAGTTCAACTCCTCTGTACTTGCCAAAGATCTGGAAGCAGCAAAGATTAAAATATCCTCCTTAGAAAAGAAACATTTGAGATTAAAGAGGTATCACAAAATGAAACAAATGGGTTTTTTTCATCAGAAATTAGTGAAGGAAGAATACTGGAATTGGAAAGGAAGCTGTTAGAAAAGGATGCAGAAATCCTTCAGCTCCAGGATGATAATCTTAGTTTAGAAGAGCAGGTCAAAGAATTGGAGAGTGTTATTGAGTTAACCAAATCTGATGGGAGGGCTTATTCTCCAGAAATTAGGATGAAAGTGTTGATGCTATTGTTGCTCAAGTGCCAACAAAGCATATTTCATCTTTGATTAAAAGGTTTTCCCTTCGCTTCGGGATTACCCTAACAGATATTCCACACAGGAGTACTGTTGAGGCAATGGTAAGAGAACTTGGAGCAATAAGTGATCTTTAGACAGCAGAAGCCGTCTTAGGTAACCGGGATTGTAGTTTTGTACTCTTGGATTTGATGCCACTACTCAAGAAGGCATTCACTTAAACAGCATACACATTACTACCCAAGGTAATTGCTATGTCATTGCTGTTGATGAGCTAGCTGGGGGTATGGCCGAGGACTATCACATGCACATCTGTGATTCCATTGATAACTTGGCCAATGTGTATTGTTCTTTCCATGGAAAGGAATATCAAACCATTCAGTGGGGACTAATTTCAAATATATCGAACAGTCTCACTGACCGTTGTGCTGCAAACCATGCTGTGATACAGCTTGTGAATGCTTCCTGGGACAAGACATTAAATCAGCATTAAAGGAGTGTGAAGGAGGTTCCCAGGGACAGGTTTGGGGTAGTGATTGCTGTGCTTCAAAGATAGTTGTGCAGATGAATAAATTCCACTTTAAGGATGGCAAGGGTGACCCTCGGGGCTTCAAGATTTTTCTTGATGATAATAAACTGCCCTGTGGTCTCATTCCCCAGTATAGAGGTGATCGCCTCCATGTGTTGTTCCATATTTGTGGTGTGTTTATTGAGCACCATGCATTGTTCACAGAATATCTTGAACAAGGACCAACATGTGGTGGGTTGAGGGCTAGTGTGTTGGCTGACTTTGTTTCAGTACTAGGACACATAGAAATGCAGGTGTTGGGCTTGTTAGGCAAGTTACTAACAGGTCCATGGATGAAGAAATTCTACGCTACTGCAGTGGACCAGATTGACCATGTTGAAGGGATCCAAGTCATAAAACAGCTTGTACAAAAGCTGAAAGACCTAAAGGAAACACCAGTAGATTTACTGTGTTGTGCCACAGATTTCTTTGGGAATAATTTGGATAAAGAAAATAGCACTCTCCTTAAATTAAGAGAGCCACCAAAGGATATCACTCTATACAGTTCAATGATGACAGCTTGTCTTCAAGCAGTCACTGATGTCCTTGAGCGGCAATATAAAAAGTATTTTACAGGTGACTGGGAGATTTCAGAGAGGTTGAGACTGGAAACAAAGTCTGCTAGGTCTCACAATATGGATGCAGAAGAAGTTATAGGTATGTTCAGTGCTGCAAAACAGAAGGCAGTGAATGCAACTATATGTTTCCTCTCATGCAAGATGAGGGCCCAGAAAAATAGAACAATAGACTATCTAGATAGGTTAGAAAAGATTAAAAGAGACCAGATTATCATTCAGGCTATTCAAATAGGAGGTAAACAAAGATCAAAGAGCAGAATGAATCAGAATGACTTAGATGTAGAGGCATCGAGAAGGCTAGCTGGAAAAAAGGCAGACAAGAGACACAACTATAAGAAAAAAATTAGAGAAAAAAAAGAGCTATTGACTTAACTAAAATTAGTGAAGAACTTCCTGATGTTTCTGATATGAATTGGAAAAGAACAAACTAGTTGCCATCAGTGTTGGAAAAAATCATGATTTTTTTTAATAAATCAAATTTTTCCGATCAAATTGATTTTTTTCAACGTTCTCAACAATCTCATAAGAAATACTAAGTAATTCTGAAAATAAATAAATATGTGAAAATATCATTCTTGGCATTTCTAAAGAATTAAATCAAAGCTGTGATCTACAAATATAAACTTTATTTAAAAATACATAGAGTGAACTGAACTGGCAGTAGCACACAACAAAACAAACAATCAGTTTGCGGTGCATCTGATTATTAATTATTGGTAGCCTGATTATTGTCATCTTCATATCAGTTGTCAAGAATCCGAAACAAATGTTCACATTTGGAACTCTGTATACGATCACAAGTTTGGCCGCTTTTGTTACTCTAAGTCTGTTACACAGTTTACTGTGTACAAGACCAAATGTTAACTGAGAACAGCAAGCGTTTAATTAACTGAATAATTATTATTATAAATTTGCACAAATAAAGTGAGTAATCAGGTAAGCATTAATTTAAGATAATTTGAAAAAAATAAATACCGTGGTTGCCATCGATCTTGATTCCAGATTTAATCAAGAAATCTTGATTATTAAGAAACGTACGGGCATTTTACTATTTATGGTGAAAAGCCATCAAATGTTTGTCACAAAATTTAATTTTGCTAATTAAAATCTACCTAGGTACTAATTCTAATACTTATCCACAAACCTACATAACTACAACATTTTTGAAACCCAATTTACTTTTATTAATATTTAAAATGTCACTCAGCCTCAGAGTATGCTCTATAGCCTCAACATGGGATGTATATTTTACTGCATGATTTGAGAAGCATCGATATGTTGCAGTTTTCCGTGATCAATGTATTCATCCCTGAGTTTAAATATTAAACTCTATGTTGATTTGGCAGCCTTGTTTTCCTACCCTGACAAGCTTTGACTGTAGCTTGAGGAGACATAATGGTTGTACATAAAAAGGTGGGTTCTCATTTCCTGCTCTATAATTCAAATGTTTTTGCAAACCCTCCACATCATTATTTGTCCTGACACTCTGATTGAAGATTGACGAGGATTGGGGGGGGGCGCTCATACTGTGCTTTCAATCCACCTATAATGAATGTAATCCCAAAGAGAATGAAGTGCGTCAAATGCCTCTTGTCTGGTCTTGATATTGCCCCGACAGTATATCCAGAGATCACAATCTGTCATCGGTCGTCGATGTTTGGATTTGAAGATGTTGGTATCATACTATTAATACATTTGCAATAGTATTGTAAATATGAACATCAAGGAGTAACTGAATAAAAGTGTCAACTGGTGAAGTTGTACGGAAAAAAACCCAGCATATAATATTAAAGTGATTGCCATTTCCAGGTTTAATGTATTCCTAAATGAAATAAGAAGGCACACAGCCTTCTTGTCACTGGAAGTAATCACACAAAAAACTACTTCCCAACACCAGATCCAGTAGATCTTTGACTATATTTTAATGATATTTTAAATTCTATAGGTGAAGTATCTGGAATAATATTTTTTCAATTACCCCAAACTATTTTTATTTATTCAATTCTATTGAAATTACACTCCAGTAAAATTTTGTCTAAAATTAAAATAAATTCCTATGATATTATTCTGCAACTATTGATTTTGGATTTAACTTGCTACATGTCACATGTGAAATCTCATTAGACTTCTGTTTTTAGTATAGTGAAAAGTTTGATGGTACTACATTGTACTTAGCTGAACATTCTTTAGCATTTCTGCATGAATCCAACTGTTAATAGTATAGTTTGAAAATACTGCCACAGGAGACATATCAGGACTAGGAATAGTATACTTGTTTAGAATGTCTGGTGATATGTGGTATGGGATAACCAGGAATGGGTTATTTTTGTGTAATATACACACAAAATCATATAATTCTCTAATCATTTAGTATATTAATTTGTGTCACAGTTTAACAAAATTACAAAACAATTAAATCTAAAAATTAATATACCATTTTTACAATGTTAACACTTACATGTGGTGTTACAAATATACTGGAACCATAATGATCCTGAGCTTTGGTTCCTTATATATATATATATATATATATATATATATCAAATATGCATACTGACTGTGACACTGCACATGTGCATTTAACCAAATAAAATGGTCTGGATACCTTGGGCTCCACCCACAACACGATGACACCACCACATAGCATGCCTGTAATCTATATATAGATATTGCTATTTAGGAATTTACCCTCGTTCAATGTTTAGAACAGGCATAAATTAAATTAAATCCACAAATTAATTTACCATTAAATTCAGAAATATTTCTTCCATGACAATCCTACTTGCAATATAGACTACTAGGAATATGTATTCCAAATAGGTACTCAGAGTATCTACTCATGGTAACAAATATTAGGCAAAAAAGAGTCAGAAAAAAACGAATTGAAATTTATGGAATTGAATTGATAAATTTGAGGTGCAATTGGAATTGACCAAATGGAATTAAGTGCAATTGGAATTGACAAAATGGAATTGACCACATGTCTGTTCCTTATAATTGTATCTTATATGATATACCATGAAATGATAACAGAGCAAGTAACCCTGACTAATTTTAACCACACCAAGAAGTTGAATGTTATTAATAATACAATGTGGACAAGTAGCATTACTGGAAAATTTATGTAAAGATCAGTCTAGAAAGATAATGACTGTGTACGTGAATGAAAGAAGGATAACAGGCTTAAAAATAAATGATCACAGCTCAGAGTGGTCCAAGCTTGGACCATGTTTTAAACAAATGCACATATCAAAATATAACCTAAAATATCTTAGAGTTATTATTGCATTTATTTTAGTTGTACATCCGTATTGGTTATTAATAGAAACCAGATCATTCTACTAACTGTTCCTACTAATAGTAGAATATTGGATTAGGTTGGATGATTTGTTAGTAATATTTATTATAACATGCTTATTAATATTACAGTATTACTATTATATCAGTAACATCACCTGAAAATGTTATGCCACCATTGCAACTATTTCACAATCACATGTGTATTTGCAGAGGTGAGTGTGTATAAAGTTTCGGAACCCAATAAAGGCTTAGAACTGAGAAAAACGCAACAAAATCAAACTGACCACTATTAATAATAGTATTATCATGTCTAATGTGCATGTTTGAACTAATAATGAAGTAGCTTACCAATTATAAATGATTATGATTGCATGAGATTTTGTTACTAAAATAGTAAATTTTGGTGGACAGGTGTTAATTCTTTGAGTCACTTAGTTTAAGTGTTTATATACATATGGCTATTATACTGTGTATCTAGTCATGCCATTCTAAATACCTTTCTATGACTAGACAATGATAGTTAACAAACATCCTTTATTACATCTCTGTACTTTGGTGAAAATATTAGTCACAGTCGATCAAAAAAAGAAAAGGTCCTTTCAGGTCAGACTAGTTGTAGCATTCGGTATTTAGTATAATCTGTTTTATTGTTCTATTATCATATTGCAGGTTTTATGCCATGTATTCATTATGACTGTGTCTGAGGTCACTCCAGTTATTACCCGAATGGAAACAGTGTACAAAGAGGACACACAGTGTTCTGTCAGTGTTTATCTCAAAAGGTGTACATAATGGCTTTACATTGTACCACACATCTGAACCTATGTGAAACCAGCATAACCAATTAGACGATGCTTCCCATACTGTGCTTTCACCAGATAAACTTCCGGATGAAGCAACTCTGCCGAAGTCCGACCCAGCGGAATTTCCTTCAGATCTCGCAGAAGGCCAGGCAGCCAACATCGCGCAGAAACAAAGTCAGAAGAAGCACGCCTTCAGGCCAAAGATCAACCCCGAAGACGCAATAATATTGCTCTTCCCCGGACAGGGAAATCAGTTTGTGGGCATGGGTCAGCAGCTTCTGGACATGCCCGGTGTCAAAGAGTTGTACTCAAAGGCAAACGATATCCTCAGATTTGATCTGCTTGAGCTTTGTCTTAATGGACCTTCAGAGAAGCTAAATCAAACTGTACACTGTCAGCCAGCTGTGTTTGTGACATCAATAGCAGCTGTTGACAAACTGAAGTATACTTGTTCATGGGTTTGTAGCTCCTATTCTTCTTACCATAACAAATTATCTTTGTGGTGCACATCTCTGCTGAAACAATTTCATTGATTTTTTTGGTTGCAATTTGCAGAAATCCTTTGGCAAGTCTTCTTTACATTCTCATATATTCTATCCAGTGAACAAATTCTCAGACCCAATTATCTGAATATTACTTAAATCCCAAAAATATATTTACATTTATATGTGATACTGGAAAGTAATGGCTGCTCGATCCTGCTCCTGCTATAGTGCAGCTCGCATTGTAACAAATACTAGAAAATATGATCATATCACCCCAATTCCTCAAACACTACATTGGCTACCTGTTAGACAGCGTATCCATTTTAAGATTCTGTTAATAAGTGTCTCGGCTCAAGTCATATGGTGATTGTGCATTTAGTGTTGCAGCCCCCACTTTGTGGAACAAGTTGCCAGCAAATATTAGAAATGCGTCGTCTCTTGGAAATTTTAAGTCTCTTCTAAAAACACCTATTTAAGGTCGCTTTCACAGATAAATAATTATTATCTTTTAAATCATTACAGCATTTTTACAGACATTATTTGGGGTATTATTATATTACATATTATTTGTACAGCACCTTTGAATGGCTCTTGCTAGTAAGGGCGCTTTATTAAATATACATTATCATTATCATGTCATACACCTTGACACATAAAGCAAAATGTTGATGATCACTAGGGGGCGCCTCCGTGGTCTAGTGGTAGCGTGTTGGACCACAGATCACTACTACCCGTGTTCGAATCCCGGCGTGGGCATATATGAAGGTTGTTTCGTCTTTCACTTCGTCTCATTACCTTTGGAGGTCGCTCGGCCCATTTAGCCTACCTTGTGCACAAAAGTGGCTGTAAAACATCAATCATCATCATCATCTTTGATGATCACTAAATCAACTCATCGGATGATATCATATGTGTCCCAGTACAGTTAGTACTTCGGGGGGGATCCAGTCATTTGATGTCACAATGTAGGTGTATATTATATCATTATTTTGAATTTTGGCTTCTAATCATAATTATTCAACTGCGTAACGGGTACATTTTGAATCTTAAACATCACATTGTAATAATAAACTTTTATTCTACAATTCATATTAATACACCTGATTTTTATGCACACAGTCCTTTTCCATATCTGTTTGTAATCATTTAGTCATTCCTATCAAATGTGTGTTGTTTTGGGTGTATAATTTTAATAAAAATTAGCTGAAACCTTTTGCTCTAATTCCCACCCAGTAATCTTAGTACTTCTATCCACTTAAATTTATATAGCATGCTGTGGGATTGCTAAATGGCATACATTAACGATATGGCAAGCAATATTTGCCCTCTATACGTTACCAATCACAAGCTTTAGTGTAGACTTCCAGTTACAGTCTGGCTCTTTTTCCTGTGGTCTATGGAGATGAACCATGTTGTAAGTGGACAGCAGATAACAACAGTCTACAGGTGTGCTTTATTGGAATGGGGCCATGTTGTAATACATTTTCTCCATTCGAGAACAGCTGAATAACCACAGACTTATATATAGTTTAGTACAGTCAGTTAATTCTTAATTGTACATTCATGTTGACATAATACAATTGTTTTAATCCAGTTACAATGATGAATTGTGTCAATACTGTGCTAATGTGGATGCTGCCTTGTTATACAACAAAATGCCACTGGATTAATACACTGGAAATCCCATCAAAGGTAGCAACTATACTGTTTTTTAAATAGACCTTTATTCTGTGAATGTGACCCTGTTATGACTGTTTAGCCTCAGGGGTAGAGTATGGGATTATTTACCCATGGTTATGGTCATGCTGTATGGGAGGTTGGAGGTTCGAATCCCAGCCATGGCACTATAGTAGGAGTTTTTCATCCAACCAGGCAACTGGTAAGGTTTTCTTCACCGAATATGCCATATATTGTAAATTATAAATTTCTTCAGAATTAGTTCCTGTGATGAAGCTGTAAATTATAGACCATATGCATCTCTCTCATTTGAGTTAGCCAGCCAGGTCAAATAACTGCCATTTTGACCATTAAAATGATACAAACTTGATATAAACAAAATATTTGTAATGGAATAAGATTTTCATTTTGGCATCTTGCTTGAGATATATTGTTGTGTTGTGCATTTAGTGTGGAAACAAAGGGTTTGTTATGTGGAATTATTTTCTCTACAATACATGTAAATAATGAAATACAAATGATAACCGAATTGAGATATAAAAAGTTGAAATTATTTTATGGGAGGAACTACATTGTATATCCATTGAATGGTGGTCATTGGATTAGAAATGGCACATGAAAACATCCACATGAATGTGTGTTTGTTCTAATATGCAATTAAACTCTAATTAAATATTCCCTTCTCTGCTTTAAATTAATTAGGCCAGTCTTTAAAAAAAGAATAAATTGAAGCGTTTTTTTCTCATTCAACTACACACATACCAATAATGATTAACAACTTACAACTTGTTTCAGATTTAGATTCACTTAATTGAACTAGTATTTTCAATATTTTTTGGGTGTCTACTAACAATTCACAATTATCACATAAAGCACAACTCACCTTTGTTTTGGACCTTCAAATGTGTTCTGACGACGTATTTTCGTATTCAATCAAATGATTACACGTAAATGTTAAGGCACTATTTATTTGTTAAAACCATCAACAATGTATTGAATATCAAGAATAACTCATTTGTTAACCTTTCTAAATCAACAACTAGAATTTTTTTAACTTTGTTATAGTACTAATGCACACAAAACAACCGATTTGTTGAAAGATTTGGACATCGTTGCATAACAGAGCATTGGAACCATGTTTGTTGGTCCTAAAAATCAATGCGCCTATTTTGCCTTGTTTCGGATGTTAAGACACGGATTTTAAAAAGATCCAAGCCAACAAGTTACGATCATTTCGATATAGTTGGACTGATGTCGACCTCCTTTATTCTTGTTTGAACATGTTCAAAGATGACGAAAGTCTCAAACTAACTTTAGACCAAAAACCTGTATTATGCTTAACCACCATATTAAAAAGATAGAGATAATGGATTTGGGAGTCTGCGCAAGTGCTTGCCAGTGCATGCGCATTAAGTGCTCAGACCAGCTATGCAACCACTTCGTTTTAAAACCAATATTCCTCAGTCCCTAGAATATCATATCTGCATGTCTGTGGTAGTTTAAATGTCATTCGATAGATAATGTCACCATACATAATCCCGCCCACAAACAAGCCAATTCTTCCCATATGCACACACTGTGAAGAAAGCGCAAGTAAACTGATATTTCAATAACCGAACATTACTTGATATTAGCAAAATTGAGAAAGTAACGATGCATCATACAGGCCATTGAAGCAAAACACCAATCAAATGAAAAATACAAGCAGAATTTATACATGATAAAATAGTTGAGATGTATTTTTCATTTCTTCGCGGTTTTGCAGTCATATGATTGGGTAACCCCCAACAAGATTATTTTTAAGACTGGCCCTACTTGCCACACTTAATGAGCATTGGTAATATTTTGGGGTTTTTACAAATGCAATGTGTTAAAACCTTGTTTGTATTTCTCTGAATGGTAAATAGCCTATATATATATATGGTATAAACTATAATGTGGAAGTATATTCAGGGGATTTACAGTGGAAAATCACCAAACATTTTATCTCTTCAATCCAAACAATCAGAATCCTGGAACCCCTTGTTATATCCATTTCCTTGGTATACTGGATCACTATATAACAGAGTCAAACCAGATTCAAAGAGAATGCCAGTGTAACCTATGCCTCTGGATTTTTCATCTTATTTCCTTAGGAGGCAGACCTTTTTGGGCGTCTGTTTCAGGTATGACCAGCACCAAAGCTAAATAATGCAATCACACAAATGTTTTAATGCATGGAAAAGGGTATTATTTATTAGCTACGGATTAGACTTGTTTATAAATTAATCTGGTTTTCGCTCCATTAATTATCTGGTATTGGATAATGGCATCATGTTCTTTCATTTTACATTTTAAATTATGAAAACTTGGAAGCTTAAAAGGGTTATCTTATTTACATTGGTTTTTAATGCTGTTGTGTTATTTTACAGGCAATAAAACACCATATCACAGCAGCTGGCTTCAGCCATGGAGAATATGCGGCTCTGGTCTTCTCTGGTGCTATAAAGCTATGAAGATGGTAAGGGGGTATTTGTTAAATAAAAACTATACAAAATGTATTTTCTAGGTTTGACTGGGGCATCTCTGTTGTTGAACTAGCCGTGCAGTTATTTACAGATCTTTATCACTGGAATTAAAATATCAGCCCAGCTGTTATACAGGATTCCCACACATCCTGGAAAACAACAAATTAATTTTACAGATCCTGGAAATGTCCTTGAATTTTACAAAATCTGGAAATGTCCTCAAAAAAATATACCCTGTAAAAAAATCCACTTAGAACAAAAAGCCTGTGAATAGATATTTTATGCCTGTAGAAGAAAATTTAGATTTTAGAAAAAAAAGAGTACTGGTCTTAATATCTCATGTTAGTTAAAATTTAAATAAAAGTGGTTGGATCAAACAGTTAAAAGGTGGTACCATAAAACTATCAATAATCAATCATACATTGATTAAATATGATATGCTTTTTCGCATGTATCTTGATTTATTACCTTTAAATCTTGTATACTTTGTCCTGGAAAATGATAATTTTGTCCTGGAAAATAATGTCTGTTGGAATGAATGATATCTATTGCACCTGAGTTCAAATCCCAGTCTGGCTATGTCAGAAGTGTGTTTCATCTTTCACTTTGCCTCATTACATTTGGGGTTCACTCGGCCCATTTAGCTTACCTTATGCACAAAAGTGGCCATAAAACATCAACATTTACATACATCCCAGCTTATGACCAGTGATGAGGCATCAGTAAATGTCACATCATTGCAAAATAAAAGAAACACTCCATTTTATTTGAAAGAAATGTTATACATTAATGTGATGTATTTCTTGGTTACTAATAAATATAACGGTGACATTGGTGATGTATGAAATTATGATGTTGATGTGCAGAAACGCCAAAATTAGTTAAACCATTCTAAGGCGTAGTATTTGAGTTAAATGCAAAACAAAAATACATAATAAAAAAAACATTATTAATAAAGTAAACCAATTAAAATCAATATCAAACAAGCACGTTTTCAGTTTAAATATAAAACTATGTACCGTTCTCATGTTATACACCTTTAAAATATTTTTATTTTCAGCTCTCAAGGTGATTCAAGTCCGTGCCAAAGAGACGCCTAGTGGTATGATGATGGTATGTTTAACGCACAGAACTAAGCTGAAATATGCGTGCTTTACAGCAAGAGGTTATTGTACGGAGGTGTTAAAGATGGACAATGCTGTCTGTAGTATAGCTAACTACTTGTATCCAGCGTGAAAAGTTATCACTGGAAATAATCAGGTAGAGGCAGTGGTGGGATCTGTTTGTTCTTTTAATTACATTTTATGTGTTTTTCACTCTTTTCCCCGATTTCTGGTTTCATGCTTCTATCCCAGAATAATCTTTATGTTGCGTTGTTGTGCACATTTATTATTATTCTTCAATTTTGCAGCACATGGTTACTTGTTAGCATATTTATTTTTTTGTGCTGATTACTTGTTAGCATTTTTTGTTTTTTGTACTGGTTTCTTGTTAGCATTTTTTTTGGTACTGGTTACTTGTTAACATATTTAGTTTTTTGTACTGGTTACTTGTTAGCATTTTTTTGTACTGTTCTTCCTGTCATCTAAATGTATTCCAAAGTTGATGAATCGCTGAATATCCATGGGGGGAAGTGGGAAGACAACCAGAACCTGTATTGGTTATATTTTCTTCCCTCATTTCCAACATTGTTATCAATATGCCATTGTTATCAATCAATATATGACACTTGTATATATGTTTGGAAATGGAAATAAATATTCATCTATCTGTCATCACACAAACATACACAATTACTGCAATGACATTATTACATAACACTTTATTTGTATATTTCAGGCATTATAATATTTAGAGAAACACGGTAAAGAGTTTGCCATCCCAGTCAGTGGAGCATTCCACACATATCTGATGAGGCCTGCACAGCAATATCTGAAGGAAGCAATTAAACACATCAACATCGAAACTCCTATTATTCCTGTCCACTCAAACGTCAACAGTTACAAATATAAACATCCCAAGGCCATTGAGAGATTTCTTGTAGATCAGGTGTCCAAACCAATTAAATGGGAGCAAACTATGCATATCTTGTACTCGAGGCCAGAGAGTGAGGATTTCCCATTTACGTATGAAGTTGGGACAGGAAAGCAACTTGAACAGATTCTGCAACGTACAAACAAGAAGGCGTTTGCACAGTATGAGGCAGTGCCTGTATGATGAATGATGTTATTCTAGTGAATTGATTGTGTCGATAAAAGTTTTCTAAGAAAAAAGATTTGGGGTTTTCTTGGGATTGAATAGTCACCTCAAAACAAACAGACAACAAGTTTAAAAACATGTTATAATCACAATTACGGATAAACTAAAAATACAGTTATCAGAAATGATAACAATTGTAAAAAAAATTGGGATTATTCCCTGATATTTATTCATTTTAGTGACAAAAATGATGTGAATTAACGTTTTATCATAAGTTGGTGCCAAACTTCAGCGGACTAACAGAATCAACTTGATAATTAACTCGATGTGGATGTATTATAAGCCATTGGTGGATGGCGATATCTAACTAATAACAATTAATGAATTCTTTGACAACATTGATTTGATGTTGAACAGTCCATTCTTATTCCTGTGAGTCAGCTTACTCAATGGTGCGCCTATGTCACTCCGATGTGGCATGAATCTCCTGAGATAATTTACTTCGCCTAGATAACGTTGAATTTCAGGTGGATACATTGATAATGGGATCTCGGTCACTGCACACAACTTCTCTGGGTCTGGCTTCAGACCATATTTGGTGATAAAGTGACCTACTAACTGAACCTCTGTCAAGAGCAGACGAATATTTTCTTTCTTCAGGTCACGATCATGACATCTCTGTAGCAAGCTAGATAGCTTACAATCATGATCGGCAACTGCTTCTGACAGTGTTAACTTCAACATACACTGGTATATCATCGGCGATACACAACACACCATCTAGACCTTCGAGTGCTTGGTCTTGCCGTCTCTGATGTTATACCAAATGGCATCCGAAGCCAACGAAAACGACCAAACGGTGAAAGTTGTGGCTCGCGAGATGGCATCGTCTAGTTCCACATGCCAGAATCAATTCCGCACATCTAACACTTAATAAACTATTGTTTTACTGGGATGCAGCAACCCGTTGTTTAGTGTCGGCAGCGGGTTAGTGGCTACGTTGAACTGCCTCACCTAGGTGTCTCGGATCAATGCACAATCGTAGTTTGCTGCCATGTTGAACAACTACAAGATTCGACACCCACGACGTTGGTTTAATGACGTGTGTTCTGATTGTTAACTCTGTGAGTTCGTCCTCCAGTTTCACACTTAGTGTCAGTGGTACACGTCGATATACATGAGCAACGGGTTTCACATTATCATCTAGTACGAGATTATATTTTCCTTCCAGACAACCTGTTCTTGTGAAGACATCCGCATAATAAGATGCCAATTGATCAAATGACAGTGGTGAATCTGGGCCGACCTTCTCTGTGTTATGATGATACACAGTGAATAATTCCATCTGTTGCGAAGTTTTACAACCAAGAAGTGGTACATTGGACTCCTAGACAACAACAAAACTGGCGGAATAGTGTCTTAGCATTAATCAGCTTCAACCTGAACGTACCTAGCGACTGTACACTAGGGGCATTGTTGTACATTTTTAGAACAGGCTTGTCACTGTGTTGTAACTGTGCTCGATGTGACTCACTTGATAGACTTACTGTATCACATTACATTTAGCACCACAGTTTACTTGGTATTTGGTTGGTTCTTTGACAGTGGAGCCCTTTATGTACATTGTTGCAAATACGGCATCAGTGGATGCCTTAATACCTGGGTGATGAGTCGTGATGACATCATACTCATCACCTGTGTAATCGTCTTGTAATTGGTGCACCATAGGCTTGACACACACGCGAAGTGATTCTCACTACCGCAGCTAGCACAAATCTTGACGTATGTCGGACAGACAGACGGAGTGGTTTCTGTCGTGAGCCTGCCCGCAGAATTTACAGTCAATCTTCTCAACCGGAGATGACATTGGATTTCTGTTTTTTTTCTACTTCTGCTGTTGAATGTGTGGTTTTCTCACAGTAGGTGGATCACGCCGTCTCTGTTTCGGACTCATTCCGTGGCCTCCTGACATGATTTGGTGAACTAGATCATGTGTGCTAGCATGAGATTCGGGGTGTAAAGCAATCTGCTCCTCCAAGACCATCATCTGTTCTGTTGCCTGTTCAGCAAGCTTGCACATTAATTGTGACACATTTCTCGAGTTCCTGTGAAAAGTACAGAGATCCGGGACGCGGCCGGCTCAGCCCGTCCCGAACCTCGGCTTTAGCTAAGTTCCCTCTTTCAAAACTCCGAACTCATGTGGTCTCGAATCTACTTTATTCCTCTCCTCAAAACTACAAAAACTATACACTCCTCGAAACTATATTATTATTATACCAAACTTATAAAGCGCTCTGTTCATACTTAAAGCCTGTTCAAAAGCGCTGTACATAAACTTATGGGAAAAAACATATAAGATATAACAAATATAATACGATTATTTCATAACAATATATGTATAAAGCTAAATTGGGATAATATATATATATATATATATATATATAACTGACTAAGAAAAAGAAAAAAAAGAAATTAAAGATCAAAATGACTGGAGAACAAATGCGTTTTCAGCGACATTTTAAAAATGTTCAGTGTTTTGGATTCACGAATGTGAGCTGGGAGTGCATTCCATAACTTGGCTGCTGAACACTGAAATTTTCTTTCGCCATAGAACCACCGATGTCACTGAACCCATTGAACGTATTCTTCTTGGTTGATAAACTGTCAACATGCCAGATATGTATCTTGGAGCCTGTTCATGTAGGGCTTTATACGTGTCCATCAGGATTTTAAATTGCATTGGATACAAAACAGGCAGCCAATGCATATCCTTCAATATTGGTGTAATGTCTATTGGTGTAGCGTCTTCCTTCGGCTTGAATGAGATGTATAGCATCTTCATAAAAATGATAAGAAAGTCCATGCCGACGGATAATGGCTTCTAGAGGCTTAGCGTACATGGTGTATTTCTTCGGGCCGAGTACCGAGCCTTGTGGTACACCATATTTCAGGAGTACTGGCTTAGAATGCTCGCTATCTATGATCACTACCTGGAAGCTGTCGGTAAGGCATGATGTTATCCATTTGAGAGCTGCTCCGGAGATTCCGAATACATTCTCAAAGCCACTCAACAAGATTCCATGATCGAGAGTATCAAACGCAGCTGACACACCAAGCAAGACCAACATTGTGACAAAACCATTATCAAGAGACTCGAGGATATCGCTTTGTACCTTCAGAAGTGCCGTCTCGGTCGAGTGAAATCTACGGTAAGCTGACTGGAGCTCCTCGTGAAGACCATTTTCCACCAAGTGGCGTTCAATACGTGTGTCTACAACCTTCTCTAATACCTTGGAAATGATTGGATACGGGTCTGTAGTTTTTTTTAGAATGTCTGGATCGAGTGTTGGTTTCTTAAGTATTGGTCGTATCTGGGCACACATAAATACAGGAGGTACACGACAACTATCCATGGAGACATTGACAATTGCGGTGATGATAGGGACTAACTCACTAACACACAGTTTTAGAAGCCATGTGGGCATCGGATCAAGACTACAGGATTTGCTAGGTGATTTCATGATGAGGGTCTTCACTTCATCTTCTGAGGCGTGAATAAGCCTCTCCAGTGGTGTATTTACAGATGATGTATCGATCTCCTGGTCAATACCGTGCATCTGATCTGTCTGGAGGTCACGTCGGATGTTTTGTATCTTATTAATAAAGAAAGAGCTGAACATCTCGGTTAGTTCACTGGGAGACCCTGTCTGGGGAAGAGATGTTGATCCACTGTCGCCAAGCAGGTGTTTGGCCACTTTGTATATGCCCTTCTGGTCATGGGCGCAGGCAGTGATATTTTCAGAATAGTAAGCTATCCTGGTTTGTTTTAGGAGTTTATTCACCACAATACATTGATCTCTATATATTTGGTGGTTAACAGTCAAGCGATTCTTTTTCCATCGTCGTTCCAGTTTACGTCGGAGATGCTTAGCTTCATGTAATGTATCGGTGTACCATGGACAATCAGGACGCTCTGTATTAGGTCTAGTACGAAGAGGTGCATACTTATCAATAAGTGATGTTAGTCCATTTGTAAAAGCAGTCACCAAACCATCTACATTACCTTGCGTAGTTAATAACATGGAGGAAACTACGATATCATGCTTGAAAGCCTCCACATCTATTGCACGTAGTTTTCTATATGAAAAAATCTTCAGCATGTGAGCAGGTTTGACCAGGGTTGTGGTGAATCATACAGCGAAGTGGTCACGTGTCAGTTTCCCAAGGTGGTCGCAAAGTCCCGGATCAGCGATTGTAACGTCCAATATGATGTGACTGTTGTCCCTGCTTATCACGACGTCTAATGTATGGCCGAGCACATGAGTCGATTCATGTACATGTTGTTGCAGACCACACGCTTTGATTGTATCCATAAATCGCTGAGCATTTAGTCAGGGATGGTCGAGCAATTATCTTTTGACGGTGGGGGTCGATATATGATAGTCAGACGCACCGTCATCTCTCCCGTATTCAAAACACAGTCCATGTGTTCAAAGTTTGTGTAATTGCCAGTAGTACTGGAGCCGAGAAGGCGGAATGATATAGTAGACTTGTATAGTAAAGCACACCATCTCCCTTTCTACTACTGGGGATGGGTACATGTTTCATGCTATATCCAGAAGGGACCAACTCGGCAATGCATTTCTTGTCCACTGATGTCCCCAGCCATGTCTCTGTGAGAGCAACAATATCATAGTCCTGTTTAACAATATAGTCACTCAGAGACAAAGCATCGTTCTTGATTGATCTCGGGTTAAGGCAACATATTTGCAGAGACTTCTTCAAAGGTTGAACATGAACATAGTTATATTTAATCCTCACTAAATTGTTCTTGTTTACACCCAGTCCACTGACTTGTTTATGTTGATATGTACACGATCCAGAGTTGTTATTACAGCAATAGACCTCCCACGCTTTGTTCCTGCACGACACCCCCTCACTGTAGGAATTACTTATATTCAAGCATATATTCAAGCTCTTTGTTGATGTAAACAACTCACTGGGAAGTGGTGAATGCTTCATTGATTTCCACACAGACTTCAAAGTACTGTTGGTGTAGGCCAGGGTTGCCATGGAGACGATGAGTAATAAGTGTCCATTGAATGACTGATATCTAAACGTTAATCCAGATATTAAATACTCCAGAACCACCACTGTACCACTCCACACCAAAAATTGTCCCGTCAGCGTCAGCGATAGACCGCACATGGTCAACTGATCCAGTTAACGCTGACTTGGCTGAATCGAGAAAAATCCCCCACCAAAACTCCTCCCACAAATCCAAACAAGTATATTAAGGGGGAAATCCCCCCCCCCCAACACAATCAACGTGTTCTCCAGTGGAGACCCACATGTCCCTTGATCCAATCTCCGCTGACTTGGCTGTTACCACAACAAACATTCACTAACAAAGCTTTCACACATTCAACCCAAACCACGAAAACATTAATACAGTACACACCCAACCAAACCTCGCGGCACTATGGTTTCACATCCATTTGACCCCACAATTTATCGGCCACAAACAGTTAAGCGGCACGTACGGGTGATCACTAATTCATCATAACCTAAATTAACTCGACAACCGGCCATGACTTTACACCAGTTCAGATTCACGGAGGCTTCGTTCTCATGGAATTGTCCCTAATTCCACGATCATGTGTCAGTGAGTCACGCAGGTTTAAGAATTTATAGTCCTTAGAAAATGTTTCCAATTCCTTAACATATTTGTCAATAGTTTAATCGTGGTGTTTGTTGTT
>JAODUP010001201.1:0-89380 GCA_025642065.1 Paralvinella palmiformis | reverse complement strand
TAGTCATATAATATTTAGGAACTAGTTCATTGCAATCATTATTCATGATGTAAATAAATGAAAATAATTCGGTTAATTTTGTTGTTTATTTCATTTGTGAATTTTTTTCTTTTATTAATTTTTTCTTGATGGACATTTGTTAATCTCCTCCTTTATTGGTGAACATTTGTCCGATGGGCATTTGTCCGTGCACCCTACTGAACACACCTGTCACCGCTCTGAGTACACTCTCCTCAGAGTCCGTTATCACGGTTTATACATCTATCTCAAATCCATACTCTTCAAACTTTCTTAAAAATATTAATCACAGCTGTGTGATAAATACTGATATAGATTGCACTTATATTAAGATTATATATAAAACATTGATTTTAACATCTTCAACATACACTATTATCTGTTAATTGTATCATTTACAATTATCGTTTCAGATAATAATTACAAATATATTATTTGGAACATTTAATATTATCTTTCAGTTACTTGTATTCCTATTATCATAACGGTCAGTAAAGAGAATGTGTACATTTTTCTGGATCTTAGATGTTTGGCGGCGTAAACGTTATGATGCTGGCTCAGTATGCTCATCAGGTAGATAATGATTTCTCTTTATGGCTTACTTAATTAGTTTGTCTTTACAACAATTACGATCATCCTATTATAACGTCCTTATAGTGTGTTATTAATGGCTTCATTGAATACCAACACAATCAAAAATAATAAAGTTACTTTGTTACTATAATAATAATAATAATAATAATAATTATTATTATTATTATTATTACTACTTTAGAATGAGTATTATAGAATGTGTTTTCTTTTCTAGTTTCCATGTTTCTGATTAATGGTGAGCCTTACTTCAAACGTTGTTTCGTTGGGTTTTGTATATCTGTGTAAGGTTTTAGCCTTTGTTCTAAACACCGAAGTCTTTTGTTCTTTATATCATGTTTAAATAACGTTCTGCTGGTTAAGCTTAATGTACCTTCCCATTATAAACATCTGGAGATGATCAGGTTATTAATACCTGCCAAGATAAACATTGGAGTGATCTAAATATAACAGGGATATTTATTGACGTTTGACATTATATAGACAGAGTATTAAACATTGTTAACAGTCGGGTGCCGAATTTGAGTAGCATATTTAGCTCTTTTATCCGCTCATCATCAAAACGGCTGTCACACGGAGCACATAATTACCGTTAATGACTTCAGAAGGCAGGTGAGAACCAGTTTTAGTTCGTCCTCCTGAGACAACAGCAGCTTGTTGTAAAGAGAAGCTAAAGAGACCATCATCATTCTGTCTGTATACATATCATAGAGTTAGGTCCAGGAGGTTAATTGAAGCGTTGATGGGGTTAGTGTAGAACGGGGAGGGAAGGGGGAGGTCCGGGACACATTACAGTGATGTTTGTCTTGGGCTTTAGTTAGCAGTGTATCTAATGGTACGCTTATTAAATGGGGTGTGACAGGGCGGAGTATTGTTGTGACAGATGAATGACATTCGGTGGTTGGTGGTAATTTGTTTGTAGAACGGCCGAGGTATCCAGATTATCTGTCATAAGTATCTCTTACACTAGAGGGCTTCTCTTATTCAGAGTAAATAGTGTTAAATGGCCTCGGGTATCAATAGACTGATACAGGCGAAATGCGTTCCATCGATTACCAACTGCGGTCTCGGGTTAGAAAAGCTATGACGCCCACTGTTAATAAGGGGTGGAACTTTTCACTAACGGTAAATACTGGAAATCTTTCAGAAAATTATTCATATTAGACAGAGACTGAGACTAGTATTTCAGCTGATCGATTGTGTCTTTCTAAAGGATGTAACACAATACTTATCAAGATATAATCCAATGATTGAGCGGACCGATTTTCCAGATGAATGACACAACTAAGCCTTCGTTATTCATGTTGACTCTTAGAGGATTTTTTTTCTCATGGGTTTCAATGAATTAAATAAATGATTTTAAGTTAAAGTTGAATGTAAATTGATTTTAATGAAGATTAAAAAAATATTTAATGTAGAATTTTGGAAATATTATTTTTACTTGTACCAGTCCTGTGTTTGATCCGCCTTTTCAACTGATACCTGTTTGGTACATCTTACTGATTATATAAAGCAGGAAGAAGACAAAGGTAACTATGTAGTGTTTGGTACTTCTAGACACTGTCGATCATGGCATTCTAATCCAGAGACTAAAAGCTCTAGGACTCGATGAATCAGCACTAATCTGGTTTCGATCCTATTTACATGAGCGACAACAATAAGTATAAATCAGTGGCGTTACTTCTACCACTGCCACAATTACATGTGGCGTTCCCAAGGATCCATCTTGGGTCTCATGTTGTTTCTCATCTATGTGAATGACATTCCATCAGCGGTCAAGTGCAAATTATTACTCTATGCCGTTGACTCTGCACTCATAGTGCCAGGAAATAACACAAAGGAAATTCAACGAAAACTTTCCAAAGAACTAGAATCAATCAGGGAATGGCTGATTGATAATACATTGTCTCTCCATCTTGGAAAGATAGAGTCAATTATCTTTGCATCAAAGAGGAAACTTTGCGCAGGCAATGTCTTGTCATGTCGGACGAAGGTCAAATACTTAGATGTCGAACTTGACAAATCTCTTTCTGGAGACTGTATTGCTGATAAAATCATTAGCAAATCAAATTCTATATAGGTAGACGAGGGATGTCAATCTAGAAACAAAAAAGATGCTAACTGCAGCATTAATCCAAGGCCACTTTGACTATGCCAGCTCATCATGGTATTCTGGACTGACCAAGAATTACAAAGCAAGGCTACAATGTACCCAAAACAAAATTATTCGATATCCTTTGACGGCAACCCCTGGACTCATATTGGAGCAAACGAGTTTAGATTGGTAAATATGTTGCCGGTTGAACTCCGTGCCAAACAACTCAAACTAAATCAAGTCCACAATATTCTAAATGGCATAGCCCCCGTTTACTTAAATACTGCTTTCAAATTAACAACATCCCAACATAATATTAATACAAGATCCAGTACAGTCTCTTCAGATAAGTTAAGTTAAATCTTTTGGAAAAAATACTTTTACTTATACAGGAATATTTGCTTGGAACGAATAACCAAATGAAATTAAGTGTTCAACGAGCAAGTTTCTCTTCAAAAAAGGTGTAAAACTATTTTTATTTGACAATCTTAATGGACAGGAAGCAAGTTTTTACATTCTTTTCTAACCTGGTCATATATTTTTCAAGTTATATATATATATATATATATATATATATATATATATCTTGGTTTGTAACATCCATTAATCTAAATTAGTCATTATTACAGGTAACAGGGAATTACTCTTTTGAAGTTTGTGTAGTTCACCACCTGTCATATAGACTACAATAATATATCTGTGATTTTTCTCCTCAAGACCATAATGGAAATAAGTGTTTTTCACTTTCTTGTGCTATCCTGGTGCTTTAATGTATCTATGTATTTTAGTGCTAATATACATATATGTATTTACATTAATGTACAAAATAAATAAAATTAAAACAGGTTACGCCTAAAACAATTTATCGGGATTATTTCTCACCTTCTCCGGCTTAGCCGCTTCGGTTTAACTTTAGACTCTAGACACTAGTCTAGACCTAATTGCTTGCAGCTGTAGATTTCAGTAAAACAACATATAGTCTAGTGCAAATAAACTTTCTTGAAATTGGGCTTTTCGAAGATAGAATTGCCGTTTAATCGATGCTGAAGCGCTTGCCGTATTGTTGTCAATACATAGTTCTCAGCTGACATCACGCATCCCATGATCCCTTGCGCGGCAGCCATATTGTGTATCAAACAGATCAAACAAAAGAATCAATGACCGGATAATAATAGACCCTAACTATGCAGGACATCGTTCTTTTCAATTCCAGCTCTAATAAGTCACCGCAGGGACGTTTGGATTGCAAAAATCTGCTCCCCATATCATTTCATAACAGGTGTGTATGTCATTATTTAATATACTAGATGTTGTTTATGTATTGGCGGCCTTGTTGCTCATACATTGTATATTTAATAGTTTCAACTTTTTGTTAAGATACGACAGAGCCACAAATCGAAAACAACTGAAAGTCCAGCACACTGCAACACAAGCACTTCTAGATTTGTCGTTTACCACTCCACCAGAAGAGTCAGAGGAGGGTCTCCTAGAAGACAAGCGAGACATATGTTTGTTTAAGCTGTTAGGAACTTTGAAGCGTAGTGAATTTACACCACCATGTAACGGTAACGTTCATCATAACTCAGAGATGAACCTAACCTCTGAAGTTCAGACCCTTAGAACAGAAAATATGATACTTAAACAACAACTCTTAAACACACAATTAACTAAAGAATCATTTGAGGGAAATAACAAGAAAGTGCTATATATGACTGAATTACCTAGTTATATGACACTGATAGCACTTTCGTCCTTGTTCTGAGGAAATTAAGACTCAGTACACCAGTGCAAGAGCTTGCATACCGATTTGGAGTTTCAAAATCTACTGTTTCACGAACCATTATTTCTACTATACATGTCATGCATGAACGCTTAAAGTCCTTAGTCTACTGGCCTGGACGTGAACAGCTGGGCAAAACGATACCCCTTCAGTTTCGCAAAAGCTTTTGGACTTAAGGTTGCCATCATAATTGACTGCTTCGAAATGTTTATAGAACGTCCTTCCAATCTCATGGCCCGTGCTCAACCTGGTCACAGTACAAGCACCATAATACAATAAAGTATTTAATTGGCATCACATCACAGGGAAGTGTGTCTTTTATATCCAAGGGTTGGGGTGGGAGAACCGTGACAAATATGTCACAAACAATAGTGGGTTTTTAAATAAACTGCTACCTGGAGATGTTGTATTAGCTGATAGGGGTTTTGACATCCATGAATCTGTTGGATTGATGTGTGCTGAGGCTAAGATTCCATCATTCACTAAGGGGAGGAAACAACTGTCTGCAATAGATGTGGAATCCAGTAGGGCTATAGTAAATGTCAGAATACATGTTGAAAGGGTAATTGGGTTACTTCGTAACAAATACACTATCCTACAGGATATAGTACCTATTGATTATTTAATTACTGATGCAGACACCAAACCTATCATTGATAAACAAATTACAGTATGTTGTGCATTGGCAAATTGTTGCGAATCTGTATAAACAAGTGACTAAGTTGAACTCCAGTTTGAAGTGGACATGTTGCTTTCTATTATCTGTGATAAGATTTGTTTCAGTCAGATTCCAGTTTGAAATATTCAGGTTAATTTGTTTAACGAGTAATCATGATGATATAGATCAGATATGCTCAAGTTGGACACAGTCACTGGTGACTATTGTTCAATATTAACAAACGCTATGTTATGGTGTTGTGTTCAAAATAAAACGTTTAAAATATGAAATGTGTTTTATTACAACCCTTGTCGTTTCTTTCTGCAGAATGACAATGTAATAATTAAGCATACAATTTTTTTCAGCTAAACTTAGGCAGCTCTCGAAAGTATCACTTTCCCTTTGGTGTTCATTAGTATTTCCCAGCTAATTCAGGTAGCACAGCACGTTTAAAAAATCCAGTTGCTCGCTCGCAGATTTCATCCCAGAGCGCATGATCAGGCTCCATCCGGTCATGATGCAGGCCTTCCTCAGTCCAAATTACAGAGTCACAATAGTTCACATTGCATACAAATGCCTGTGTCTGTATTTGGTAATAGTACTGGTGAGACTTTCGCAGCTGTATCTTACGGGCTACATTTTCCTTGCATGACACTTTCTCCAGGCACTCTGGTATCTCTTTATCTCTCACACAATAGGGACACTTTACTTCTACAGTTCCCTTCCCACAGCAGTTGCATTCAACCATGGAGTCATGGGACGCTCCAATATGTGGATAGTCACTGCTTATGACAGAGCCACTCTTCTCCACCTTGAAGGAGTCATGAGATTGCTCCATCCTGCTCATGTAGGCTGCCAAGCCATCCTCCTCATGCTGACAGCACCACTTCGTTGCTTTTGTTCTGAAGCGGACTGTGTCAGGATAGCATATTGCCTTGATGGGGCTCCCGGCAGGCTTCTCTACGCTTGTCCTACAGATGGCTTTCATCCTGGAAACTGTGATGCGGCCAGTGCGGAATCGGTGCATTCTTCTACCAGCTGAACTTGGTCATTCGTGACACAGATGGACTCAAACACTCGCTCACACTTACGGAATAATTCATCATTGGAGAGATGAAACGCATCTTCATCCCAAAGTTCAGACTGTAGCAGTGGGTACTTCGAACTAAGCTGTCTCGGGAAATAACCTTCAGCATAGTCCGACATGAACGAGAGAATGGCAGGCCTTGTGCCACTTTCATGCTTACCTCTGAACAGGGTTGACAGTTCATCATCAGTGGGTGGAGGCACATCAGGGAGAGTCATGGGGTTTTGTCTGCTTGTTTGGTGGGGTCTGTGAGATGGCACAATCAGTGTCTTTCTTCATTGATTTCACAGATTTAAAGTTTATGTCTTCTACCTGTTCATAGTAGATCCCTTTTGTGCCCGATGGCAGCAGCCAGTATGCTTTTTCCTGGGTGACCATACGACTGCTCCGTATTTCAACTGCCGAGTTCACAAAGAACAGGACTGCTCCTACATGGGGCATACTTCTCCCAATCCAGCCATACATGCGCAGTGAGTAGACAAAATGTTGCCACCCTTCTCTGCCAGGGTTGTAGAGGAATCTTTGAGATGCTTTGAGAATGGCGAACCTGAATAGAAACAAAGGCAACGTTTAAAACATTGGCAATCAGATACGAAATGTTCATATTATCATACATAGCAAGTATTACGGATTAATTAATAAATAATTTCACAATGATTTTTTTTTAGTTTGTGACTGTGCTGCTGATTCTTATATCATCTGACAAAATAATGTTAACACAATTTTGTTCATATTATTATAGATAACCAATTATCATTGCAATAAAACGTATGCCTAAAAAAACTGCCAACCCTGCTCCATGGTCAGCCTAGCCTTGGATAGGCAATGGAAAAAAACAGACAGTATGCTGGAAATCTATTGTTGTGAATACCTGATATCTTCTATGTTTTTGATTATTCAAGAATAATTGAAAAGTTAATTATTCTACTCGGCGTGTTGTGCATTTCTGAAATTACATGAGTAGCCGAAGCACTGCAAATCGCGCCATGTTTCCTATATGCCACCCATAACTTAGACAGTCTTGGTTTCCTGATGGCTAAATTCATATCCACAATTGATTGATCAGACATCAATGACAGGAAGGACGGGATCTTCATCATCACGAATGATCATTAAATAAAATATATTATCCCTTTTAAGCTGAAAGCTGTCAATGATATAATAACGTTTCAGTGTATTGCTGTCTGTGAGTATACTCCAGTGGATGTTGAAGTCTCTCAGCATTATTAGCTTGACGAGTAGAGTTATGTGTTTGCTAATCAGGTCAGCAATTTCTTCAAAGTATAGATTGTTTCTTGTATAATTCAGCACCATGATCATGATCATAAACATAATACATAATCAAATTTTTCTTGTTATACATCAATTGATGCTTCATCATTCATATCGCGGTGGGCCACAGACCTATAGCACGTGGGTTCAAACTCTGACCGGGCCATGTCAAAAAGGGGTTTCATCTTTCACTTCGCCTCATTGCCTTTGGAGATGGCTCGGCCCATTTAGTCTACCTTGTGCACAAAAGCGGCAGTAAAACAGCATTATTTACATTCGTCATTGACTCACCCAATTCCAAATTGCTACAAAATATGGTAATCACAGAAATGGGTCGATAATGTCCAGTCTCGGTGCTGTTACAATATTTGTACAGTTACGTCATCACTGTGTCTGCAGCTACCTTTAATCTGTTGTTTTGCGGTTCCTCGTGTTGTAGGCAGAGAGCTTAAATCAGAGAGCTTAAATATAGAGAGGCGATACTCTTGCCGCGCCATGTTGAATTTTGAACCAGTGGCGCCTCCAGCGACCGGAGGTATTTATCAGATAAACAAAAACTCTCTGGTTGTCCACATATGATCGTGTACATACATGTGTGCGCATGGTTGAAATGAATTGCCAATACTAGTACTATATGTTACATGATCACATACTCTTTTATTAATAAACACTTTAATTGTGCACACATGATATTGAAGGAAACGAAGTTCTGAAACTGTAAATAAATAATTAAGTGATTTCACCGCCCAGTCACTTAATTAATTCATAGCCTACAATTTGCGATCACTTCACAGCTGATCAGAAAATGATTGAACATGGTTTAGGTTATTTCACAGCTTTGTGTGTGGAAGGCGTAAATAAGTTTTTTTTTAAATGAAAACAGTTAGGTATATATGAGGTAAATGCATAGAAACATACTTTCATCATGTCAGTTTATCATAGTCCATAATTTTTTATTTATTTGGATATAGACATATAATGATATATACAGCTATTATAACGCAACCACAACACAATTCACCATATATTCATCATGTCCTTTAATCATATATTAACTAAAAAATTATGAGTTCATTTAAATCTACACCTCAATAATATAGACCATGCAATATAGGCCTTCTCAGTTGAGAACAAAGAATATACATGGAATATTAACAATGTTTATGTTTGCGTTAACATGTTAGAGATAGAGAAATTACTACTTTCATACAATAATCGGCATCAAATCTCTTGTGCCACTGAGTTCATCTATAGTTACAATCAGTCATTTGTTATCAGATGCACAGAATAACCAAAATGGCTTCCAGCTCTAAACAGCCACTACTATAAAAAAAATCACATTTAGTCAAGATCAGTGAACTGTTTAAAGTTAGACAGCAGAATATACCCAGAGATGTAATAGACACATGCATTGACTACTGTAACAGATAACACCAGTAAATCTGTAACCAAGAGATTGGCCTATTTACATGATATCTCATCATCATAGAACTTCAACGACTGAAACAGAACAATACCTTGTAAAATAATAACTTGAACCAAGTGCATACACAATGTGTAAACACATGTTTTCCCTTTTTCAAGTTGGTTATTTGATATGCATTTAAGTTATGAAGAGAAGTATGCCAATTAAACCACATGAGCTGAACATTCAAGTACTAATTCAGGTGCTGGTAATACCTTTTTGTATTAAGATATGAAATGGGCTGACAAAATTTCATGGGTTTGCTGCCTTGTTTCTTATTTAATTAATTTTATAATACCAATTTTCACCATTAATATTTATAAATATTAATTACCGTCACAGCTGGCCCTGTCTCCTGTTAATACTGGCCCTGTCTCCTGTTAATACCTTCCTCTTTGATTTCAGTGGATGCATGCAGTGGATTTGGTACATCAAAAATAGTTGGGATAGCATTCTAGATAAGTTGTCTGGTTGATGAATTCCGTTTCAGTAAAATGTATATCATACATTCTACAATTAGTATTCAAGTAATTTAAATCTTTCCTGATTATATATCTGAACGACAACAATTAATAACCCATCTTTTACTTCTGTCAATAGAAAAAAAAAGAATGTTTCTACCACTAGTTGAGGTATTTAATAATTAATTTCATAAGTACCAATTGCTTACGTTTAAAAATAAATATGGATGCAGGTGATTATGTAAATACTCAGCTACTTATAATTATTGTAATTACGGAAAAATTATCTGATTAGAGTAATGTAATTTTAGAAGTCCAATTATATCATTAACAATAATAAAGTAAAATATACCTCCCGCCAATAACATATTCAGCGGCTCCAGTACATGTAACTGTAAGCTTATGTATATCTTACATACCAATTTGTGATTAATAGGTTGATATTGTTCAATAAAATTTAATCAGATGTTATCTGAAACAAATAGATCTAGATAGATCCTACTTGGGCCTACTGCTTGGGCCATGCCAAGTAGGGGCATGTCTACTTCAAATTGTTATGCAATACTAAACATATTCAGTAGATCTGCTCTGTTTGTCTATCTGTATCCATTGTCAGATAGATATAGATATACCGAGTGTTAGATATATGAGAGTGTTACAGATAGTTATTAATTCGTAGATGATGATGATTGATGTTTTACGGCCACTTTTGTGCGCATGTTAGGATAAGAGGGCCGAGCGACCTCCAAAGGTAATGAAACAAAATGGAAGATGAAACACCCCTCAGATATGCCCACGCCGATATTCGAACTCAAGTGGTAATGATCTTTGATCCAATGAACTTACAGTTAGACCACAGAGGCGTAGAAAACGGCATGTCTGGAATAAGGAATAGTGTTTGGGATATGGCAGACGATGACTGAGATACATAATACGACCCATGTCGCATATGTCTGGTCGAGTGTGGCTCGTATGTTTAATTTTGCCCATCTTTTGTATTAATAATTACTTTCCTTTTTCGAATTTGGTTTATAAATATTGTCATTTGGACTGTGCCATAATTTGCGTGGCTGGTTCTCCAAATACGCGTTTAACGCTCAATCCGAACAGGTAAATTTTCACCCTTGACCTATATTGGTCATTGAGTAATGCGCGCACACGTGCGTCATGTGTTTGAATAGAATACAGAATCTAAATTGAGAATAAAGATTTATGAACGTTATGATGTTATATCTAGAAATATGATAGCGATAATGGTTAAAAACTAACAAAATAAAACAAAGATAAGCAACTGAAATATTTCACTTCTATATATTATATATATATATATATATATATATATATATATATATATATATATATATATATATATATATATATAAGAAATGAATAACAAATTATACAGGAACAGTGTGAGTGTGTGTGTGTGTGTGTGTGTGTGTGTGTGTGTGTGTGTGTGTGTGTGTGTGTGTGTGTGAACGAATTTAATTAATTAATGTAGGCATTTACTTTGAATTGGCAGTTGGTTCCTGTATATTTTTCTAAACACATATTTATACAAATTATGACAGTTAACAATAATATTACGTGTAGCATGAAAATCTATAGTGGCAAACAGTAAACAATCTCGAACGCACACGCACTCACGCACCCACGCACGCACACACCAGGGTTCGAAATTAACACTCGTCCGAGGGGAATAGGACCAATACAGGATGAGTAGATTATCAGTTGAGTTCATCCCGTCGGGCGAGTGACGATTTCTGACATAATTATCCATTGGTACGTATTTTGGCACTCCTGAATGTGTAGGACAAATTTATTACTTCAATGACTAGTTGATTTTAAAGGTCTACTAGTCCTACATGACTCGTTGCCTTTTAATGTTAGATTCTATCCCTGCGCCCCCCCCCACACACACACACCAGAAATACAATCAATAACCAGTCATCCACCAAACGTGACACAAAACGCCATCGACCTGTAATAAACTTAAGACAGAGTTTATTGATCAAACCTGGCAAACAGGCACAAACATTACGTCCAATATACAGCATTAACAGCACCTAGGATTAGGCTTTAATCGTTTTGACAGACGTCTAGTACTACTAATACTAATGCTAGAGACGTCAATCGTCGACTCTAAGTCCCAACAGTCGAGATTAGAGCTTAGAAAAGGTTGCTGTTTAGAGTCTGGCTCGTTTGTTGCTTAGTAAGCGCGTCTATTGAGGAAAGGATTCGATTATTTGAGAGAGAGAGAGAGAGAGAGAGAGAGAGAATACATTTGTAAGGAAGCTGTGTTAGGACACGATCATTCTGAGGAGAAACCGTCGTCATATTTGTACCTGACTCGGAACAGGTGAGACGTTTGTGATTAATTCAGCTGTGTAATTGTTGTTGGTGGAATATTATCTACGTTACTGGCTCGGTAAGTGTCTGGGTTATCTGTGGCCTCAACGAGAAATATAATATATGAGGAATGTCGCACCGAACAGTCTGTGTGTGTGTGTGTTTGTGTGTGCGCGTGTGATAATTGGAGTAATCAAACGTTCAAGTAATATGTATATATATATATATATATATCTGGGGACACACGCACGGACGCACGCACGCACACAATAATCGAGTTGGTATTTTGGGATGTTTAGATATCGATCACTGAATGGTCGTTGATCACATCTTGATTTTCACCTTGATGTTTACACGATTCAGGTAACCACACTTTTGAACTAATTTGTCAATTTGTCCTGGGAATTGTGTGGTTATGCTCTCTCTCTCTCTCTCTCTCTCATATATATATATATATATATATATATATGTATGTGTGTGTGTGTGTGTGTGTGTGTGTGTGTGTGTGTGTGATCGACTATTCCAGCACTCACTGTTGTAGCAACAACGATATCAGTTTTGCGGTGAGAGATCACAATTAGTAGCTTTAACGTTCCAGACACAAATCTTTTTATATCTCAACATCATTATTACTTATCGTGAGCGTCGTCTTCCCACAGATTGGGGTTTAGACGTCTAGAGTTGATCAACCGTATCTTCCAGTAGATAGCACTTGATTGATTCTGCACCTAATTTAATGACGTTCTGTAATTAATCGTCCGACTCACGCGGTATGTGTTGATACTGGCAAGGTTAGAAATGAAATTGAATAGGATGACTGAATGAACTGTAGGAATGGTTTCGATGCTGGTCACGCCTATGACATACGGCCGAAAGGTTACTGTCAGGGAAGCATCCCACATACACAGGTAAAACAAGGCTCCGAACCCATGGCTTAAAGTTTGAAGCGTAGTGATATAACCTCGGTGCTATAGAAGTGGCACCAATCAAATAGAAGTGTGTCTGTCTGTAAGTGTGTGTGCGTGTGTGGGTAAAAAACCCTATATGTTAAGCGCAAACATACTCTTTATCATAAGTTACATAGATGTGTATATTGAGTGTACTTGTCTAGACAAAGCCTTGACCTGACCTATTATCCTCACTTAGCGTCACACAAAATATGATAAAAATAGCGGATAATAACAGGATCTACGATCATGATCCAGGTATTAAGGTATTTATTTGGCTATAAGTGGATATAAAGTAATTCAACAATCTTAACAAGACTCTGTTTGTTTGTTTGTGTGTGTGTGTGTGTGTGTGTGTGTCGGGGGGGGGGGTCATTTGTTGTTTAATTGTGTGTTAGTTAAGATGCACATTAATAATGATACTGGCTCAGAGTACTAAACATAACCCCATACAATCGTATGTTATATATATATATATATATATATATATATTGCTTGCTTGTAATTCGGGAAGTATCCCTATGCTGTCGCTTGTTTCGCACAACATATATATATATATATATATATATATATATTCCGATTCATTTTATAGAAGTTCTTACCGTCATTTAATCAGACTTGTGCCCCTTTTTTTTACTATCAGCCATGTCTAAGGTGGTGACAGTTTTTGGAGCTACGGGTTTTGTGGGTTCATCCGTAGCCAGGACACTATTAGCAGCTGGCTGGCACGTCAGAGCCGTAACACGTGACCCAAACAGTCATAAAGCAGCTGCGCTGAAGAAGGAAGGCGTCCAGCTGGTATACATCGACCCAACGGATCAGCATTCGATCAGCGACGCCCTCCGTGGGGCCCAGGCCTGCTTCGTCCAGACGCACACCGACTACAGCGACCCCAACAGTCAGAAGGCGGAAGTGACCTATGGCAAGGCGATAGCGGACGCGTGCCGATTGGCAGACGTCGGTCACGTGGTCTACAGCACGCAGCTGAGCGTGGTCAAGGTAATCGGGATCAACGCGCGCCATATGGACGCCAAGGCGGAAGTGGAACTTTACATGCGCGACCTTGACCTGCCATTGACCTGTCTGATCGTGCCGTTCTATTACGAACATCTTCTCGTTCCTCCTTGTAAGCCAAAACTGAAAGATGGATGTTACGAAATAGGTAATGACGTTATTTGTTTTCGAAGCTGAAATATCACTCATAATTGTCAGAAGTAGTGTGACCTAAGAACAAAACTTTATTTAATAATTTTTATATCATCAGCATCTGAAATCTCACCCCCCCCCCAGAATAAAATAACAACAACGACAGCAACAAAAAGCAAACAACAAACAAATAAGACAACAATAATGATCCTGTGTAGGTGTGTTATTATTAATTATATACAATGCTGTGTTATTATTACGAAACAGTGACTTCTGTAAATTGGGAAAACCGTAATCTGAAGGCAGTTTTGACCTTTATATTATAGAAACGGTATTACGTCACTCGATATGAGATAACCTGATATCGAAGTCTGTTTATTTATAATTTAATATTATACTGAGTAGTACTGAGTGTTTACAAAACAGGCTGGTAATGTTGTTTCGTCATCAATATGAATGTATTGTTTACGGTAGCGTTAATTAGTTTAATCTCTATCCAGGTATCCCGATGGGTTATACTCCTTTACATATGATTTGTACAGAAGATGTAGGCCCAATTGTAGATCGAATTCTTTCCAATTCCAGGTGAGTGAATTTTGTTTAAATGGTTTGCGTAAATTGGATGGAAGGTAGATTTAATTATACATAAATGCGTACTCACATATATAAAGATGAACAAAGGTAGTGAGATAGGTGGATCGGTAGATAGATAGATAGATAGGTAGACAGACAGACAGACAGACAGACAGACAGACAACAGACAGAAACAAACAGACAGACAGACAGACAGACAGACAGACAGACAGACAGACAGACTGACTGACTGACTGACTGACTGACTGACTGACAGATAGATAGATTAGTAGCTAGAGTGACAGATAGAGAGATAGATAGATAGATAGATAGACAGCGAGGTGAATAAATAGTCTAATGTTGTCCCATAATTTATATTATCATTCGTAATAAAAACATATTCTAGCATTTGACACAGATGAAAATAAATATTACCTTTATGTGTTATAGGGCTTATGTTCATAAGACACTTAGTATCTGCGGCGACAAGCTGACAATTGGTGAGATAGCTACCACCTTCACAAACGCACTGCGACCGTATATATTTAGAGACAAACAGGTAAGCTGAGATCCCAATCACCTAGAGTAAAACCTTGTTAAATCAAAGCTAAAGGAACCAATGTAAACAAACCTGATTTATTCGTTGCCATAGTAAATGGGGATTTGGCCATTGTTCGCGGATTATTTGAAAGAAGAGGCTTTCTTTAAAATCATCCTAGTATTAACAGGCTTCAATTATATTTTATCTTGTTAAATTAAATTAGTACCGGCAGTGATGTTGCTAATAAACTTGAAATTGAAAAGCTTTAAAGGACCCCCTGAGTTAGTCGAAAACCATTGGGAGTATATAACAGCTTCGTCTGTTATGAGTCCATAGTTGTCATTCAGAAGTTATGATTGACAACCTCCCCCACACATATGTCTGTTATAGTGAACAGCATAAATGTCCCCGGTTACTCTGTTGCTGACATTGGTAACTCAGTTGGCCACCGATCTATAACACCTAGGTTCAAACCTCGACCGGGCTATATCAGGGGGGGGGGGTTATCTTTCACTTCGCCTCAACACCTTTATAGGTCGCTCGGGCCACTTAGCCTACCCTGTGCACAAAAGTGGCCGTGAAACATCAATATTTACACTTTACGCCATTGCTCATACGTCAATAAATATTGTGCTCATTTTGTTAAGAATTATTGCAACAAATGATAGATGAGACATTTGTATAAATATTTAGAGAATGTTTCCTTGTAGAATAGATTAAGAACGACGTTGATTTAATCTGTTAATACTGTTGTTGTTATTAAATATATAATGGTTCGTGTTAATCTTGCTGTCAGAGAAGATCAGCATGGAACACTTAAAGAAACGAAGCGAGTCTATTTATTTGGTTGGTTTATGTCGAATATGTGGTTGAGGCCCCCGTGTCCCTGCCCATACCTCGACCAGGTGGTTCTAAAGGGACTGCGTAGTAATACGAGGTGATAAGATGAAACATGTCACAGATACTGGTAACGCTGGTGGGTGCCTCCTTGATCTAGCAGAAGTGTGTTGGATCACAGATCACTACCACCCGTGTTCGAATCTTGGCGTGGGCATATCTGAAGGTTGTTTCATCTTTGACTTCGCTTCATTACCTTTGGAGGTCGCTCGGCTCATTTAACCTACCTTGTGCACAAAAGTGGCTGTAAAACAACAATCATCAGGTAACGTTGGGATTTGACCCCCCCCCCCCCAGACCCGGTGCTATGGCTGTCATAATTATTAACATAAATGAATGATGACCTTTACAGGTGACCTCCCAGCAGTTCAGAGATCAAGGTCTGCCATTAAGTAACGACATGGCCAACATGTTTGAATTCTTCTGTCGCGTAGACCAACGTGCCAGCGTCGACACGACACGTAAACTACACCCCACAACACAAACACTGGACCAATGGTTGAGAACTAACAGAGACATAGCACTAGAGGCTATTGTCAACTGATTGATGCTAGCGACGATACACCAGAAGTGGACAGGCAGGCAGGCAAATAGACAGGCAGACAGGCAGACACACACACACACACACACACAAACACACACACACACACATCCCATAGAATTGTTTAAAATAATTATTATTGAAATATTTGAATAGTTAAAAGCAAATTCTGAACCTCCGCGTTACTATGACGCAATGAAGAGTCTTACAATTAATTACCGCAGTATTATTGAAATGATTTAAAACATTTGGAAATATAAAATATTCCCGTTATAGCCAGGTGGAAATTTTGTGATAGGTATGTATTTTATGTCTGTCGATATATATATATATATATATATATATATATATATATATATAAAAAATCGGAATCAGTATTATGGTGGGAATCTCAATATGTGGTATATATGTTATGTCATTTGTAATAGGAATTAATCTATTATTATGATATAGTATGTTGATGTGATGTTAAATGTTAAAAGCTGCCGCTGATGGTTTGTTATACGTTATATAAACATATTGTCTGATGTAACGTGTCAGTAATAAACAGAATAAATTTATTTATTTTAAGCAACATGGCACCTTGACACACCACATCCAGGTGATAACCAATTAGGTTTGGAGTTACTAGCTCTACCATAGAAATGGCGAAAAGGAAAAAGTCACCTATTATACCATCCATTGTTCTCTCTCTGATAGTCGAAGAGAACAAACGAACGCCTTAATCAAATAATATATACATCTATATTAGTTAAACATACCCACAGTTTATTGCCATAAATAAAATACGGAACAGACTAAAATTTATTATTTTCGTTTTTTGGGTAGTGGAAAAACCCAAAATAATTCTTATGCATCAACAAATCTGTACTGGACAAAAGGTTTACAAATTGCGATTGTCCATATCTTCGCTGGTAGGCTAATATAGCTAATTTTGAAGATAACTGCTTCATTCGACTCTGCTAATTATAATGGAATTTCTTTTAGTTTGTCAGATAAAGTGCTTGACTAATTTCGATCTTTCTCGGTCATGAGTGAGTGAGCATAATTTGTATAATTATGTTTAAAAATTCTTCATATCGACAAAATCACATTATTTCCCATCAAACTAATATATATATATATATATATATATATATATAGAAATTACTTCACGCAAATAATTTCGTATCAGTATTTTTATAAAGTTGAATTAAATAATATACCTGGTCAGTTAAATTTTGGTCATGACGAGGTTATAATAATTGGTTACAAAATTGTTTTTTGTTTGTTGTAGAAAGCTAGAAATATTTCACACACAAATTCGTGCTTAAAACGAAGACTTTGTTTATGTTTTTACACGCCCTTCACTATTTGTTTTCAACCAGACAGACTACTATCGCGTTATACGGTTTCGTGTGAGCATAATCAGATAGCCAACAACGACATAAGACAGGTTTGTCTAGACTAGACGTTTATTTCACTCTCCTCCTGTAAGCGACAATAACCCATTTCCCCATTGACCTAAATAGAAAGGTCAATGCATTTCCCCCTGTCGTTGCTAGAGGTGCCCGAGCAACGTCTATGATAGAGGTACTGTTTAGTCTAGAATGCGGATACTGCAAACTGAATCGCTCCTTGTAGCCACTCGTACGGCAAAAAATAAAAATCGGACGGGGGAAATCCAGAGTAGGACGTCAGGGGCAGGTGTTTCCCGAACAATTTGGCGGGATTTTAGATTGTCTGGTCAACCTGAAGTATTGTTCGAATTTCTCCACATCAAATTGTAGTTCAAATCTTCGGCATATTGCTGAATAAGAATTCTAAGGCTGTAGCTACGGGATATTGTTTTAATAATAATTTTATAAGTATTGTTTGGAATTTAGATCTATAATGTGTAAACTCTGTCTTGGGGGAGTAAATGACCCGCCTCTACACAAACACACACCTGATGTATTTCTGTTGTATTGACATATTTTTAGCATGAGAGACTGAAAATGGAATCACACAAATTGCATGCCGGACACCGCATGCCGCATACCGCGTATATGGAATCTAAGCCTTAATATCATAATTCAATTTTCTAATTTTATTCCGATGGCTATAAAAATTAAGATTCCCAAAGACAAAAAAACGATTTTCTCTTGAAGGTTTTTAATTCTTCTCCGCCAAAGGATTGAACGAATTTGGTTCTGTCACGTGACTATTTTAATCGAGCTGGCTACTAATTACCATAATTAATTATATGCTAAATATATGCAGAAGGTTAATATAAATTATGATTGCAAAAACCAATTCTTTAATTCATTACATTGGAAACCTGCTGAAACCTGTCAATCAAATTAAATAGTTTACAGTTAACAAGTGAGAGTACTGGTGGCTATTATTACTTTATCTAATCGGTAGCCTTTAAGAGCATCTCCGAAAATAGATCATGATTTATTTCTAAAATAAGATGAATGCATCTCTGTTGTTTATCCTGAGGTGGTTGTTGAAGGGGGGATGGCCAGGATACAATCATGGATCCTCTCGAATGCTTTCCGGAAATCTCGACGTCACAGTGTACTAACTTCTCTTTCTTAATGACGGCTTCTCGATCCAGAACAATGGCCATCACCAACTGGTCGGCTGTGACGTAATGATCTGAATCCTTGTAGATCATCTGAATCGTTTTTTGTTCGATTGTTTTGATCAACTTAGCCGCTGCCGTATGTTTGTTAGTGAATTTTTCATACCAATCTGAAGATATATATATATATATATATATATATATATATATATATATATATATATATATATATATATATATATATGATTATAGTATAACTTAGCTTCAGCTTGTGTAGTGAGAAACTTAATATGATCAAGGGTATATAAGTTGAATAAGCTATATATATATATATAATTTTATATATATATATATATATATATATATATATATATATATATATATATATATATATATTATATATATATATATATATAGATAGAGAGAGAGAGAGAAAGAGAGTCTTACCTCTTTGCAATTAAACAGAAATCAATAACTCAGAAGCAGGTTTTGGGATGTACTTACCCATGTCAGGATATGCTTAAGACATAATTCCCAGCACACTAGGTACAAAGGACAACTGAGTTCTTCCAGAACGACTGCCGCGGCTTCGGGATCCGAGTGAAAGTTGAATTCTGCCGAATTTGTGATGTTACCTTTACCTAATGGGTAAACAACAATAACAACAACAACAACAACACAAAAACAACAGCAACATAAACGCGGGAAAATAAACCCAAGATGCATCTGTCAATAAGCAACATGGATGTAGATTAAGCATAATGACGCCATTTGTATATTATATCTAACGTTAAGGGGCAGCGTAACCATGTTGACATGGCTGACTGTGCATTAAGACACTCGGCGTGCATGTTATCGATTTCATTTTATATCATTACTTCACTCTCTATTACTAATGGCCCATTCACACACAGTACGCAGTTGGTGCGAATTAATTAGTGAGTGCCGGCGGTCTGGTGGTTCAGGACGTTGCAGTTTGTGCCTACGGTCACGGGTTCGATTCCATCGAGCGGTCGAAACTTCCATGGATTAATTTCTCGGCTCACAACATCGTGGTTGGCTGACCACGTTAAATGGCGGTGCCGTCTCCGGTGAATTAATTTAAAAGAGGAAGCGGTAGAGACCCCCCCCCACGAGGACGTAATACGGGGTATATCGGCTCCATCTTTCCGTACTGCTTCCTTGTTAGTGGTGGTGGTGGAGGGGAGGGGGATATAAACAGCAATCATACAAAAGAAAAGAAATTTAAAAAATGCAAACGAGCATTTGATTGGCTCTCAATATATATGAAGTTTTCTCATGACCTACATTCACAGGGCGCAGTTGGTGCGAATTAACATATGCATATATGTTTTCTTGTGACGTACAATAATTCTATTACGCGCTGCTCCAGTCATTCTATTGGCTTGCGACTCAACATCACAGTCCTTAGAAAAAATACAAAGAGTCCCACTACGCTACATCTTTGGGCTCCCGAATGATCTTGTTATACACAGAATCAGGAATAAAGCCCATCCAACTTTTAATTTAAAAAAATGAAACAACCACTTATCTCTTGAGAACTGCTACCAAACCCATTCAGACCGCCATTTCAGAAAGAAATACAAAAAGATCCTAGAGTCTTTAACGACGTATCATGGTCAATCAGGGCAGGTTGGCTCCAGAAGGAAATCGGCATACCTCCAATCACACCCCCGAGTTCAAACGAACCTGTTCCATAGTTAGAGCCACCCATTTAGATAATTATACAGAAACCCGGCCAGAAGATAGTTGATTCTGAAGGCACAACAATAGAAGCCGCCACCAGAATTGCCAACTTTAATGAAAGCAACACATCAACCATCAACATCTAAACTGATGTCAGCTTCCAAGCAAACGGAACCACAACCCGGGCATGTTTCATTAAAGAGACGAAGAAGTCAAAGGCAGGATCCCAAACCACACTCCGATCACATTAGCTGAGCTGCATCGAATCAAAGCGGCATTAATATGGATATCGAGACAGACTATCCATGAAACAGTCAGCATTCACTCTTTGGGTGAACTAACCATCATCGTCATCGCCAAAGCTAATTTCCACACCTACCCCGAAACCATCACATAAATCTACATCACGGCATCAACCCTCAAGCAGTGTGCAATCCAGGTAATCCTCCGCTGCGTTCCAAGCCACGTTAACCTCGAGGGCAACGACCGAGCCGACCAACTAGCGAATGAAGCTACGTGCTTAAAAGTCATCGAACATGCTGAATAAACCTCTGCACATTCCACCATCTCATCGATAGATTCATCTTTAATAAACTCGAATCACCCAAGAACCGGTACCAGACTACCACTGTAGTTGGACATATTTTCCTTGATAGCCGACATCCAACCCAGACGGTTACGTTTCTGGTCATACACACGAAACTTCATCCATCCATCATCCCTAGCACTCTGCCTTCACTGCGAAAATTACCAGTAAGTATCACTTTTACTTCTAAATAAAGTTACATTCTCTAGTCTAGTTATAATTGTAAATATTCAAATTAATTATCCTTGTTACACCTTGAATAAATCAGATATTATAAAAGGGAATACGGAAATAAAGAAATGTGTGTATATTATGTCTAATGCACACTATCTGAGTCATTTGGTCATATATAGATAGATAGATAGATAGATAGATAGATAGATAGATAGATAGATACATAGATAGAGAGGGAGAGGGAGAGAGAGAGAGAGAACGAAGGGGGGGGGTATTGTTGATCTTTTATGTTTTACGGCCACTTTTGTGCATAAAGCAGACTAAATGAACCGAGCGACCTCCAAATGTAATAAGGTGAAATACAAGATGAAACACCCTTCAGACATGACCACGCCGAGATTTGAACTCAGATGGTTGAGATATGTGTCCAACCGCGCTACCAGTCAGACCATGAAGGCGTATTCAAAGAGAGAGGGGGGAGGGGGAGGGGGGATAACCCTGTTATTGTTGTTACTGCGTTTCATTGTTTTTATAATGAAAACATCTTATAGTTAACTAATCCAAATCCATTCTAATTACCTTCATAATTACCGCCCATCATGTAGCAAGCTTTGAACTTCCGGCCTAAATCTGGATCAATTCTCAAAGCCAGTGCTATATTAGTTGCAGGAGCAAGCTGGATCAGTATTAATTCTCCTGGAAGACATACGAGGAATGGCACGAATCATTCATCTACACGGTAACGACAATCTGGAATCCACTAGCACGTAAATTAAGGCATTATAATTCAATCAGTAATCTCTACATCTAATTTAATAGCTCATCTCTTCGCAACAAATTTAAATCTTATTTACATAATTAATTAAATGGCTAACATATCATATAATTTTGTTATTCATTATATGTAAAGCAATGCTGTTGGGTGTTGTGCTATCTAAATAACACAAATTATTATTATTATTATTATTATTATTGTTGTTATATCTAATAATTTTTCTAATGATTTTAACAACATTTAATCATTTTACATTTTGTTACTTACCTGAATATTTCTTAGCCATGCGTATAATTGCCAGAACAGCGTGCTCGGACTCGGCATGCGTTAACTCTGGTGCTTCTGGATCCGAGACGTCTCCAAACCCGTCGGATCCATGATAATATATTCCCGTTATAGATTCGCCAATTAACGACTTGGCTGCTCCACGATAGACAGGTATCTGAAGAAAAAACGGGATCAACCAAACTAGTTTAATAAAAGTGGTTATCAATAAAAGTGGTTATCAATGAAAGTGGTTATCAATGAAAGAGTTTATTAATGCAAGTGTTTATTAATGAAAGTGTTTATTAATGAAAGTGTTTATTAATGAAAGTGTTTATTAATGAAAGTGTTTATTAATGAAAGTGTTTATTAATGAAAGTGTTTATTAATGAAAGTGTTTATTAATGAAAGTGTTTATTAATGAAAGTGTTTATTAATGAAAGTGCTTATTAATGAAAGTGTTTATTAATGAAAGTGTTTATCAATAAACCTTTTTTTGGCGCCGGTAGTAATTAGAGTATGCCGTATAACGATAATAATGATGATGGTGATTTATTGATATTTATGTCCCAACTTGCACTACTAATACTCAAAAGTAGTTAGGATTTAATATAAGAAAAATGAATAATACCAGAATTATTAATTTAATGACGTGCCCATTTAAATGGTAGGTTTTTAGTGTTGACTATAATTGATTGACAGCTCGCGATATCCCATCTCATGATGGCAAAGAGTGCCGTAAATATCAAAGTTAAAGCTGTAAGAGGTGAGCCAATTAAATGTATTAGCTGTTAGTTCTATCAAAGACAAGACGTGTTAATTCAAGGAGCGCAGCGCCCCTGGCGACCGGGGCAGGTTATTACGGCCAGCACCATTCATTAACATGGCGTCTAAAGGCGCTGGTTCATTCTGTGCCGTTTTCGGCTGCAGTAACAGGGAAAATATACACAAATAAAGACATTCCCGAAAGGAAATGAAAGCTAGTGTAAAAATTAGATATGATCTGGCTTTTTTAAAATAAAGGATATTTAAAAAATAAGCATAACAATTTGTAAGTAGACACGCCCCCTAATATAAGTAAGATATACATAAGCTTACAGTTACATGTACTAGAGCCATTGAATATGTTATGGGCATATTGTATTTTGTTATTGTTAATAATATAATTGGACTTCTAAAATTATAGGAATATAATCAGATAATGTTTCCCTAATTATAGTGATTATAAGTAGCTGAGTATTTACATGATCACGTGCATCCATATTTATTTGTAAACGTAAGCAATTGGTACTGTTATTCCAACTATATTTGATGTACCAAATCCACCGCATGCATCCACTGAAATCAAAGAGGAAGGTACCAACAGATAGGAGACCTATACAGGAGACAGGGCCAGCTGTGACGGTAATTAATATTTATAAATATTAATGGTGAAACATATTACAAATTGGTATTATGAAATTACTTAAATAAAAAACAAGGAATCAAACCCATGAAATTTTGTCAGCCCATTTCATATCTTAATACAAAAAAGGATTACCAGCACCTAAATTAGTACCTGAATGTTTAGAGCTGGAAGCAATTTGGGTTATTCTGTGCATTTGATAACAAATTACTGATTGTATCTGTAGATGAACCCGTGGCACAAGAGATTTGATGCCGATTATTGTATGAAAGTACTAATTTCTCTATCTCTAACATGTTAACGCAAACATAAACATTGTTAATATTCCATGTATATTCTTTGTTCTTAGCTGGGCAGGTCTATATTGCATGGTCTATATTATTGAGGTGTAGACTTTAAATGAACTTATGATTTTTTAAAGTTAATATATGATAAACGGACATGATGAATATATGGTGGGAAGATTGTAATGAATTGTGTTATGGTTGCGTTATAATAGCTGTATATATCATTATATGTATATTTCCAAATAAATAAATAAATAATGGACCATGATAAACTGACATGATGAAAGTATGTTTATATGCATTTACCTCATATATACCTAATTGTTTTTATTAAAAAATATATGCCTTCCACACACACAAAAGAAAATAGGCTGTGAAATAACCTAAACCACGTTCAATTATTTTCTGATCAGCTGTGAAGTGATCGCAAATTGTAGGCTATGAATTAAGTGAGAGGCCTGTGAAATGACTTAATTTTTTATTTACAGGTTTTTTTTCGATATCATGTGTGCACAATTAAAGTATTAATTAACAAGAGAGTATGTGATCATGTAACATATAGTACTAGTATTGGCAATTCATTTCAACCATGCGCACACATGTACACGATCACATGTGGACAACCAGAGAGTTCAAAATTCAACATGGCGCGGCAAGAGTAACGCCTCTATATTTAAGCCATTGACCTAAAAGAAAACTAGACCGAACACGGCTGTCGATTTGATGGCAAACTGGTTCCAACTTCCCGTCGAGGAAATAGGAACGCAGATTGGAAAAATCAGTTTATAAACGTGGTGAATTATTGCTGTATCGATGGTTGCATAAGCCGTGTGCATGGAAGTAATACAAAGGGATGGCTTTTCATCGGTAAGTATAAGGAACACATTTAAAATAGTTGTTAAAGCGGGTTTTTTTTGGCGGGAAATTAAGCTTAACTGCTATTCTATTTAGCCTGTACGACAACCCCCGGCCTATCTCTGGCGTTTGATCCCAATTAAACTAGATCTACGGACTTGCATAAAAGGGCATTTACATATTTCATGGCATATAATAGGAGAGGAATAATACAGATTGTCTGCATGCAAAAAAGTATAATGCACACATCACAATAAATGTCCGTATTCGTAGGTTCAAAACTCGAAGCGCAGCCGCTTCAACGTTGCTTTTCACCTACCGGAAGTCGGCACTGTATGGTCATGGCGGCCCATTCAAACACCTAGTTTTCTTTTAAGTCAATGATTTAAGCTCTCTGGTTCTATTGTAACCGATTTAGAAGATCGACGTCAACCTTAGTTTTTACTCTTCTTGCTTGTTACAAACTTCGTTCCAAAATCGGAAAACGCGCGGGAAATGTGAATATTACTGCGAAATAGTAAGTGATTTATTCATTGGTTTTACTTATGTCTTCTTACCACGCTGTGAAATTAGTTCAGTATTTGGTGTTGGTTTACTGCTGTAAACTAGACGTTATTGTTAGAACTCGTGTCACCTTTGGATGACCATAAGTTTACTATTTTAGAATTATATAGATGTCGAATTTCATAGCTTAGTAGTATGTTTTGTCTAATTCGTTATGCGCAAGAATACTTTGTGGTTAAGTTTGCGGCCATTGCACGATCCATACGACGTTAGAATCTTAAGAGGGAGATATTTTTATTAGTGCCCTGTTTAAAGGTTTTATGTAGTCCAAAGTTGGCGAGTTTCACTTCGCATATCGCTAGTGGTACTTAATATAGCATAGTTCTGTTAAGGTGTTAATTAATTACGGTCTATTCGTATTTCCAAATATAACGAACATGTCGATAGAATTCGCACGTGTACATTGTTTAGCATGTGTATGTAGAACATAGATGATTTTGTAATTGTTACAGCATTGTAAGACTATTCTTTTGATTTTTCCACAGTTGATGGTTAGTTTAATAAACAATCAGGAAATCAGATGTTTGGTTTTAGTTTTAAACCCTTTATGCCATGTGGCTTCTACATGTACCCTATGTTAGAGTTATACAACGAAAGAGTATGATCACTTATTTAAACCATGAATAGTTCGTAGTATTACCATTTAATTATTACCAGAGTATGGTAATGGTGATAAACATTCTATGGTGATTTAATTTTAATATATATAATGCCAACAGGGACGTCTTTAAGAACACCCGGGGTTTAAACAGTAGACAATCAAAGGTTAGCAATGACTGGGATGATATCTCCACATCGTCTAGTCGTATATTAGGACACTAAGCAGGACCATTCTGGAATGAGGAATCCTGTCATCTGTTAGATATATAAGAGTAGCCTTGCCTTCTTATCAGATTAATATAACAAAAGGAATTGAATAATGGGAGTGGGATCTGGAAATTAGGGATTCCGCACGGATCGAGCCTTCTGTTTGTTCAGTAAAAGTATTGGTATTTAGCCTTGCGTCCCCTATCAAACTGTTTGAGGCGTCAGACAAAATATAGCTAAGTTAAGCGTGTTCATTCTGAGATAATCATTCTCTTGTTATAATAATAATATTATTATTATTATTATTAAATGCATATTTAATAAAGCGCCCTTACTAGTAGGATGTTTAGCATATTACCACAACAGAGGCTCTCTATTTCACAACACTGAGCATCAAAATAAATATGGACACTACAGTATGCTAAACTGCATATACAAATCTGAACATATTGCTGTTTCACTACTAATTTGGTGAAATGTGGCGAGTTAATGGGTCAAATCAAATTGCCGATGGTCATTTATGTGCTAAGATGAAGTGATGGATGAAACATCGTTCTGATACATGCCGGATTTTAAACCCTAGAATTAGATGTCTGCGCTTAACGTCCTCCATAACTAATAATAATAATAATAATGTATATGGCGGTGTCAGTGATAACGAATATGGTAGACTAATACCAATAACAAAACGCTAGATCAAAGCTTACATCAAGACGACCGGCCATTTTTAACAGACGTAGCACATTGCGACACACGTGATGCTCGAAGGTGTTTCCATGACTTGTCGTTATGGCAACCACCTCGACATCCGGGTCGTTTAGCGCCATTAAGATCGCCTGAGCATCGTCGATTCCTGCATCGGTGTTAATGAGTAACTTCTTTTTTCCAGACGACATCGCGATCAATCTAGAATAAAAGAGACGAACTGTTAAATGAAAAGGAATTGTCATCAAGCACGCGTACGCGCGCAGATCAGCGTGCGTAAAATAATAATATTCTATTCTAATCGACACCATTCGTTCTCAGGCGTCTTACATGGAAACCAGAATTAAACGTGCGTAGCGATAGTAGTTTGTTTTTAAAAAAAGGGCTAATTTAAATTATGGCTTTTAAGAATCCTACAAAATATTTCCTGACTTGCTATATAATATAATATAATATAATATAATATAATATAATATAATATAATATAATTATATCATATCATATCATATCATATCATAATCATATATAATATAATATAATATAATATAATATAATATAATATAATATAATATAATATAATATAATATAATATAATATAATATAATATAATATAATATAATACAATATAATATAATATAACATAACAACATAACATAACATAACATAACATAACATAACATAACATAACATAACATAACATAACATAACATAATATAATATAATCAATAATTTATTCCAACAGCCTAGAAGCTGATGATTGGCGACATTTCTTCTCGTACATTGCTGGGTGGCTGGATGTCGTTCACAATGCGAAATAGACTCAGATCCCAGCAGCCTCATCGGTATGTACTTTTGGTTCTGATTCATTAAATATATTGGCACTGTTCCACTCTGTACTTTGAGTGCGCAAAACGGGATCTTTGTAGAGTGAACTGGAATTTGAAGGAAACCCCTACAGCTGGATCGTAACCGATGCTATAGGTGTTCCTGTTTTGCGAATGCACGTCACGCAATCGTGCAGCACAATTTGGGACTTGTTTTAGTCCTTAGTAAATCCCTGAGGTACACTAAAATGAAATTGATGATGAAGTGCTATCGGTGATTGAAATACTCTGCCTATTGTTTTCGACGAGCAACGTCCTTGTCCAAATTAATGCCTTTCCATGGTGTCAAAAATAAACTCTTCGACTATTCCGCAATATTGGCTTATCTATTACACCACTGACTGCAAATGAGTCAATCAAAATTATTCCAGCCACGGGCCCTTCCTCACCAGCCTCAGCAACGTCGCGGTGAGGTTTCAATTTCTGTTAAATAACTTCGACGGTAAATACAAATACATAATATATGTGGTGGGTGTCATCAAGGTACAAGAGCCCTTCTTGGCGTCTTTTTACGGGCGTTTCAATAAATATGAGATGAGGAAAGGGCTATCCATAGGACGACGATTTTACATAACCTACTCATCCAACCCAAATCTCTCGAGTACTTGAGTTGCATTTTAGTTGGTTTAAAACACAGCGGCATTACTAACTTAACCATTAAGCTCTTTTTAATGGATTACTTTAATGCGCACACGCACATAAAAAGATAACCAATCGCTGTATTTGTTGGTCAGCTGACTTAGCGATTGATGCAAGACTGTGATTATCTCCTTGTGGGTGCGTGTGTGTGTGTGTGTGGGGGGGGGGGGTGTACAATAAGGCACTAGGTCAGAGAAATACGAATAGTCAATAAAACCTCTGGATGATTCGTCTAGGATCTGAATCCAGATTCGCGTCTTTTCGTGCCGAAACGTAGGCACACGCACACATACACACATACATGCGCGCGCGCTCACGCACGCACGCACTGATTTTTCACTTGTTGCTTTATAATGAGACAGAAATCCCTAACACAATAAGATAATAATATTATCTACTACTTATCAATGTGAGGGAAGACTTTAGATTATCTTGTTTCTGTACTCGCTCTCTCACTAACTTTATATCAAGTTGAAATGTATTGTTTTATATCAAAATAAATTTGGGTTAAGAAATTCTAGACCTTCGAGCAACCAGATAACGATATGACGGAATCGCTAAAACAACTGATTTATATCTTTAGCGTATTTACTGATATTGATTATACACTTCAATAACTTACTTAAATACTCAAGTTGATACTCGAGTCTACTTGACTGTATTATGCCTGATGACGTCAAAAACTGGCGCTTTGGATTGTGGGATTTGTGTGTGTCTGTGTGTGTGTGTGTGGGTGGGGGTCCGCTGAGCGATAATACCGTGATAATCTCGCCAATTTAACATTAAACGTCAATGTTCCGGATCTGTTATAATCATGCCAAAAACTAACTAACTGCGTACCGTATTGTCCTGCTGCTAGTAAGCGACTTAAACATTTAAGTTGCCATGTTTTGCCGCGGGATGAAACGCTAATAAAGCGTTGGATTGTTTTAATTCGAAACGACAATCTGCGAGTCACTTCGAAGGGAACGGCAGCATGTGGACTTCACTTTCGAGGAGGTCGAAGAACCTACTACGAAAATACTCCAACCAGACATGGGGTCAATTCAATTCCGGAATTGGAATTGATGGTCAATTTTAAATCGGAATTGGAATTGAGAAATTTTGATTTGGAATTGAGAAATTTTGAATTGGAAGTTTCCTACAAAAAAATTAATCTAAAAAATAATATACCATTTTTACAATGTTAACACTTACATGTGGTGTTATCAATATACTGGAACCATAATGATTCAGAGTTTTGGATCCTGGTTTGGTTTGGTTTTGTTGTTCGGCACAGCCTCTATGTTGGAGTGGTTGAGAAACCACCTCCCCCACCACTCACAGGGGAGCAGTACGGAAAGATGGAGCCGAAATACCCTGAGGGTGGTCACTGCCAGAGTGTTTTACGTCCTCAGGGGGTTTTTAACGTCCCCCTTTATTTTAAATAATTCAGTGGAGACGGCAGCGCCATTTAACGTGGTCAGCCACCCACGATGTAGTGAGCCGAGACATTAATCCCTGGAAAAGTTTCGACCTCTTACGGGTTCCTTATATATATATATATATATATATATATATATATATGATATATGCACACCGACTGTGGCACCCCAAGTGAGCATTTAACTAATTACAATGGTCTGGATACCATGGGCTCCACCCACAATACTATGACACCACCACATAGCATACCTGTAATCTATATAGAGATATTGCTATTTAGGAATTAATTAATTTTATCATCTCACCGGGAATGCCAATCTGGAGCCAAAGGTTACCCCTCCTCTCCTCAAACTGTGACTATTATAGCATGTACCCAGACCTAACAATTTAATAACCATTTGAGAGATTTTGTAAACATACCATATGTCATTGGTTTAGTACCCAGCAGGGTTGTGAAAGTAAATACAGGGTCTGACCCCTGCTGGGCGGAGCTAAGCAAATACATTCGCTTCAAGGCTCCTACTGGGCAGTTGAATATAAACACACCTTTGATGATTAGAAAATATACTCTTACATGGGGATGCACCCAAGACTATGATCCACCACGTGATATAATACCTCTTTTGCTAAAAGCGCCTTGTGGTTAGGCTTGCGCAAATGTTACCATGTTAACACTTACATGTGCTGTTACCAATATACTGGAACCAAACTGATCCAGAACTTTGGTTCCTTATATCTATATCTATATATATATATATATATATATATATATATCAAATATGCACACCAACTGTGGCACAGCACATGTGCATTTAACCAACTAAACTGGTCTGGATACCTTGGGCTCCACCCACAACACGGTGACAGCACCACATAGCAAGCCTGTAATCTATATAGAGATATTGCTATTTAGGCATTTACCCCCGTTCAATGTTTAGAACAGGCACAATTAAATTAAATTAAGTTCCAGTGTATATATATCGACTTACAAAGTGCGGTCTCCAAAGTGCGCTCGCTATCTTTTTTGCAGTACCACAGTAATAATTTCGATCTAGTGCTCGTATAACCGTTCTGATAGGTAATGTGCCAGGGTTAGTCTACATCATAGTCTCACTAGTTCAGATGGGCGGAGCCAGTCTACCCGTGGCCAACCTGCATACTGACCATGACTGCCCGCATACATATTTCAACAATACAATTATATTACAGATACCCGTTGCCCGGACATCGATTGACACGAATGGAATGTAGCTAATTGGAATCACCATTATTATTACTATAAATGACCTGTATAAACATGTCAGGTCGTGTCACGGAAAATACTAAGCGAGGAAACCATACGGGTGTAATTTTTACTGCCTACACTGAATCGATATGATTTAAAGGGACAGTTCACCCGGATATAATATTATTTAAATGTGTGTTTGCTATCAGAATAACCCCAAACACCAATATAATAATCACAAACGCTACCTGATATTCTAGATATAAGGACATAAATCGAATTACTGGAGTGTAGCCATTACAGTTTCATCGAATCCTAGATTGTATGGCGGGAAGGAAAGAAGTGACGTGTTCAGACCTCAGACGGGACAAGTATTACGTGGTCAACCCCGTTCCCGATGCTTTGGGTTAGACCTCCTCGTGACCTTACCTACCCCGATGCTTAACCTAATTATTACCAAGTGACGCCGTCGTCGGTTCATTTACAGAAGTCTGAAAGCTAGAGAGATGTTTCTTGTTACAAAAGTATAAAATAACCGTCTTACGGGAATTTCACTTTATAGTTTTCTTTAGCCATTTTAATAACAATTGAGACTGTTTGGACCAATTATACTGTAATATTCATAAATATGCTTTTGTTCAGAAAATACATGTTTGTACGGCTCCTGTTTACATTGTTATAACCGGGTACTAAAAAAAAGCTTGTGGTAAGTGACGTCATGTTTCAAGAGGATCCGGTCTGGGTCTGGCTTCAAAATGGCCACGCCCACAGACCATTAATAGTCGATTAATCAGCAATTTGAACTTGTTTATTTAATATGTAGTTGATGGCGTGTACATGTTTTAAAATCCTTTATAAACTGTATGAGCATATTTGTACAAGTCCTCAAAATTTGAAAAGGAGGTGAACTGTCGCTTTAAGCTCCAACCGGTACGAGGTGTACAGCAATATACTTTTCGACAAAACATAATTTAAATAAATTAATGCTTATAGTTTGAGGCTACAATGCATAATAGAGACTCTATCATTAAGATTGAATGACTGTGTTCAAGTATATAAATCCACAAAATAGGTTATGATCGATATCGAAATAAATATGTTAATATACGCAATAGAACAGACATTCGAACAAAACACTACATCAGTGGTATCGTATAAGCATCCCAAACAAGGTCGAACTACTTCATCGCTCATCATCACAAATACATTCGACGTGTTCAGTACTTGTGTTGTACACATTCTAATTTGTCATCGGATAACAAACAAAAACTAAATATATTATCACAACCAGAAGACACGGCCGACCATGGCCTAATAATTCAGCTATGAATTAAGGGGTCTTTATCTTTGTATAAGTGATAATAGTATTAATGTATTGTTTTCCTTCCATATAGTTGTAATAGTAGTAGTAGTAGTAGTTATAGTTGTAGTAGTAGTAGTTCTAGTTGTAGTAGTTATAGTTGTAGTTGTAGTTGTAGTTGTAGCAGTAGTAGTAGTTGTAATAGTAATAGTAATTGTAATAGTTGATTAAGTAATAATAATCCACTATTACTTTGCTATTACATTTTGTCAGACACACAATATGTTTTGCCAGATATGTCAGTGCACCGTCAAATCTCACTGTCACCTGATTGGCTGCTCAATCAAATTGTCATTTATAATATTGTTCGTTATTGATTATGTAGCTGAGAAGCCACTCCATTTGAAATAGACTAAGCACTGTGTAATTAACCGAATCTAAGTTGATTACCATGGGCTCCCAATTATCCCCCAATTAAGAATCTATATCTGGCATCCCTGATTAGTGAATGTTGGCATTATTTGTGCCACTGTTCAAATATAAGCTCCCTAGTTTACAGGTCCACACCATATCTTACAGGTGCTATCACTGCTGTATCTAGGATATTATCAATAATATAGACATCCACATAAAAAAGTATAAATCACAATGGCTAAGGTATCACCTCTGAGTCATTTTGAGATGCCCACTAATAATGACGTCAACTACAAAGCCAAATGTAAGCATTGTGGTTCAAGCATATCAGGCTCAGCCAAGACTATTTCCAACTTCACCACAGTATTTATTTGTAGATTATAATATATTGTATACTGCATGTATTATTATTATATTATTATATACCACATTTGAAAAATGACAAGAAAATAAATGTAACAGTAAACACATACCGTAATCTACTCTTATAAGCATATGAGAGAGCATTCACATTGCTATGCAAGAGGCAATTGGTGTATTACCTGGTATTGTTGTATAAACCATCTTGATAATCTTGCTCATTCAGCCATGGCAGGCATATATGGAAATTCTTCACCTATTGGGAATTTATTAGTGTAACTAGGTAAGGTCAACTGAACAGTGTTGGTTTAATATGTAAATGAAGTTTTGTTTTGTATTATTTTATGAGTGACCCAGTAACATATAAAACTACCAGCACTATCATTATCATTACCAATACTACTACTACTACTACCACTACTACTACTGATAATAATAATAGCATAAGTAAAAATGTAATAGTAACAGTAAGAAATGTAATAGTAATAGTAATATATTACATTTCAAAGTAATTGACACAGATCTGGTAGTAGTTTAGTAGTAGTATAGTAGTAGTGGTAGTAGTAGAGTACTATAAACCCAGGATTTTCACCTCAAAGCCCGATATTTTGAACTTCTCCGCTGCAAGTGAAACGACAGCCTTTTTGAAACAGTAATCCGAAGAAAGACTTCAAAAAGAGACTCTAAAGACCTGCACATCCGAAATGGGATACATCTTCTCTGGATTGGATGAGTTGAGTTATTTGGTGATGATTGATGTTTTACGGTCACTCAATGGCTAAATGGGCCGAGCGACCTCCAAAGGTACTGAAGCGAAGTCAAAGATGAAACACCCTTTAGGTATGCCCACGCCGAGGTTAATTAATGAATGGAAGAGAATGTCAGATGAAGCATCATTCACACACAGCTGTGCTAGGTTCCGGGCTCAATGTCTAAATAGATCTCTGTGATCAAGCCCGTACTATCTGATCGTTGCCACGGAGAGACACCCGTGTTATCAAATAAACTGACAAGTACTGTGGACTCTAACCCGTAATTATTATGCAGCAGAAAAAATATCCAGTACAAAGTTCTTCAATAGGAAAACATCGCATACAAATAGTGGCACTATTCTGGGATGGGTTCCAACTGTAGTACAAATGCATAACTGCTGGTTATAATATTGTAGGCTAATAACAATAATAATAATAATATGTTTAAATTATTGGCTAATTGTCTCCATAATGAATGCTGCAAGTCACGAATGCGGCGTTAAACTTCCTACAAACAATGCTGATAACGTTATATAGCCGACCCGTAGCTAACACTGATATACTATTGAATTACCATTAGTCTATAGTAGTTTTGGTTTTAACTCTAATATAACACAGTTCTGGTTATAGAGCTTAAAAGTTTCAGCTTAAATAACGTGTAAAGTTGAGGAATAAGTAATAGATGGATGGATGGATGGATGGATGGATGGACGGACGGACGGAAGGACGGACGGACGGACGGACGGACGAATGGATGGATGGATGAATTACAAGCTATGCCTTACATCTAAATGTGAATAATTCATAACTCAAATAAATTAATGATATAGTTTTGGAGTTACACCGAAGAAATGTTCTGTGCGTTCATGCAACCCAACGTGCGTTCATGCAACTCAATGATACTAGCCGACTTTATATACATTTAAAAGCCACAGATATACTCATATTTAGCAGATGAACAACCTATGTTGAGGCGATTCCTTAAACCTGTTAAGGCACTCCCAAACACTAGCTTCAGTGTACGGGATTGGACACACAAGACGTCTTACTATCAATAATATAATACGCAGGCCGTTTTAATGGTTTCCAAACCTGCTGCCGTCGAGAATGTTTTTCAACGACGAAATATCGGTTGACTGACCTGAAAGAAACTAGACGGAACACGTCCGCCGATTTGATGGCAAACGGGTTCCAACTTCCGATTGGGGCAAAAAGGAACGCAGACTGGAAAATCAGGTTTATAAATATGATGAATTATTGTTGTATGTATGGTTGCATAAGCCGTGGGCGTTAAAGTAATACAAAAGGAATACCTTTTCATCGGTAAGTATAAGGAACACATTTAAAATTGCTGTTAAAGCGGGTTTTGGCCGGAAATTAAGCTTAAATATTATTATTATATTTAGCCTATCCAACAAGCCCCGGCATGTCTCTGGCGTTTGATTCCAACTAAACTATATCTACGGACTTGCATGCAATGAAATTTACATACTTCGTGGCATATAATAGGACAGGAGTAATACAGATTGTCTGCACACACAAAATTATAATGCACACATCACAATAAATGTCCGTATTGGTAGGTTCAAAACTCGAAGCGCAGCCGCTTCAACGTTCCTTTTTGCCCAGCCGGAAGTCAGTACAGACTTCACATTGGAGTTAAACAGGTGTATCTTTCTGTGTAATGACAACACTTTGGAGGTCCAGATGTTCTTGAGCTGTATAAATGCTCCTCTAGCCTTGCCAATCATTGCCTTAAGAGCCGCATCTGTACCACCATGTTTATCAATAATACTACCCAGATACGTGAAGGTCTCTACCTCGGAAATTTCATTTCCTTCCAGTTTAACTGGCTCCATGCTGACTGCATTTATCTTGAGGATTTTTGTTTTGCATTCATGTATATTTAACCACACTCGTGAAGAGATGGCTATACCAACACATAAAAACAAAACAATAAAATGTTCAGGTCCTAAAGCTAGCGTTTTAAAGTAACACACACGCAGATACGCGCACACGCACGAACACATGCTCGCTCTCTCTTTCAGTACAGCGCATAAAATCTTCATTTAAGAAACATAAATACTTTTGACGGGATGAAGGATGAATGTTGTTTAACGACACATCGGCACAATTTAGGCCATTCATTGTCCTACTTTTGACGGGAAGACAATAATTAGGGATTTCAGAATGGCGTTTTTCCTCTAAGAGAATAATCTTCCTATATTTAACTACAACAAATGCATGTCAAGATAACTAGAACAATACAATTAATTTTAACAATTTTAGATTAATCAGTTTAAAAGACATGGAAATATTTAATAATTAAGTTTCCTTTATTCTCTTGTGTCAATATATATATATATATATATATATATATATATATATATATATATATATATATATATGGTGGCACTGGCTCAGAGCATCAATATCTAAACATCCTTTTAAATGTATGCCTCCATAAATGTATAAATAAAAAAATCTATATGCATGAACCTAAATATACAAAACCTACAGCTCCATACATATTTATATACGTCGACAGCCTGTTGGGCGCTTCCGTTGTCTAACGGTAGCATGTTGGATCACAGATTACAACTACCACCGTGTTCGAATCTCGGCGTGGGCATATCTGAATAGTGTTTCATCTTTCACTTCAATTCATTACCTTTGGATTAGGCCCATTTAGCCTACCATGTGCTCAAACTGGCCGTACAACACCAATCATCATCATCATCATCATCGCATCACTCTGTGGGGCCCAACTAATCCGTTTTGCATGCATCATCCCCACGGGGAAGCAGTTATCTTTAGGCTGCGTAAAGAAAGTGGAAGCACATACAAAAGTACCATTTGACATCACGGCTCGTAGTGAACAACACGTGCTTGTGGTTCACTGATAAGTCAATCCATATACAAGATAAATATTTTGACACCACAATTTACATTCAGCAGTAATTTCCTGTGGTTCAAAAGAAACCTATACATCAGACCTTTTCGACACTAAAAATGCTGATCTCAGCTTTATTCAGAATAGCTAAACACATCCTACCTATAAAAGTCGTACGAACAGAAATCCGATAGAGGCCTGGCGTAGCAAGTTGTTGTCAAACCAGGGTGAAAAGTTACACCTTTTATAAGCTCTCGGCGCCTCGACCAACCTAACAGTTTCAGTTGAACACACGTATAACGGTATATAATTGTGTGTGTGTGTGTGAACAAACTCTGGATTAGAGAGAGATAAAGAGTTGGGAGACTTTTATATAGTTTTTGCATTACTAGCTCAGTATTTTTATTGTCAGTATCTGCATGATGATAGCGGGTACAAGTTAAACACACGCACGCACACACAAATACATTACCTTATTCTTTTGATAAGGTATTTAGTTTTAATCAATAGATCCAGGGTAGACTCACAACCAAGCTATTGAATCAGCTGTATATTCAAAGGTGTGACTTGACTCAAATTCCCAAAATATGGAACTATTAAATGTAGTTGTTGTGCTCATAATGCATTCATTTCTCAATCTGTGCTGAAAAGGCAGCTTAAAGCTGAAATGTTAATTGTATGAATACTGCTATTTGATTATAACTTATACAGGACGTTACCATAATATGTATTACTTTTTGCATTGTATATTTAGTATTGTAATAATGTTTTCATTGATGAACCTTACTCACCCGCATATTATGTATAGATGTCAATAAAATCAACTACTGCCAGAGAGCTTAAATATAGAGAGGCGTTACTCTTGCCACGCCATGTTGAATTTTGAACCAGTGGCGCCTCCAGCGACCGGAGGTATTTATCAGATAAACAAAAGCTCAATTTGATAAACAAAAGGTCAATGGCTTAAATATAGAGGCGTTACTCTTGCCGCGCCATGTTGAATTTTGAACTCTCTGGTTGTCCACATGTGATCGTGTACATGTATGCGATGATTGAAATGAATTGCCAATACTAGTACTATATGTTACATGATCACATACTCTTTTATTAATTAACACTTTAATTGTGCACACATGATATCGAAGGAAACGAAGTTCTGAAAATGTAAATAAATAATTAAGTGATTTCACAGTCCAGTCATTTAATTAATTCATAGCCTACAATTTGCGATCACTTAACAGCTTATTAGAAAATAATTGAACGTGGTTTAGGTTATTTCTCAGCTTTGTGTGTGGAAGGCGTAGTTTTTTAAATGAAAACAGTTAGGTATATATGAGGTAAATGCATACAAACATACATTCATCATGTCAGTTTATCATAGTCCATACATTTTTATTTATTTGGATATAGACATATAATGATATATACAGCTATTATAACGCAACCATAACACAATTCACCATATATTCATCATGTCCGTTTATCATATATTAACTTAAAAAATTATAGGTTCATTTAAAGTCTACACCTCAATAATATAGACCATGCAATACAGGCCTTCCCAGCTGAGAACAAAGAATATACATGGAATATTAACAATGTTTATGTTTGCGTTAACATGTTAGAGATAGAGAAATTACTACTTTCATACAATAATCGGCATCAAATCTCTTGTGCCACTAGTTCATCTATAGTTACAATCAGTCATTTGTTATCAAATGGACAGAATAATCCAAATTTAAACAACCACTACTATAAAAAAATAGGACATTTAGTCCAGATCAGTGAACTCTTTAAAGTTAGACAGAATATACCCAGAGATGTAATAGACACATGCATTGGCTACTGTAACAGATAACATCAGTAAATCTGTAACCAAGAGATTGGCCTATTTACATGATATCTCATCATCATAGAACTTCAACGACTGAAACAAAACAATACCTTGTAAAATAATAACTTGAACCAAGTGCATACACAATGTGTAAACACATGTTTTCCCTTTTTTCAAGTTGGTTATTCGATATGCATTTAAGTTATGAAGAGAAGTATACCAATTAAACCACATGAGCTGAACATTCAAGTACTAATTCAGGTGCTGGTAATACTTTTTTGTATTAAGATATGAAATGGGCTGACAAAATTTCATGGGTTTGATGCCTTGTTTCTTATTTAATTAATTTTATAATACCAATTTTCACCATTAATATTTATAAATATTAATTACCGTCACAGCTGGCCCTGTCTCCTGTATAGGTCTCCTATCTGTTAATACCTTCCTCTTTGATTTTAGTGGATGCATGCAGTGGATTTGGTACATCAAAAATAGTTGGAATAGAATTCTAGATAAGTTGTCTGGTTCATGAATTCCGTTTCAGTGAAATGCATATCATACATTCTACAATTAGTATTCAAGTAATTTAAATCTTTCCTCATCATATATCTGAACGACAACAATTAATAACCCATCTTTTACTTCTGTCAATAGAAAAAATAACAAAATGAATGTTTCTACCACTAGTTGAGGTATTTAATAATTAATTTCATAACATTTAAATTATAAATAGAAGTCCATATATATCAATAAGTACCAATTGCTTACGTTTAAAAATAAATATGGATGCAGGTGATCATGTAAATACTCAGCTACTTATAATTATTGAATTAGGGAAAAATTATCTGATTATAGTAATGTAATTTTAGAAGTCCAATTATATTATTAACAATAATAAAGTAAAATATACCTCCCGCCCATAACATCTTCAGTGGCTCCAGTACACGTAACTGTAAGCTTATGTATATCTTACACACCCATTTTGTGATTAATAGGGTGATATTGTTCAATAAAATTTAATCAGATTTTGTCTGAAACAAATATAGATCTATATAGATCCTGCTTGGGCCTACTGAATGGGTCATGTCAAATAGGGGCATGTCTACTTCAAATTGTTAAATATCCTTTATTAAGTTTATTTTTTTAAAGCCAGATCATATCAAATTTTTACACTAGCTTTCATTTCCTTTCGGGGATGTCTTTATTTATGCATACTTTTTCTGTTACTGCAGCCGAAAGCGGCGCAGAATGAACCAGTACCATTAGGCGCCATGTTAACGAAGGGAACTGTCCGTGACAATCTACCTCCGGTCGCTAGGGACCTGGCGCTCCATGAATTCAAAATGGCGTCCAATGTTAAAACGCGAAGTAACACGTCTTGTTATATATATATATATATATATATATATATATATATATATATATATATATATATATATATAGTGAGCTCCGGTGGCCTAGCGGTTAAGCAGTCGGTACTTGGTGCCAACGGTCGCAGGTTCGAACCCCGTAAGAGGTCGAAACTTTTCCAGGGATTAATTTCTCGGCTCACTACATCGTGGGTGGCTGACCACGTTAAATGGCGCTGCCGTCTCCACTCAATTATTTAAAATAAAGGGGGACGTTAAAAACCCCATGAGGACGTAAAACACTCTGGCAGTGACCACCCTCGTGGTATTTCGGCTTCATCTTTCCGTACTGCTCCCCTGTGAGTGGTGGGGGAGGGAGTTTCTCAACCACTCCAACATAGAGGCTGTGCTGATTAAGCGACAGCCTGGGGATTCTCCCCGAACAACAAAACCAAACCAAACCTTGTTATATATAGTCTTTGCTACTGCTAAGGTGTGTTAATTAATACTCATTGCAAAGACTGTCAGAATTGATTAAATCCTCTATATTGTCTTAATTATTATGTATGGGCATAGTTGAAGGGTGTTTAATTCATCTTTGACTTCGCTTTATTACCTTTGGAGGTCGCTCGGCCCATTTAGCTTACCATGTGTACAAAGTAGCCGTAAATATCAATCATCACCACCATCAAGTATTTATTATGAATTTCATCAATTAATTTTATTCAAAACTCAGGTTAATTAAACATTTTTCTGCTGGTATGGTTTTTGCATTGTAATAATGATTAATTTTTAACTTATGTCTCCTATCCGGGCCAGTCATCCACTCTGGCTTCAAAGAGTCTCCACTGTGAAATAGTCCTGGGTGAGGCCAGGAGGAAGACAGCTATAGCTATCCCGGTCCGGTCCCTCAGTTCACATTCTATCATAAATGTTTTTGGTATTGTAATTTATTGTATATTTATTATGTGAACTGAATAAAAACATCTATCTATCTATCTGCGCATAGACATTATAATTTTTCAAATATATTCGTACCTGCGCCGGTTGCCTAGTACGAATAGGTTGTTATTTCATGTCGCATAACATCAGTATACGCCCCGAGTACGATTTAACAGGCGACTCGAAAACGTTTGGACTGGCTTAACCTGTGCCGATCTGACCAGCAATGGCGATGTGAGTTATTGTACAGTCTGATCCTAGATCTATAGTTTGTATTATTCGGAAGTTAATCGGATCTGTAACACTTCGGTATATTTTTCAAATGCTTTGATAGTATTTTAGATAACAGTTACACAATGTTATGTATTTTTCGAATTGTAGATCTATAGACTCTATAGATCTATCTAGATTCTAGATCTGTTTTACTTTTAGAAATTTAGTGTTTAGACTACTGTTTAGATCTAGAGACCAGACTCTTAGTCTTACTAGTCTTAGACTTAGAGTCTACTGATTTTACTCTATCATTCTACTATCTAGGACTACCAGATCTACTGTCACAGCTACCTCTAGGTCTTGAATTTTAATATTTATAGACTTTCTTTACTAGTTCAGAGTTTAATATTTAATTACAAGCCTAACAAGCTTACAACTTACAAGCCTAACAAGGCTTTAACTTTAAGCTGTTTTTTTATATTTTAAAACTTAGTTACACTGAATTAAAAAAAATATAATTTAGGCAATAATCAATTAGATGTGAATAACTGCAACTAGTCATCAAACTAGATTATTAGGTAACCATCCATATTTTTCTGAATGTGCAATCTTCTTTCATGTAAAAGTGGACCCCTACATTCATTTGATTTTAAGCTGATGCTTATTCATTGATCATTCATATTTGATCACAATTCAATTTAGAAAATGCTGAGTAACTCCGATGGCATTTGGACACTTACAATTTCATTAAATATTGCACCATAGCAAACGACAACATCAATACAAATTAGATAAAGGAGCCATCCTCTTGACTGTAATCTGTCTTGATTAGATATGACTGTTTTGAGGAACATTATTATGTTACTTTTACTACCCAAGTTGGCATCACAGATATCCAAGACAGATTTTGCTTGTTTTTTAGACATACAGTGCTGTTAATTGTTATGCTTGGCAGTATATATATATATATATAAAGTGACCTTTATTACCAGACCTGTGAAGCATATTTTCTGGCTTCTCTGTGCTGTAAGTATATATGTGTGTATATACATATAGATTACAGTTAGCTACCTTTAGGTCAATGGCTGAGTTGCCAGATATGGACAAACATTTGCTAGGGGTGCTGTCCCAACTTCCGGGGATGTCAATCGCTGCTGCGCCACCTCCCAGATCTATCCAGTCACTGATACGTATATGTGGAGAAAAAAAACACCCCTTTTCTGAGACCGATATCAACCTGACACGAATTACATTATACCAGTAAACTCGGCAATTTTATTGTCGAAAATCTTAAAACACCAAAAAGGCAAGTTAGAAAGTCATGTAAACAAGATCAGTAATTTGGACCGGCCATCATTCGCTACGACAAGTCATGATAAATCATGTTGGCAGACATCCAACAGTATGTGGGGTCATGTTGTTCAACTTCGCTGCTCAATGTTGACCAGCAGGGAAAACATACCAGTACAAATGGAAGTTATGTCTGAATATATATTTTTACGACCCCTTACTAAACTGCCTCCCATGTGGCTTGACAGGATGATTGATCAACAACACTGAAGACGCCTTGTAACAGTCCACCAGTTACTTCCAATTATCTAAACTTGTTTGCGATTGACTATTGTTTTTGGATAGAAATTATAATACCATTTAAGCTAAGAGAATATGTGTTTCCTTTTCATTTTAAATGCATGTCATTGATGTTAACAGGTGATTAATAATTGTAAACAAACATGGTTGTCTGGGATCTCCCATAGGCCCTGTATACTTATTATTATAAACAGGTCCACAGGAATATTCTTGTAAAACTCCAGTTTTCAGACTCCTGCCATTCCCTATGTCATATATATGTGGGCCAGTCTGGTGAGAAAAAGGTAGATATCTGCCTGTATATTCTGTACTAGATCTAAATTGTAGGATTTGTATGTTGTTTTCAAAGTTAGTTTCTTGTTGGCCAACCTCACCAGATATTGCAAAAACTGTGCTGCACCTAGTGAACAGTTGGGAAAGTTTTCAGTGAAGCTGTGTTTTGTAAATTGTATTCAGGACATAGCCATCAGGTATTTGGATTTAAAGATATTTATACTTCATACATTCATTCAAACTGGAAGACAACATACTAAACTGGAAAACAACATGCTAAGGAGTACACATTATCTTTGTCCATAAAGTTACACTGGATTAAAAGCTAAAATCTGGTGCTTGAACATTACATACACACGTTAGACAAAGTTTTTAGATTAATTTAACATATTTTAAGATTCTGTTCAACATATGATATCCATATCAGACAATCCTGAATCATATAGATGTTGGGTGGAAATGTACCCTTTCAAGTATACAGGGGTGAGAATTCACCTTCGATCAGCAGTTTCCTGCATTTTTGAAATATTTCCCCAAAAATTCAATCATAAATATGATCTTAGGATGCCTGCAGGTGGCTTAAAAATTGATGAAATTTCAATATTTTCCCGCTTTTTTCTTTCTCTTTTGTTCTCTTCCCTGAGTATGGTATACAGTGCTGAGGCATGTACTACATGCAACCTAATTAATCATACACATAGATGTACACTACTACAGAAATAAATTTATGTACATTTTCTTCCTTGAAAAACAATCACGTAGTTAGGATTTTAAACAAAGCTAATTCCTAATAATAATCAGATTAATTTCACCATGTTTATTTCATGAACCTGTTTTGAGTAATCATGAAAGGAAAGACCAGTGTGTTATCACACTAAAGAGATTATTTTACATATTATCTTTTAGCAGCTGAGCTACCAACAAGTATGGTTGTGGAACAAGTAAATTTCCAGCTGCTTATCCCACACTCATTGATCAAAGCTTGCTCTCAACTGGTGGATGAAGCTCAATTTGAAGTGGGTGGCTTTTATCTGGAAGGTAAGTACTCAAAGATTCAGATCAGTGATTAAGTGATTATTATACATGGAGTATTATTATGATAATTAGGAATGAATAGCAAATGTTACTCGTTTCTTTGTTATATAATAATATGTAATAAAAATATCATTTAATGGACATGCACCTGCATATTATTCAGTTTGAGTCCAGATTTATTCACTATAATACAGTGTAAATGTTTGCAATATATAGCTGGAATTTTGTAGAACCCAGTCAGACTTATTGATCCATATAAGCTAACTTTAACTGGAATTCATTTAGCATTATTCACTTAATATGAAGAAAATAATGAAATCTAACATAAAACCCAACCTACTTAATTACTTAACAGGATGTTTACAATTCCTTTTATTGTTTCTAGACGATATCAATAATTGTATTTGTGGAATGCATCTATTTTAGACATCAACTCCGCTTCGAAACCCAATCAAAATAGATTAGTTTTGCCTCTCAATATATTGATTTACAGACATCAAGCAACCTTATGCTTGTGAATGTAATGTGGAGAAATATAAATGTTTTAAAGTAAAGCACCAAGAAAATAATATATAGGTGTGAGACTGCTGGAAGATGGCTTTCTCATAATTGATCTTTGTCTGTGTGGATCATGAAAATGTAGATCAATTTGTGATGATCAGATTATTGTTTATCAGTTGAGAATAATACTTTAGCTCTTGGCAATATTTTATAACTTTCTAAATGACAAATGGTTTACAATGTTCATTCTGTAGTTTATCTGGCTTTCAGATCCAGATGTAGCAGTGACCATCAGAGCATCATATAAAGATGAACAGCTCTCCTTCTTGCTGCAAGGTGATTTCTGGCACATACATTTATTTATTTATTTTTAAATGTTCATAAAACCATGTCTAGTTCTTATTAATGTAAATCTAATTGACTTATGTAGATTATACAACACATCTTCATTCAACATGTACATGACAGACAATTTGTTTTACTTCTTTCTGTAATTTCTTTTTTCAACAGATGACATCCTATGCAAGAATCTCATGTCAACAGTCAGATGTCAGATTATACCGGATGAGTCCTTGCAGCTTCCTCAGAATCCATCAGTTCAGTGCATCAGGAAAATAGAAGACAACTTGCCAGCTAGAAAATTGACAAGAAGAGCAGTGAAAAGATGTTCCCATAAATCTCAGGAGCAGCTGATCACTGGTGATAAGTCCGCTGGCTGTACTGACAGGGGCATTAAAAATGGTCATCTTACTGAAGATCAAGTAACCCCAAGTAAAAGGGAGAGGTCATCTGTGATGGATGAAGATCATTGCCAGAACTGTGATATGTTAAACAGTAATGAAGGTGGTGACCAACTGAAAGTTGATAATGTATGCGATGAGCGGGATTCAGATGAGAATTGTCAGACTGGTGTAGGTTTAATTGACACAGATAGTGGTGCAGCTCATGTGGCCAAAAGCAACACTGTTGAATCACCGGCCACCTCACACCAAGAAGACCCATTGTTTGGAAGTACAAAACAGTTAGACACACAAGTGTTGTTAAATATTTTGCAGTGTAACTTGTGTCGAGAATTCTCCAATAGTCTTAATGGGCTTAAAGCTCATCTTGTGAACAGTCATGGTATGCTGTGGGATGGGTACTGTAAATCTAACATCGTTTCATTAACTAAGCTAAACTCTGATGATCTGGTGGTTAAAACTGAAGCCAACAAGACGCTCTGTCGCTGGGAGACACTTAGCCAATCAAACACTAGGACTACAAGACTTCACACAAAACAGGTAACGTGTACCTCCTCTGCGTCACTGTCCTGTTCGTATTGTGATAAAACATTCAGCCACAGAAAGAGTTTAAATACACATATCCGAGATGTACATGGGAAGAACAATGGAATTGAAGTTGCCAAGAATTCGGCACCATCTGATGACAAATTAAATAGAGCTGAATTCCTAAAGGAGATTTGTGACAGGAGCACTGAAATAGCAATACAGAATGACATGCTTAGTGAAGAAGATAGCAGCACAATATGTCTGGTGTGTGAAAAGGTGTTTACTGGGACCAGATGGTCGGTGCGTGCACGACTTCCACGTCACATCGAGATCCAACATCAGATCTCATTGGAAAAATATATAGAACTCCTTAATGCTGATTCAGCACACAGAAGGATGTGTTTGGCGCAGGAAATAACAGCAACAGAGTGGAATCGTAAGAAGGAGCAAAAGATACAGGTACTGAAATATATTATTCACTGAGAAGTGTGTATATGCATGCACACACACACTTGTATTGTGCTTGTTATATATTTGTAACAAGCTAGTCACACATTTAATAGTACGTCACAGTTATTATATTTCATGACCCACTTCATTTCATTAGCTGCCATATAGTTTCTGTATTGTTTTAATGGTACATTGGTACCCCGTCAATACTAAAAAACACAGATATGTAGAAATATTACCATATCATGAATCTTGATTGCTGTGATGTTCATAATATGATTAAAGAATTTCTGATGGTGGCTATTTTACACATAGAAGTAAACATTACCTTGCACCTTTTATCAGATTCAAACAGTTATTAATTAATCTCAGCTGATTTGTGAATTGAATCAATGCACACCCATGGGATTTGTTTAGAGATTTATGTTTATAATTTCATGTGCTATAAAAGGACTGATGATATGGAACAGTAAGTTTCTACACTAACCTTGTATCTTCGATGAACAGCTCGTCACTATTTAGTGCTGTTAATTGTTATATCTTCAGCAGCATAGTTTACATTAAGTTTTCACCTCACAATTTTCAGCTCCTCGGTGAGAGATCTCAGTTTTGCTGCACTGGTTGTGGACGGCAGTATTGTGCATTTAACAACCTAATGAAACACATCCGTATGGCCCACAAGAGTGAGGATGACTTTAAGAAGATCCTCCTTGGTGCCGAGGAACAGGGCTCAGCTGCATATCGTCCAGGGATGAAGGCCAGAGAACAGTTAGAGATGACTTGCGTTTATTGTGGTGTTAAACGTATTGGTACCTGTATTCTAAAACACCTGAAAAATGTCCACTACGATGAAAGAACATTTAAGGAGGTATTCATGTATAATTATTACACTAAACCGCAAACTATTTCTGTAACTTTGATAAAAAGTGGCAGTAGGATTTCTTACTAGGCACTCGTTTGCTGAAAAAAACTTGACTGACCATTGTTTTCAGTATTTGTTATTGCAAAATTTGTATCTCTCTGTTAGACTTCTGTGCCTTTTATATAAAGGCATGGGATTTTTGGAAGTCTAATAATACTTTTCACTAATATCCCAAAATTAGGTCATTTCCACAATTAAAATGGTAGACACAGGTGCCTGTTATTCTATATGAATAGTGTATCATTCTTGGCCAGCCTATGTATGATTTAACCTACTTACCTATGGAAATTGCACTGACCCATTCCAGTTATTATCTGAGTGATACTGGTCATATAACAGCATGATTTTCCAGCTTTAAATGTGAGCTCCGGTGGCCTTGCGGTTAAGCACTTGGTTCCAAGGGTCACAGGTTCGATCCCATCAAGAGGTTGAAACTTTTCCAGGGATTAATTTCTCAGCTCACAACATCGTGATTGGCTGACCACATTAAATGGCGTTGCCGTCTCCACCGGTTTATTAAAAATAAAGGGGGCCGTTAAAGACCGCCTGAGGGTATTTTGGCTCCATCTTTCCATACTGCTCCCCTGTGAGTGGTGGCGGGAGAGTTCTCAGCTACTCCAACATAGAGGCTGTGCTGGATAAACGACAGCCTGGGGATTATCCCCGAACAACAAAGCAAAGCTTGAAATTGTGCCTCTTCTTTTTCTATGTTCAGCTAATCAGTAAATCTTCTTGTTTTTGTAATATGATAGGAACTGAAGAGAGCAGCAGAAGAACATACAAATCGAATTAATGAACGTGAAAAGGAACGTAAAAAGAAAGGTCCACAGGTAAATACGTAATTGTTCCCCTTTTGAATGCAGCTGTTTCAGCTGTGAAATAGGTGAAGTTCTCTTTTGTTTAAATTAGTAAATAAATTTCTTAATTTCTACACGCACAGATCATAGATGATGATCGTACATTTGCCTGCCAGTACTGTGGAAAGCAGTTCAGACACCGACAGGCTCGGTACAGACATAGTAGGTTTAAATGTCCAGAGAACACAGATAAGTGCAAGAAGCTTTGGTGTCGGTGTGGCAAGGGCTTTCTGACAAAAGATACACTCTCCACCCATAAGATCAAGTGTGACAAGCGAGAGAAGAAGTTCATGTGTCACCTCTGTGGCAAGATGTATGGGACAGCAAGTGGTCTCTATATACATAAACAAACGGCACACTGCGATACTGTTGGTGGTAAATACAAACAAGCTTGTGAAGTCTGTGGTAAAGTGTTCTACAGAAAGCAACACTACGATCGTCACATACCAAAACATTCAGGTTTGTTTGTGTGTGTGTGTGAGCAATATTATGGTTCTAAATCACTGATGAATTAAAACCTAATAAAGTGAACAAAATGGTTTTGGTAATTAGTATTTGCTCCAGCAGGAAGACCAGTTACACCTGAAGGCAATTTAAGAAAAACAATTTAAATAAAGTGGTGCAATCAAAGTATTTTGGTAGCTGTTTTAATTGTGCCCTGTTATGATTCTGGTTGTAGTGTGTGCATCTTTTATGACTGACAAAAGATAGTCATTTAGAAGCTTAATCCAACACCTATATTGTACTTGCTGGGGCATTGCTATAGCTTGTTGGTTAGGACACTGCAATGCAAACCTCCATGTTACAGATTGAATTGAGTTGAGTAAGATGTGTTTGTGGGAAGTTTCTGGATTTGCCCATCAGCTATATGTTCTGGATGTAACCAACAATGAGACAAAACAAACAACTCATCTACTATGATAGTTACTTTATTGTTTCAAATACTGCAATTTTCTTATTTCAGGTTCAGTCTTGAAGTGAAAGTGATAGCCTTTTACCATAAGGCATAACTCTAAATACAAGCACATTAAAATTACAAATTGTGGAAATGACCCCCTCCAACAAAAAAGCTTTTGCATGTGTTATTGCTGTACAGTTATTATGTTATATAAAACCATTTCATATTTTGTGTCAGTCCAAAAAGGCTTTAGCCCATTTAATCCTTGTGAGATAGGATTGAAATATGCGTGTATTTTTCAGATGAACGTTCTTGCCAGTGTGAGATCTGCGGTAAAAGATTTAAGACAAAGGAGGACATCCGTAAGCATCAGTATGTAGTTCACTTCCACAAGTACACCTATTATTGTAAGGACTGCGGACATGGAATGAACAAATTATCTTATGTAAAGACTCACAAGTGCGGTCGGGTGCGTCGACAACAAGATGGCACCACTGTGATTGCCAAGAAGCAAGAGAAACTTGTCAAACCAGAACACACCGGAAATGTCATTGTCACAGATCAGCAGGTCATCTGTGAAGAGCCTGGTAATGTTTCCACGGATCAGCTCAGCGTTATGCAGTTATCACATGGTGGTGCCGCAGTACAGGAGGGAATCTCACACCTGTTTCAGTGCGACACCGCTGTGCCTGGTGACAGCGTATGCGTACTTCAGAATGCACTGCCCATGCGTCAGACTATCACTCCAGCCACCTATGACGGTTCCACAAACATTCAGGGAATGGTCCACAATGAGCAAGAGATGGAACTGACCATACAGAACATGGTTGTACATCAGGTGTCTGAAATACAGTCAGAGTCAGGCCAGAATACTGATGCAGCCAACCTTCTTGAGATGGCCACCTATGACACTCTTCAGATGTTACCAGGAAATACTGACTATCCACTGCTGCAAGGGACCACTGCGTCAGTGATGATACAGCAGTCTTCTGGTACACCATCGGAAACAGTGTCACTGACGGCACTTAGCCCAGCTGTATCCCAAACAATCTCCACATCATATACAGTGCCCCAAACATATCAGATTGTACAAAATACTTATCAGTGATTTTTTGCCGCATGTTGTATATGCTAATATATGTTGTTAATTTTGATGGAAATCCATCCTAAGCCGTGAATGCATGTTATTGCTAAGTTATGAATTTTGTATGTTTCTAAAAGTATTTTGAATATGTCTCCTTGTTTAAGTTATCACGTGTGTAATCAACATATTTCACTTATTGTTGAAAAGAAGTATTTTTAACTATCCTTTTATAATTTATGTCTGTATTCATAATGTGTACGTTCATGTATACCTCACCCAGCATATGTTTCTGACTTTTGAGGAGACCGTCTTCATATTTGATTAGATTACTAATTAAAATGGTAGAATGATGACTGCAACTGTCTGTTGATAGATATTTTATACCTTTTATTGAAGTCAGGTCTTTGTAAAAGTGACTTAATTTAAATCTGTAAATATTGTTTATATTATTTGTTTGTTGTCCTAATGAACTTGATATCATTGATGGCATGTGTGTTTGGTCATTACCAGGGGTGTCATGTAATGAAATAAAACTACTTTGTTACTCTACTTAAGTAGTTTTTTCAAGTAACTGAGAGGTAATGAAGTAACATTTCAACTAACTATTTTTACTTGTAATGAAGTAATTTTATTTGCAGTAATGCTACTTTTTAGGTTGTTACTTTCATTTACTTCATGATATTTTCGTTACTTATTTAGCCATAACATAGCCTATGGTTTCAGAGACGATTAACACAGTTGCTGCAAATTGTTATTACAAGTTGTCACTAACTTGTGTATCTTTTATGAATTTATGGTAAACAAATGTAAATTAATATGGTGTGGTATTGAAATGAGTTCTGTATGAGTACTAGCATTTAGGATGGACAACATGTTTCAGCTGATATTCAAGACAATGCCAACCTATTTTTGAAGGCTCATTATACAATATTTCACCTGAAACCACCCGTTTTCTAAGATTCATTGTAATTAAATTTTAATCGCATATTTTCCTGAAGTTGAACAAGGGCTTTGTTCAATGAAGTGAACGTGGGGGCACATCTGCTGACAGCACATGTCTGTGGATGTAATGAATTTTGATAATGATTGATTCTCATATTTTGTGTTACAATAAATTTTATCTTCTACTTTTACTTCAATTACTTTTAGAAAGTAGTTTTACTTTTTACTCACGTAGAGTTACAAGTTTACTTTTACTTCTACTGAACTAATTTTGAAGAGGCTTACTTTTACTTCTACTCAAGTACGAAATAAAAGTAGTTCAGTCACCCCTGGCCATTACCTATCTATTAAACAATGCTGGAGCTATTTGTGTTATGATACCTGAATCACACACACACACATATGGAAGAAAATAGAATTCATTTGTGTGTTTAGAAAGCTTTATTTGATGCGGATACATACTAATAATCTATTCGTCACACACACTGAATTATTTATCATTTGCATACAAACATTTATATAACATTTTCTGCATAGAACATTTTTACTCGTATACAAGATGAAGTCTTCATTGTGATAAATATAACTGAAAGATGTTATGTACATATACTAGGAATACGTTACAATTAATGAAGAATATTTTAATCTGTTTGCTTTTCAATTTTTAGAATTTTATAATTTTTTCCTATGTGATTGGCTGTTATCGTCATGTGACCATCATCAGCAAGGCGACATCGTAAACTGTCTGGGTCAACACCAGATGGCAGTGTCATCACTTTCCGTACACTGTGCCTTTCAATCAGTCCTTCTTTTGTTACCTCGTGTTCAGCATCCAAGACCAACTTGTCTTCTGACAACTTCACCTGGATCTCTTCTGGAAGGAAAGAACTCAGATCAAAAGTTGCCTGGAATTTCTCCGAATCTTCCAGTTCCATGATCTGAGTATTACCAAAGTCTTCGCTGTTAGTTTGCTCATTGTTGTCATCAACATTTGAAGTCTCAGTGCCTTGTATTTCTGTTAGCTCTTTTGACTCTTCCCCTTGATCAGGATGATCCATCTCTGTGTGATGTTCCTCTTCCATTTCCTCTGGCTGACACATATTTCTAGAACAGTCCATCCCATTAACATTGGCAGTACCCTCTTCACAAGGGTTACCGTCGACAACAAATATGACTTGGACGTCATCCGGTTTTTCTCTCACTGGTTGGACAGTTGACTTGACCTTTTCTTCATTCTGTGTCGATTGATCCGATTTCTTTTCTTTGGTATTATTCTTTATTTCCACCTCATCAAGCTTCCTGTTGCTGCTAATCTGTTCTGTGATTGGTTGTTTTGAAAGGTTAGTCGTTGATTGGATTTTGGATGGTTTCTTTTCTGACGTTTGCTTGATTCTCTTTGTTCCTTCTAAGTGATCTTCGATTTTCGCCGACTTTGTCCGATAAGGATTCGATTGACTTTTGAGTTCGCTCTGAGCACCATAAATAGTACTGAACAAACATCCGACTAACTGATCCAAATCCATAAGAAAACCATCGTCATTTTTGGAATTTTTCTGTTCCTCGACATATCTCACCGCCTTTTCTGGTGTTTTGATCGGAACTTTCTTCTTATTTATCCAGACTCTTCTTGGCTTGATATTGACGTAGCTAGACGGGAGATCAGCATCGTCGTAGATCTCATCAAAGGAATTATCATCGAGAAGGTACTCAAATAGGTGTCTGCCCAGTTGCGTTGAGTATGGATGGCGTCTTAAATTCCGTCGATGTGTCCTTGTGACCTGACTTCGTGGACTGTAATCCCACTGACTAGCCGCTGGTAGGTAGATAACTGGACGACAGAAAAATGACATCTTCTGTTTTTACAATACCGCGTATACAAACTGAGTAACTCAGTAAGTTCTGACGAATCTTGGCTAAAACTCGTTTATTTCGTTGTCCAGCGATCGTTGTCGTGTTTCGATTAACTGACAGTCAGTCATCGGTGTCGGTTTATATACACATGTCGTCTATAATTCCCTAGCTGTTGGAAGTTTCTTCACATTCGATAATTCTAAATAAGAATTTTACAGAATGTTCTAGATTGTTCTGCGGCCTGCTCGAATCTTTTTCAATGATCTTAGCGTATCGTCGATAGTGGCCCTACCTGGTGTGAAACACTGTAATTAGCTTTATATAAATGGGCCTATAATCTAATGATTTATTTATATTTAAGTTATATTATCATATAATCTGATATCTTCTTCGAAATTACTTCTATCAGCTTTTTATAATTTGTTCTATAAGGGTATTTAGCTATATAATATGTGTAGGTTGACTAGCCTTTGGAGAAAGAAAAGTGTTGAACCGTTATTGACATTAAGTTTAACTGCAATTATCGCTCAATCCCTGGCTGCGATCTCAATGTGTGTAATGCCAGAGTTTTAAAACTACAGTCTACACGGCTAGCTCAGCCCAAGACTGTATTTTTTGGTATAGTCTGGGAAGTTCGAATGCATGTAAGCTGATTAATATTGGAATGCTCTAAATACGCCGGGTGTGCTGGTTGCTGGTGACCATTTCATTTAAGGTAGCCATCCACGTAAAAATAACCGCATCTGCCATATGATCTGGCTAGTATTAATTTTATTATTGGGTCTAGACTCTAATACGTATTTGGAGCATTCCCTTATTATTAGGTGTTCAGTTTACATGCATCCAAACTTCCCAGACTTCACAAAAAAAATTCAATGCGGAACACGCATATGCCACTGATATGGATGATATGGTCTATAATCATATGACATAATTAATGTACTGCTTCATTAGACCTACAAGAGTTAATTGTAAATAAATTTAGAATTTAGAATAGATTTCACAGCTTCGGCCTACAGCCTCCTACTCAGTATAACCATTGGTAAAGAGTACCACAGACCTGTATAGATAGTAGAGGCATAATATAGTAACCAAGTACGTCACTGCACGTAACTTTAATTTGACATTATGTTATAAACATTGTTTTGATACAATGGAATCAAAAATACAATGGAACTCAAAAACAACATCTTACAGATCTATCATCCTCAAAGTATTGGAGCTGGTTACATGATGAACCTCGGTTATATATACCCTAGGCCTACACTAAATGTACACTGAACAAAACATGGCTAGTTACACACACACACACACACACACACACACACACATCAATAGTAAAACAACCAGTATGTTGATGCAGAATTGATTTACTATTGGTTCCTCAGTTCCACACAGCAGATAGTTGAAATTTATTCACATTTGTAAATTGTATTGTTGTATATGCATTATGCTAACACACACAATAATTAACACTGGTGCAGTAATTTATTTATGTTTGTTCTAGGAGGTGGTTCACAGGAAAGGAGTGCTGTTACATATTCCATCTGTCTGTCAGTCTCTCTCTCTCTCTATATATATATATATATATATACAGTGTCGCTTCTAGGATGCATTTTTGTGCGATTCTCGCAATATCTCCACATCACATTATAGTTTTAATAAGCTTTAATTATCAGCAAAAATGGGTCATGATAAACACCAAATATGTATCATCCGATAGTTTCCTGATCTGAAATAATGCGAAAATCTACTGCTGTCGCCATTTCAGTTGTCCTATTTATAAATATTTACTGAATATAAGAACCATGCTTGATGGATGGGAGAGATTTTGTTGGGCTGGTGATCTTGGCTGGTAAACATCCATTAAGATGGTCACATGACTCAAATACTCCCTCCTGATTGGCCAGTTAGCTTTGTTTACAGTAAATAAAAGCACATGATCTTGTTTATATGGTGGATTTCTCTGTTCATCTCCTGTATATTTATTTGATCATTTTGTTAGCATTTTATGTTAATATTATAGTATAAATATGGATTTCATATATCATATTCACTGTATTCATACTTTACTGAAGGAATTATATGCATTTTTGGGGTAACTTAATAATTGTGTTTCTACCTTGATCCTCTGTCCATCAACTGCCAAGCGTGAGAGGCAGTTCTCTATGAATAGCATTAAAACCTTGTTGAAGAACTCTCTTGGTGAGGAAAATCTACATGATTGAATGCTTATTGCATGTGATGGCCCACTACCCAAAGAATTTCTTTAAAGACTTTGAATATGAGTTAGCTGTAAATATGTGGAAGGAGAAGAAAGCCTGTAGAATATAAAAACGAGTCTCATCAATAGTATTTTGAAGCATTTCTGTAGTCTTGGTTTTTCATGTTATAGCTATAAATCATATGCATACATTTAATTATGCTTACACTGTAAAACTATGTGTATAAATACTTCAAATAAGATGCAAATGTCATCATTTTCAGTTCAAATATTCATGGAGGTATGCATTTGTACCCCAAATGGTTTTCATGCCAAGTGCCTATGTTACATTAAAATCCCCCACATTTTTAAAACCTAAGGGGGAGCTCCCCCAAATAGGTTATATCCTAGAATCAACACACACATATATATATATATATATATATATATGTATGGAGAGTTTTAAAAAGTTGTCAGTTGTGTCATTAACGTTAAAGCAAAGGCTAATGTATTTATCATTATTTAATATAAGTTTTCTTTGAAAGAAGATATAAAGATTTTACGAAGTTACCATATATAATGCAGACATAATAACATAGCACTTATTATAGTGCCATATATCCTAATTCTTAGTTTAAGGGCGACTGTAAATATGGTAAGATCAAATCTTTTGTAGAATTGCCATAAGGTGTCTAATGAGCAATAATATAAATCAAAGATAATGTACATTATATGCTGTAGTTTATACTTGTAAAACTGTGTGCATAGGTTTTTCAGAACAGGATTATAATAACTGATAGTCCCACAAAAATTTTGTTGAAAATCTTTTGTCATGTGCAATTTGTATATACCAGTGTACTATATAAAGAATTATGGTGACGTGACTTTTAGATATAAAGTTCATCTCAAAATCTGTACATTAATTAGTATGTTTAAAATGGATTTTAGATACATCAGCTGTTGTACTGGCTCTTGCTAGTAAGGGAGGTTTATAATAGCAAAATGAATGATAAAAAACCATAACATACTGAAATATATTTCCATTTTGCAAAATTCTGAATGTAAACACATTATTTAAGATAATTTGTAAACTACAGAAATCCATAAAAACATGGTTTCTGAAAGTTTGTACATTATTTTAACTGTAACTTGTAGATGAAATAGTTGTTCTTTTAGAGCTGGTACATTACCCCTACATCATCCCAATAGTGTGTCAGCTGGTTCTTGATTAGAAATTTAGAGTAGTGTCCACTTATTGTTTGCATGAAAAATCCCAAACTGTTAGTAGAGGGAGAGTTGTAGAACACACACACACACACACACATTCTTTCTATTTCAAACTGTATGCATTAGTCATGAGCCATCCGTTTGGATGGTTTGCTGGCTAAAACACTGTATGTCAGTGTGATATAAATATATATGTTGTATTTATCAGATGTTTGACACAGAATTCTGGGATGCTGTCAATTTTGTAGTATAATGATTAGTAAGTAAGTAAGTGCTTTTATTCCTCCATATACTGCACATAATCAACATATATATATTACAACATTTTTTCATGATACAATATACAGAGAACTAACACCAATAACCTTATAGGTTGAGAATCCATGGCAATAATATACATTATTTGACATTCAAGATGAGATATACACTGATATTAGGTTAGGTATTACCTAAAAGAGGTGTGAGAAATGCTTTATAATTATTACAATTTGATATAAAAGTGCCAGAAATGCATATGACAGTATTATAGACACAAAAACATATTAGCAAGACAAACAATCTATCAATATAAGACACACATTATGGAAAAGCTACAGGCTATCAATGTACACACTTTTCACACTATGAACAAAATAAAACTTTTGGTGGCTATTTTTTTTTACTTTAGGGTGTAAATTTCCCCATATTGTGGGACCTTGGTGTAATATTGAATAGAAGCAAGACAAGTGCGGTGCTTATTTACACAAGGTTTTTATAAATTTTATTGGGTTTACTGCAGTAACATAAAGTTTTGTAGAGATGAAAACCAGCATTAAGATAACGTAACATGACACAACTATACTTTCTGTAATGTATGCTTTAATAATTCCAATTTAATTATAAATGTCCTTTCCAATTTGCCTTAAATTGTTGATAATAATAAAGCCAGATAGTATTCTTATGTAAATGAATACCAATTTATATATATATATATATATATATTTATATATATTTAAACAATGATACAGACTATTTTAAAACAAATACTTTTAAAACTATTTCAAGTAAAATTACTTCTTTCTTATTATTTTTTATGCAAATTTTTTTTAATACTATAATACTTTTGTTAAAACATCACATCATTCTTATATATATATATATATATTATAATTGCACATTATATGTTATCATATGACATTATTATCATCATATGGTATCGCATCAGCTGATGTATTCTGGTTGATGCTTTGTGTCTTATTTGTTTCAACTGGGATGTGCATGTCTTGGCTTTGAGCTGGTCGGGTCGGTGCCAATGTGGGGAGGGTCCCAGCACACGGTCCTTGCTGTATCCGATCAGTGAGGAGGATATTTTCCCACCTTAATCTCTGGACAAAATGCTCCGGCACACCATCTGGTATCAGGTTCTTGCTCTCAGCCAATCATGCATGTCCTTGGCTTCCCGATTATGATTCATTCGGAGCTGCAGCGTTGACCAGTGAAGACCTTGTTTATAAAGCGCGTTCTGGTCATATAGTATATAATTAGATCGACCGGCATTCAACACCTACTTCTAGAGTAGGTATCATTAACTTTTATGTATTATATCTTGAAATGTATGTGGGGTGAGTTGTATGGTTATTGGATATTGTATATATTTGTTTAGGCATTAGTCTTTAATTTATTAAACACAGGCATAGCTGCACATATTCATAACTTTGTTAGTTATAGTTAATTTATATAGTTTGACTGTGGCATGTGTTGGTGAATGTGTATACGCTACCTCTTCCACACATAACACCCAACACGCGTTACAATTGCCTCTGGAGTTATCCTGATTCGGATCCACGTTAGTGAATTTGTGTAGCCTTGTTTGATCGGCAGATATTATTAGGTGGAGTTAAGTGTGATCCTGGTTTGGCTGTCACAAGTGGATCTTTAGCAATGACAACTGCCATCAAACCAAATCTTTGGACTGAGTATACCAGCTAAGTTTGAATCATGGATCTGATACAGAGCTAGGCTATCTGAAATGTGTCACGTTCCTCATACTTCGTCGGTCACTTTCGCAGAGTCCTTCATAGGCAATCAGACTTAGATGTGTACTAATTGTATAAGATATCTAGCCCACTCTTCAGAATGTATCCACAGAGAACTATCATACTACCAGTGACAGCCTTATATCACCCTGAATAAAGTGGGTAGTGCTCTCAAAAGGAGTTAGAATATCAGTCAAATCTTGTATAATATACCAGTCCTAGGCAATTAGTTGATGTTGAATATCTAGAACATGAAGTGTGAATAACAGAGACATGTAGTATGGAGTGTACCATTGCTACTTGAGAATTCCAGATCATTGTGTTTGCAGTTTGTAGGAATCATCATCCTGTAGCATTTGTTTAGGACTTGTTTAGATGAGATAATATGTTACTTAGAAAAAGATGGAAACCACAGGTTTGGACAGAGTATAAGTAACTACAATAACGTGTCTCATATGTGAATCACCAGCTCCATATAGTATTGTACCAGTGTGCATTAAAGCTGATAATATCTCCAGAATATGATTATAGATCTCTATGTCTACCAGAAATGACTAAAAACTCGATGATTGCCAGAATTTTCATTGTTTGGGCTTATTGTCAGTCACTACCCTAAATTCTTTTAAGTCTCGACAAGTAGTGGAAAGACGACATTCGCTTCTGATTTTAGTTCTGCTATATAGCTTGCATCAGGTCGATACCTTTCTAAATTACACTTGTTTAAATTATATGCATCATGTACCGAGTGTTGGCTATATTATACTGCCGCCAATGACTATCTAGTCTGTTTTTAAATGCATTTAGTCAGGGTGCACTAAGCTCTTGAGCAAGCAACATATTCCATGAGTTTAAAATCCTGTGGCTGTAGTATTGTTGCTTGATATTTTTCACTGATCTTTATTTAACTTGAAACTGTAACCTGTAGTGAATGATGTATCTGGTTTGATGTACTCAGCATCTACTGCGTATATTCCAGATATGTGTTTATATGTCTCTAACATGTCACCTCTAGCTCATCTATATTAGAGGCTGGGTAGATCTAGGGCAGTAATTCTCTCAACATAAGACCGGTCCCTCAGATAGTTTTGTTGCTCGACGTCGGGCATTCTCCAACACTTCACAATCTTTTTTAATACTCTTAACAAGAGAGGTGTACAAAGTCTTCACTGTTGCATTATCAAGGTACACATATGATCTTCTGATCAGGCCTAATAGTATGTTAGCCATATTTACCTTTTTTTCCACAATGCATACTGAATATTAACTTGGCCCATTTAACCTACTATGTGCACAGAAGTGGCCGTAAAACACCAATCATCTTTGTGCATGTGATACTCTATGTGTTTAGTGTGGCTACCAAAATGCATAACTACATTTTCAGCATTAAACCTCGGCTGCCATAGGTTAGGCCATTCTTCTAGGGCATGCAGGTCGTCTTGTAATAGCTGAGCTTGTTCTGGGTTGTTCACTGTTATTTGTGTCATCAGCAAACAACTGTATGCTTGAGTGGACCACCTCTGGTGTGTCATTAATGAAACAGATAAATAGCACTACCTTGAGGGATTTCACTCAGACCAAGCGCTACTAGTGACTTCATGCCATTGACTATTATACTTTCTGATTGCCATATCTTTTGATTTTCATCAGGAGTTGCTGATGCGGAACAGAGTCGAATGCTCTTGCAAAATCAAGATACACAGCATCAATATTATTTCCCATGTCCAGTGCTTCTGTCCATTTGTCCAGGACTGCCAACAGTTGAGTGACACAGGAGCGACCTTTGATGAAACCGTGTTGGCATTTTGTGAGGAGTTGGCTTTCAATCATATGATGCATGATATGGTCCCTGATGATCGACTCTAAGAGTCTTACAGATGACTGATGTTAGGCTTACTGGTCTGTAGTGTTTTGCCTGTTACCTTTCTTGAAAATGGGGGACACCAGCCCCCCAAATGGGGGAAGTATAGACTGTTTGATAAGAATAATTTGCGTATAGAATACAAAAATTAGTAAAGACCGGAATACCCAACAGTCACTACCCTTTTATTCCGTACTATCAACTAGATCTATGACTATGTCTATGCCATAAACTATGCCTATATCATACATGATATGTCTAGATGATAGATCTATGGAGTAAGGGATCCGGGTAGTGGGCGATAAATGGAGTTATTGTACATTAAAACAATTCCGATCATTTCATTCAGCCCCAAACCAGGATCACACTACACCCATAGCGAATAAATAATGTCTGGTTATATAACTGATGCTTAAATCTGAATTAAGATATATATCTATTATTTTGAAATACTAATTTTAAAATAAAAAGCTAGTTACGGTTGCTACCATCAAGATTGTTAACGAACATGTGAGTAGGCCGGAGAACAATCTAGAAACATATGCTATGTTCTTTGAGCATCTTAACAATCGCGAAACTTCCGGTATCTAATTATTGACAGAAAGTTCGCTATATAAATTGATCTTGTTAACTGAACGTCACTGAACTAAAATACGAGAAAGACTAGTTTAAGACACCAGCATTTATAGCATATACAATACATTAATACGCGTACGTTGTTTTATCCAACAAACATGTTCTTTGGTCATCCAATTATCTTACTGCCGGAAGGTAGGGGATGGGATTCTGACCAACGACATCGGCTAGTAAGACTACCTCGACGAAACTTGGGACGACGTTTCTTCTATCCAACTCAGCAAAAGGTTAGATATCCATTTGAGCACATCTTTGGTGCCGATCCATTTGATGATGTATACTTGGATGAGTGCTCCCGAGGATGAAAACTTGTACGCCATTGCCAAACTGCCAGTCAAATCAGGTCGAGCCGAGGCGTATTTACGTTTACAAGACGAAAAAGAATCTTGAACCGGGTAAGCCAGAAGAACAGACGGTTAAAAGGGCAAGATACGTACCTGATACGAGACGTGATCATGATCGTGTGAATGAAATCCAGAAATCAAAACAATCAGAACAAGAAACAAAGATTCAAGAAGGCGATGGCGTCTTTGTGGGTGTGGACCAGCTATTAGGCCATCTATTTCGAGGTCTTGGTGACATTAAGGGGAGACCGCGATAAGGCAGATAAATGTCGAGATGACTAAATCCGGAAAAGTCGTGGACCAAACGGGAGAAAATCAAGCAAAACAAACTTCAAATCAGAAACCATCAGAGATCCAACAAACGACAAACAGTCAAAGAGAACCAGCAACAGAAGGAAATACGACTGAAGGCAAAATGAATAAACCAAATGACGACGTGGATACAAAGAACGTGGAAATTGGGAAGAAATTATCTGAAGATGGCGTGAAATCGGTTGTGAGAAATATTATCATAACTGAAAATGACATCAAAGAAAATGATGAGGCAGAAACAACAGCAACAACCTCTGATGATGTGGAAGTCGTATTTGTTGTTGATGATAACACTTATGAAGAAGACAAAGACGAACACGTCGAAGACAGTCTGATGGATTGTTCCACGAATAAGTCTGAAATAGAGGAAGCTAAAATTCAATCTACGGAAGCAGAATTTGAACTAGAAGGTTTATCTCAGGATATAATTGATCGGGATACTTCAACTGAAGAGACCAAGCTAAATGAACCTGAAGAATTCCAAGATGTAGAAACGTCAAATATCGATCATGAAGTATTCGAGTCAGCTAAAAGAAGAAGAACGCTCTGGGAAATTCCAGATGACATTTAATCTGAGTTCTTTCCTTCCGGAAGAGGTCGGAATCCAGCTATCTGATGCCAGACTGGTTCTGAATGCTGCACACGAGGTGATTACGAACGGACTGATTGAAAAATACAGTGAAAAAAGGTGATAACACTGCCACCTGGTGTTGACACCAATAGCTTACGTTGGCTTCTGGGAAATGATGGCAAACAGATTAAATATTCGTCGTTAGTTGTATTTAAGGCATTATTCTAAATATTTTTTTATTACAATCAAAACTTTATTATCTAATTTTCTTGATTGGATGTTATAATTTTTTTGTTTAGTGTACACTCGTATATAAGATACATATCTAAAGTAATTAGCAACATGTGATATGGGTAAGTACAAATGAAGTGTTTTGAACATGTTAATCTTAGACCGTTGTGTGTGTGTGTGTTCCAGCAGTGTGTGATAAGACACTGGCACATAAAGTCTCGACTCATGAAAACAAACCCATGACGATTCATTAGGAGACTCAACACAAAGAAGCGACTTGTTATGATAAGTTATATTCAAAAATCTCCAAAAATTAATAACTTAGAAAGACTTGAGAGATATTTCTCTATGGTCAATATAGATGACTTAATCAGGTCAGGGCACAAAAGTTGTGAGAATATTTAACGAAAACATATTGATAATTATCTTTTAATTGCTGTCTATCTCTTGACAACAACAAACTCTATGTCTTCATAGCGACTGTCTTCAAGAATAAATGTGTGCAGCAATTAGTTTATACTAATAGTTTAGTGTTGTATAAGCAAACAATATCACATTGTCACTTGTGTTTATGTCTAGAACGACTAGAATTAGAATTTCTCCTAAAGCCTCGAGCTATACATATAATATCCACATTACATGGATAGATTATGTCAAAACGTGATGTATATATAAGATTTAAATTAAAAAAGGAGTTTTTAAATTGATCAAAGCATTTAGTATTCATTGGTATTATTAATGGTGACAGTTACATTTTATAGTAAAAGCTTGGAGGGCAAAACTGTAACTTGGACATAAGTCGGACTTTCGTGCTTCATTAATATTAAGAGTTGTCACAAGGTTGGTGCCATATTTCCATTGGTCCAATAACCATTAAAAGTTACTCTAAGTTCTAAATCATTTATTGAACTACTCGATAATTGTCATTTATAATTATTAATGAAAATGAGTTAATCGTTTAATAAAAACTGGCTCGATTACTAAACCGACACAACTGATCAAAATGATTGTTTTCTGGTTTAAACCTTTTCAACTACCATGATTATGTAACAGAAACGCAGAATACAATAGGCAATGAAATCCATTTGGTGACTGGAAGCTTCTGCTTGAGGCCAATCGTAAAGGGTGCTCTTATTCGAGTCACGACAGCGCAGTTAGTGAAATCGTAGGACTTGTAGCCGAACTGTCGCGGGTTCGAGGCTCGGCGAGCTGCAATGCTGTCATATGGTGGCGACTGGTTCACTCATCCACAGAGTGAGCACCTCTGACAGGATGCGATGGCTATGAAACGATGGGCCGAAACAGGTCTGAGTCAGGGATAATAATATTGTAAAGCGCCTTAGAGCAGCTTCTAGCTGAATAGAGCGTTATATAAATGTCACATATTATTATTATTATTATTGCTGTTATGATTGGTTGGGCTGCTAATCCGTCATACATCGGCGATATCCGTATACTGTGAATTGTTTAGGTCCTTGGCATCTATACACAAACTGGAACCACACATCCTGACAATAAGCCAAGTCGAGGCAAACAGCCTCTACAATGGTTGCTATCTTTGGCTCGAGTAAACCTTTCCTAGTCTAACCGTTTATAGCCTAACTAAAAATATGATGATTTGAACTGGATTATAAGTAGACGTCTATTCCTGGTGCGCTTTGTGAGGGTAGTGATGAGTGTTGTTAACGGAAATAAGGAGTCTCACTGCAAGGTGTGAAGTCAGGGGAGAATCGACCGTCACCTGAATTTATAATACGTTTGGGCGATCTTTAAATAAGCCATAACAATACACCTATCGTAAATTACCAGTCTTATTCCTAGGGACGCGAAGACCTAATTGGGTCAAACTACGTGTGAAAATGACTTATTATATTGTCAGGCGACTTTGTTCAAACTAATTTGCATTAAACTATCATTGATTAAAGACGGCAGAGGAAGGGAAATCGTATTACTTCACGGAGGCCAACAAGCGTGGTACAAGTTCGAACAGGATGTTGGGCAAGCAAAACTCAGTTTATTGAAATATAATGTAAATATTATACATAAAGGTGAATATAGCTTCAGGAAGGCATCTCATCCACCATAGCTCTGGTCTTGATTGACATCATAGATGGGTCTATTAAGTCTATTGGTAGATGAAGGTTTGGTTAAGCTCATATTATGAATACTAGATCAATGAATTTGGTCGATATATGCAGCCATTTCCATGACTACCACCACGAAAGTCTGTATACGACCTGGCGGGACAGGCAATGAAGTCTTATAGAAAGCTAATTAGCCTCTTGTGTCATATGAGTTGCTGTCGATTCAGGGGGAGGGGATTATGATGAGTAATATTGGCCAATGACCTGGCAATAACCTTATATTTCTCGGAACGGTGATAATAGCTAAATAACAAGCAGCCAATGAAAATAATAATGAAGCTATTTCTACCTTAACGCTACATGTTATAATGAGTATTTCATAACTTTGATGTGACAATTAAGGCGGTTAAACGGTGATCAGAATATTGATTTGACCTAATATGTCAGGAAACACATTGACCTAGCTTTAAATCATTTAGAGATAAAAAATAAGTTGTGTTATGTCTCAGGTAAGTAGTTATAACGTATTCAAATATTAGACTAATTTCATCCAACTTATGCATCTGGCACTCATAGGGGAAATAATCCCTTTTACATAAAACTCGATTCCTACATGCATATATTTAGTAAGAGATAGATAGATCTCTGGATAGATAGATACGTAGATAGATAGATAAATAAATAAATAGATTTATCAATTGCCGACAATATGAATTTAATATCTCGCTTGCTTAAAGCCGACTTCAGTAAGAACAGTACTGTGCGTATATGGACCCTGGACAAAACACCCACTCGGACAAAGACCCAAAAGCAAAAACCCCATGAGACAAAACCCCATTGGATAAAACCCCACTCGGACAGAAACCCACTTACTAATACACATTTTGGACATCACACCATAGCGAAAGTCCGCTTACGGGTCGCATTTCATCGGGCTCGCTGAACAATCTGATAAAAACAATCCATTAACCAATCGGTCACTCGGCCCATTTAGCACAATAGTGGCCGTAAAACATCAATCATCATCACCCTTTAACCAATCGCGAAGCTCTTCTGTAGGGTGTTGGACGGTCTTGTTTTCTTGCCAGAAAATATCCCAGATGGATTTAAGCCATTACTTCATTACTTTGATAATATGTATGTTTCTAGTTTCTATTCTCAGATACAGCCACCATAACGTCCAGAAGGGACCATTCCAACAATTTGCATAATCTATATGGAATATACACGCCACCACCCTTAAAGGCGGTTCCAGAACGAACTACATATGTGAGGGATGGAATAATTTTTCCAAGTTGTAGGACACAGTCACCCGACCATCTGGTGAGCAATTGGCAGTATCCAGAAGGATCAGGCCCAGGTTACCACATTACTGTTTTGTTATGAGCGTGGTGAACCACCAGCCAAGCGTGTTCGCGATTAACCTACAAAAATAAGTGCTGACCGTCGTGATGCTAAATCAGTAGCAGTGACGCTACGGGCATTGGACAATGTGTTCGATTGGAAAAGTGAAGCTTTGTTAAATTTTCTATTAGATGTATTTGATTGTATGTTGTAATGTGATTATGAATGTCATTTAAAAATGATTTCAAATAAAAATGTAAATTTTTTATATCTGTAACATTGTCGTTTTTTAAAGTAGGGTTTTGACCAAGTAGCTCATTCAGTTAGTAGGGTTTTGTCCTGTCTGGTTAGGTCTGAGTGGTGTTTTATCCGTTTACCATATACAGATTTTAAAAATGGTAATTTTTTTATAATCTGGGAAAAGTCCGTGCATTTCTTAGTAACTTTTCTTGCACCCTGTCCAACATCCTGCTTGCTCCACAATTTTAGTCTTTTCCAGGTATAACCGCACACAATCCTGTTTTCTGCCGGACAAAGGTGAAGTTGACACATATCAATATATATAGTGATAAATTGCCAGCTGTAAATTACACAATACATGAACTGTAGTCTCAAAGGTTTTGTTTCTAGTATGTATTCAGCATGAGCTAACTATCAATGGCGAATCTATGTGAATGCTTACCTTATATATATATATATCCATCCTGTTTAACATTAACTCAGGGATTCCTTAATGCATGGAAAAGATGTGACATCACGTGTCAGGTCATCCTATAAAATTCATCAATTTTATCATACTGAAGCAGTGTGGCTTCACTTGACACCTTCTGTTGTGTTGATATCCCCAAATCATCCAAACCATAGATTTGATTAGTATGACTTGGTAGACTATATGGTGTTGAAATCTAATTGCAATTCAGTAATAAATATACGTAAAAAATCATTATCTAGCATAAGTAACAAAGTATTTTTTGTACAGCAAATTAATTGATAAATGCATTTTTAAATGCATAGTTACAAAAAATCAATAAAACATAATACACATTAAAAAAATGTAAATGTTGAATATTTTGGCCCTGATTTAAATAAAATAACTAAACATCTGTTGTTATTATGTTATTATTGTAACAAATTATGTATCTAAATTACAATGTAAAGAGAGTGCTTTATTGTTGGAGCCGACAGAGCTTTTTGTGTGCACCCAACAGCGGAGGCGGCGTATGTATATGTCTGATATTCTATTGTTTATAAGGTGAATGCCGGGAACAATGGATTTATTGTACCCGGTACTTAATTTGGCTAGGTCTGAATTTGGTGTTATTTGTTAGTGTATACATTCTGTTCTCATGTGTTTGTAGGCACCTGGTGTCTGTTCTGTGTATAGGATGTTGGTTAGGGTAGTGGCTTCGTTGGTCAGGGTATCGGCTCGTTCGTTACACTTAATATTAGTTAAACAAGACCAATTTGACATTTAGTGCAAACAACTCGGGGAAATGTGCTCAATTTGTAGCACACCACTACCACACCTTACTCGAAGAGGTCAAATCAGCTCTAGAAAAGCAACAGCAAGACAGACTGCACACAATATAGCTAGCAAAAACAGGTAGGATACACACACCCCTGTCACACCACACGAACTGGTAACAGTTTTATCAACTCCAAACAACCCCACCCTTGGAGAATACAAACTTACATACACACCTTTTACTCCAAATCTCCCCCTCTTATATATATATATATATATATATATATATTTGTCCTTCCTACTCTCCATGATTGATTAAAGAAGTTTAGAAGTGTCTCTCTCTCTCTCTCTCTCTCTTATATATATATATATATATATATATATATAGTTTTTATTCACTGTTCATTATATATATATATATATATATATATATATATATATATATATACTTATTGAAGTTTGGGTAGAGATCCCTGGCTGTCGCCTTTTGGGCACAGCCATATATATATATATATATATATATATATATATATATGGTCATATCGACTTCAAGGATAAACCAATCGTTTTTATTCATTATTCGTTTATAATACGTCTCTACTACCTCTATAACTAATTAATTGTTTTTTATTCAATTGATGTTATGACAACAATAAATAATCAGAATGCACCTAAAAGATGTGTCTCGTCATTTTCAGCACACAGAATGTTTCGCCATTTTTCAGTAATCCTTTGTTATTATATGGCATCTGCCACAATAGAAATTCAATTAGTGAAAACAATGTTATCACAGTTTGCATAACTCCTAACAATGCTAATTTGGCAACGTACAAACAAACGCAAACCAATCAGGTATTGCTGAAACAGACCAATAGAACACACCCACGTGTGTATATATACGGATGTGTTTTTAGTTTACAGAAACATTCGATTACTTGTCGCGGTGAAGACGTATCCATTCAGTAATCAACAAACCAATAAGAATTATGTATCGTTCGGCAGTTGTGACAGGATTTCGTTCCTTGGCTAATCCAAGTCGAAAGGCATTACCTCGAGTGGTGGAACAGAACAATGGACGGAAAACTGGTATACTATCAACATCGCTGGGAGGTGATCGTCAGATTACGATGACGACTAGAAGTGGACGTCTCCGTGCGTACAACAGTCTACAACCGATCCCGTGGAATCCGTCCCGCTTCTGTAGCTCGAAGGGTGAGCCTGCCAAGGAAGGCGTGATGAACTACGCCTTGGTCATCGGAGCAATAGCTACAGTTGCCTACCTCGGCTACATGTGCTCGTCAGCTGTCGGTCTCGTCCAAGACATCTACAAGTTCCAGAGATTCAACCCGTTGACGGATCCTAAGCACGGCGTCTTTCTCGAGAAGAAGCATAAGTAGAGGACGACAGACCATCTTCCCTTTCTCATCTTGATGACGTCGAGCAACGACACTCTTCCTTTTGATGGCTTTTATAATTCGATGATGTTTATCTTTGGATGTTAATGTTATTATTATTATTATTATTTTATATCAATTATAAGGAAAGACAAAATTAGCAAAAAGAGAATATAAATAAATGCATTTCGTTTTAACATCATACGACTGATTTATGAGTGATAATATAGTACTCGACTATCCGTAAATATTAATCATATAATGATAATCGATGAAATATTCGATGACGTTTTAGAATTTTTTACGACCATAAATATTTTTAGCGTTTTAGTATTTTTTATTCGGCTAAATATTCGCACGAAGTGAACATATTTTTGGACTACTTGTGACTCTTCCAATCAAACACTCGGCGTGGGCATATCTGAAGGTTGTTTCGTCTTTGACTTCGCCTCATTACATTTGGAGGTCGCTCGGCCCATTTAGCCTACCTTGTGCACAAAAGTGGCCGTAAAACATCAATCAATCTTCTAATCAAACAGAATCAAATTTTATTTAAAGTATGTGTGATACAATGATAATAAAACACATTTTTTTGGTAACAGTTTGCTCGTAACCACAATTATATGGATCAAATGCATAGAAATTAAGTGAAGTTCGGTTGGTATTTACTTATTAGTGATTGATTTGCTAAAACTATTTTTGGTTTTCACTTACGCAGCCATATAATGGAATGTCTTTTCTAACTGAGAGTTTTACCGAGATGGGAATGATTTAATTTGATCTGAACTGTTCAAGCGACATAATATCCTGATATCATATACGTACAACGTGTGTGTTTGTGTAATATGAATGCCGTAAGAGTTTAGGAACACTTATCGACGTTTATTTTATTCAATTGATTTTTCAGAATATTGTTTTATCATGTTAGAATTATGAGTTGCCATGGCAAAACGTTATAAGGCATTATTTATTAGAATTGAGTCGGTAGAGTTAAATATGAAGATTAATTGTCGTGACAGGTGTAATACTATTTTAAATTCTCGTTGGTGGCTTCACCTGGATGCTATTGGCCAAAGGGGATATTGAAATAGGAAGTTGACGCCATGCTTGTGGTACTGGAAATATTTATTTATTAGGTCTACAATAAAACAATTCTCGCATTTCTGTGTTGTTTGTTCGTTATTAAGGCAAGTTTTTCATGGGTAAATACCGTTTCCAGATGATTATAATGGAAGCCATTGATTACCGTGTTTAAATAACTCTCACTAATATCTTGCAGGTTATACATAAATTAAGTGTTTTTGTGAGTATGAGCTTCGTGAAAACTAATAACCCGAGCAAAAAATTCCAGCTTTCTCTGGTTTCCGGTGTGCAAAAACATACGCAAGTCAAGGCTACATTTTAATGCCACACACATCTTACGTCACATCCTATTGCTGGATTCCAAATTTCTGCTGACGCATCGATACAATACTCTCACCAACAAATGTCCTTGTATTTCTAACCTTGTTCAGCATTATGATTCCAATAAGCCTACGGATAAGAGATTTAACGTAATCTGTGTTCGATGATGACTGATGTTTTACGGCCACTTTTGTGCACAAAGTAGGCTAAATGGGCCGAGCGACCTCCAAAGGTAATGAAACGAAGTCAAAGATGAAACAACCTTCAGATATGCCCACGCTGAGATTCGAACACGGGTGATACTGATCTGTGGTCCAACACGCTACCGCTAGACCACGGAGGTTCCCGTAATGTGTGTTAGAAAGGGGCTTTCCCGTTTATAAATAGCCACCAATCAAATGGCAGAAAACACTGGCGCTCACTTGGGTCTATTGGGCCGAGCGACCTCCAAAGGTAATGAAGTGAAGTCAAAGATGAAACACCATTCAGATATGTCCATGCCGAGATTCGAACTCAGGTAGTAATGACCTGTGGTCCAACGCGAAAGACCAAGGAACTAGCAACCCCTAGCTTTAGCTTCATGCATGTCCATAGGATGTTTCATTTGGTTATTGTTTGCATCAACTGACCTGAATCTTCGCATTCCACCAGTAAACATATCCACGGATTAATAATATCAGTTTCAATAAGGAATTGAATATTTCAGGATAAATTAAAAATATCCACAGACTCATCTAAAGTCTACCATCCGTTCCATTAAGAATAACTACAAGAAATGGTTAATTATTTTAAAGAATTATCGGTGATGATGATGATGATGATTGATGTTTTACGGCCACTTTTGTGCACAAGGTAGGCTAAATGGGCCGAGCGGCGTCCAAAGGTAATGAGACGAAGTGAAAGACGAAACAACCTTCAGATATGCCCACGCCGGGATTCGAACACGGGTGGTAGTGATCTGTGGTCCAGCACGCTACCGCTAGACTACGGAGGCGCCACTTAAAGAATTATCGGATATATCAAGGTATACTATATTACGGATGTTTGTTTTTCTCTTGGAGGACGAGCTGCTGGGTTTCGTCTGGTCCATCCTCTGAGACCTGCCAGGCTTGATTAATCCTGCCAGGGGTTAGGCTCTCGTCGGTATCGCTTCCAGAGTCATTGAGAGACGTAAGCCCCCTCACCATCGGCAAGGTACCAACACAGAGGGGGATTTTACTAATTTTTCATCAGTAATCTTAATTTGATATCTTATATATTAATCAGTATTAAAACGCGAAGGCGTTTATTGTTCACGCATTTAAAGATTGCAATGAGACAATGAGTACATACATCAGCTTCAACCTGAAAAATTAAACTTCATTAATAAAATATAAATAATTCTCTTTTCTTGGTATGCAATGTCATCAGTGTTTAAATTAATTTTTTTATTTGGGAGGGGGGGACTTACTGTTAGTTTATTTGCAGCGAAAACAGGCTATGAAAATATCTTATGAAAAATAATATACAAATTTGAACTCTATACAAGAACTAGACACGACACAAGTTACAGACCACAATGACAACTTTAAAGGTTTTCAATTAGCTACTCGTCTGTGGTATTTCCACCTGCTAGATCAACCTGTTTTTTTTCACCCTTTAGCAGAATGCGACCCAAATAACTTCCTGCCTAATTATTCACGTGGCCTTCTTCCGCTTCATCCAGAACTAAATTCATGTACTCATCAAATCCGATAATGTGTCCCTCAACTCGCAAGTTAGTCTGTTCATACAGCCATACCTGTATACGTGAACGATTTTGTAGGTAAGGAAAGATTAAGTTGATGGGTTGCACCATCACCTTCTGCACGTTTTGACCTCCTCGGTAAACCATTATGTTCCGTGTTGTTACAGACTGAAGGTTTCCATCTCCAAAAGAGAAACAAATTAGTTTCTAGAATTAAAAATCACTAGAAACGTCCACAATGCAAATTGTAATACGCATGCGGTTTTGGTATGGAAATGTATATAGGAATAGAACGAAATAATCTTCGTCGTATTGTGATACACGGATGCGCACATGCAAGCACACAAGCACGTAAACACACACGCAAGCACGCACGTACGCACGCACGCACTTCTATATTATTTAGTACTGGTTGACTGTCCTTATCTATGACGTATGTGGGTATCGTTTTGCTTCTGCGTTTGAATAAACAAATAGTCATTAACATTCATCCTGCCAACTTCAACTCGCATTGTATATGTTTGGGTATTCTTCTGAGACACTCTATCAATGCTAGTAGGCTCGAAGTTGGAGCATGACCTAGTGACGCATTGACCTGAGAACTAGGAAAGCTCAGCCAGATCTCTTGCAGGTCAGTTACATCAGAATTATTAGATAAGCCGTTGAATTATCACATCTCTTCACGGTCTCGTTCTTCACCTGTTAAGGTGAAGCCTTAACCCAAGTCACATGGGCACTTGAGGGCAGGCGCAATAAAGCTCTACAGCCAGGTGATGAACACAGATATCTGTTTTCGTGGAAGTGCGTTCACGTTTTGGTAGAAATAAATCTCCCATTAAACAATCTAGCGCCCGTACGGGCCAGCGCGTATGATTATTTCTAAACATCGATAAATATGAGTTGAAAAATAATCCAATTCGATACCAAAATTTATTTATTAGTTAGGTTACCAATCATTTTGGATAGACATAAATAAAGACAGAGCACGTAACACGGGATCGAAGTAAACTTGTTATAAAAAACAATGCGAGGTGTATGTAAATGACCGAAATAACTGGACGCGTTCGAGAAGATAAACGAAACATACGGCTAATGGCAGCAGACAAAAATTCGTTTATTTCCATCAGTTTGGCTCATAAATAAACGACAAAATATCTTCTACGATGACTTCGATTACAATTCAGCCATCGAACATCGAAATTTGTTGTTAAATCGTGAACGAAAAAATACTAACAGAATAGTACAGATCCATCTGTTGTCGTCGTCGTTGTCGCTGTTGTTGTTGTTGCTGTTGTTGCTGTTGCTGCCGCTGCTGAAGTTGCCGTTGCCATCGCGTGCTGTCTATTTGTGCTTCTTTTCCAGAAAAACGCCATGTTTAGGATCCGTCAAGGGATGAAGTCTTTGGAATTTAAAGATATCCTGGACTAGTCCGATGGCCGAAGTGGAAAGATAGACGAGATAGCAGCCCGCTGCTAGACCTGCTACAATTAGCGCGTAGTTCACCGTACTTTCCTTGTCCACCTCGGGTTTTGAGCTAGTCAAGCGAGAAGGAGTCGACTGGATCGATGACTTCGGACATCCGGTTGTGCTCATTCGACGGCCCAGGAAGGAAGCCGAAAAAATAGCCGCCCGTCCATTGTTTACTTCCGTTGTCCTGGCGACGGTCTTTGAAAGCTGCCTATTCCAAGGACGAACTCCTCGAGCCAATTGGCTGACGACTGCGGATCTTTGCATCCTCCTTCTCGGTGGCTCGTCGATTCGGTTTCGCTAACGGAGAACAGAGGGCTTCCTCTGAGCGCTTGAACTGAGTGAGCGTACTTACAGCACACAGTGCTGGTATTTATAACCCGTAATTCGTCCTAATGATCCACGCTCGAAGCGAACTGATTGGCTTAGACATGCCAATGCGGCCCCAATTGAATAAAAGGCTAAGCTTTCCGGATATGACGTAGTTCTCCGCTACCGAACCGTTACATCACCAGTGTGCAGTGAGGACACGAAATCGTTCGATTGCCAAGCGAGAGAAATCGAGCCAAAATCGAGATATGCAAAACGTCAATGCTGATTAAGCGGAGGAGTTTTTTTTATAGATACTCTGGTTTATCCGACTTGTGCCGGTTTAGCGAGCTGTCGCTGTAGTCGGATTACTTAAAGCCATAAACATTTTGCCTCGAGGCCAACATCCACAGGGCACGTGAGTTCGGAGCTGAAAACTGATGTGTACATTTTATTACATTGTTGTATATTTGACACTTGTGACGTTTTTGGTTAGTACAGTTGAGTGAATGACAAATGCCGATATATCGCTGTTTTACCATAACTGTAGAATCGCCACATATATCGTATATATATATAATATATATATATATATATATATATATATATATATATATATATATAAACTGACAGGTGACATTTATTATTTTCTCAGACAAAAATCGATAACACTTCTCTCGGCTTAATACACGTATGAATAAGGTTAATCATAACTGACATTTAGCAAATATTAGGGTGTGTGTTGGGAGGGCGGTTTAGAGGAAGAACAGTTATGTAAGACTGTGCTTATTTGACATAATTCTAATTAGCGAACAGTATATACAACATTGAGAAGTGGCCCCATATAACCTCCTTTATGTTGTAGGAGACAACTAACGGCAAGCGAAAACATATAACTTTTTTGTGCCTTCGGTGACTTTAAATATCACTCACTCACTCACTCACTCACTCACTCACTCACTCACTCACTCACTCACTCACCACCACCACCACCACCACCACTCACCACCACCACCACTCACTCACCACCACCACTCACCACCACTCACTCACTCACTCACTCACTCACTCACTCACTCACCCACTCACTCACTCACTCACTCACTCACTCACTCACTCACTCACTCACTCACTCACTCACTCACTCACTCACTCACTCACTCACTCACTCACTCACTCACTCACTCACTCACTCACTCACTCACTCACTCACTCACTCACTCACTCACTCACTCACCACCCTCACTCACTCACCACCACCACCACCACACTCACCACCACTCACTCACCACCACCACCACCACTCACTCCACCACTCACCACTCACCACCACCACTCAACCATTCACCACTCACCACCACCACCACCACTCACTCACCACTCACCACTCACTCACCACCACTCACTCACCACCACCACCACCACCACCACCACCACCACCACCACCACCACCAATACTCGAAAATATAATCATATCACCCCAATTCTTAAAAAAGTATGTTGGCTACCTGTTTGACAGCGTATCCAATTCAAGATTTTATTAATAACTTATAAACCTATTAATGATATGGTGCCAGAATACCTGTGTGAATTGGTGTCCATTAGAAAGTCATCCCGAAAACTCAGGTCATCCAGTCAGATACTATTGCAGGTGCCAATGTCTCAGCTCAAGTCATATGGTGATTGTGCCTTTAATGTTGCAGCCCCCACTTTGTGGAATAGGTTGCAGATATTAGAAATGCGTTGTCTCTTGAAAATTTTAAATCCGTTCTGAAAACACACCTGTTCAATGTTGCTTTCACAGATAAATAATAATTATCTTTTAAATCACTTACTTGATTTTTACAGACATATTATTTGGGGTATTATTATATTACATATTATTCGTACAGCGCCCCTGAAGGGCTCCTGCTAGTAAGGACGCTTTATTAAATATAGATTATTATTATTATCATTATATTGAGAATATGATATATCAAAAATAGAGATCAAACAATATAATAATTCTCTATAAATCAGCTACCTAAATTTAAGAAATATGCAGAGAAATATTAATCTAAATCTGGATGTTATTCCAAATTTAGGAACACGGCAAAACATAATAACAATTAGGTTTAGGTTTTGTTGTTCGGGGAGAATCCCCAGGCTGTCGCTTAATCAGCACAGCCTCTATGTTGGAGTGGTTGAGAAAGCTCCTCCCCCACCACTCACAGGGAAGCAGTACGGAAAGATGGAGCCGAAATACCCTGAGGGTGGTCACTGCCAGAGTGTTTTACGTCCTCAGGGGATTTTTAACGTCCCCCTTTATTTTAAATAATTCAGTGGAGACGGCAGCGCCATTTAACGTGGTCAATCACCCACGATGTAGTGAGCCGAGAAATTAATCCCTGGAAAAGTTTCGACCTCTTACGGGGTTCGACCCTGCGACCGTTGGCACCAAGTGCCGGGTGCTTAACCGCTAGGCCACCGGAGCTCACACTGGCACCCGCTATCCAGTTATATATTTAAAAAAAAACAATTATTTTTCATGATAACGTTTATTCACAGACTCATAGGATATTTTTAAATAAACGAGCAAACAAACAAATTAACAAACGACCAATAGGCAAGGGAAAAAGGCAACAGAAATGAAGTACAAATTTGGAAGCAAAATAGAGTGCCTTATTTTGTTTTTCCATGTCTTCGTACTGAGTTTAGATAAATTTATGGAAATTTCGTTCCATCAATATTATGTCATGATTCATTCTTCTGTCTTCAGATAATGAACCTCATTTTTATGCTAATGCGAATTTACGAAGACGAACAACACAAATACAATATCGTTTCATGAATACTTTTATTCAAAACAAAAAACTAAAAATACAAAAAATGACAGGCAAATATCAAAATACACTTATTTCGTATACTTATCGGTGAATAAAATAAAAACAAATAAAGAAATGAGAAAATATTTAAAAAAACCAACGGGAATGAAGTACATTTTTCAAACATTAAAGATAATGTCTTATTCTAAGTTTCCAGTTTTTCCACTTCAACACGTACTGACTTATTTTGAGTTTCTGATAATTTGGTGGCATTTTTATCGCATCGTGATTTATCTTCCTTATCTTCGTCAGGTGTTGCTGTTTTGGCAGATTCTTTATTTATCTTGTTACCTCCGTCGGCGATTGTAATGGCAATGCGTGGACGGCCGTCGTGACAGCATATTCGTTTCTTTATAATCGAAACAAACTGCTTGCGAAAAGCACTACTACACAAGACGTAGAGGTAGAAATTAATCGAATAGTTCAACTGTTCAGTTGTCATGGCCACCTCTCGAACGATGACCAAAACGTAGTCAGTTGTGTGGAAGAGATTAACGCCTTTGTACACAGTCAGGGCGTGTAGTACTGATATCGGAGTTACTAAGACGAAGAACGCAAAAGATATCCCAATCAACATCGCCGATAACAGACTAGATGTATCTTGTCTCTTTGGATGGGTGACTCTCATCATTTGCGTCATCAGTCGTCTCTTGCGATCTTGTCTAATCAGCTTAATGACGGAGATCAGATTGAAGAATACCGTTAATACAACAGGAATGTGCGTATACAGCGACGATCCAGCTACAACAAAAGCACGGACGAAGGCAGTTTTGGCAGGATCATCCGCGACGTTCGATAGGCATTTCCCACCGCGAATGACGTCACTAAAACTAACCCAAATCAAATTGAACGTACCAATGACGGTATAAACGAGCAGTATGCCGCAGACGGCTGTACGCTTGGTGACCAAGGTTCGGGCTTTAAGCGGATAGTTTATCACGACGAACCTTTCCAGGGAGATTAAGACGATGAACCACGACGATGTCATCTTAGCGGTACGCCAGAACCAGAAGAACGCCTTGCAGCCAAACCAATGTAGTGCTCTCACGTCGAAGCCGAGATATTTCTGGACGAAGAGTTTGTTGAAGGGCACCATCAGAAGCAGAGCGCTGTCCGATAGAGAGAGGGCGACTAGGATGATGGCTATCGATGTAGCACGGAAAAGGGAATGTCTCATCACGATGACCGTCATCGTATTGCCAAATAAACCGACGAGGAGAAATGTTGGAACCACGACATAACCGATCATCTGGAATCGTTTGATTATCAACAATATGACCTGATTATCAGCCGAAGAAATGTTATATTCGTCATTATATGGTGTATCAATAATAGTATCATAATCTTCAGGCATCAATGAGCCAGTACTCGTTTCCGTATCAAATGCGTTTTGCGATTGATTTCCATCCATACTTCCAGATCCAGAATTCCAGCTAATATTTTCATGATTTGTATTTGTGTCGTCAGTAAAATTAGTCAATGGCAGTGTCAACAGATCAGCCGATCTATTAGGTATCATTTCCATGGGAAGACGGTCTTCAGCTGTAGCTAATGACGTTGCTGTGGTACCATTTTGTTCATTGACCTGGCTCAGCGTCAGATGGCGATCTGTAGCAAGGATGGTCTGATTTCCTTTCACTGGTTGGTTCGTTAATCCGTGTCCTATGCAGTTCGCCATTTTGATAATGCCGACTAACGCCGTCAATGCTAACGACATCCTCAATCCGAATGTCGTCATTCTGTAGTTAATGGCAATACTCTGAAATAAATAAACCGGTTTAGGGTCTTTGACGTTCTCATAAAATGCGAAACAGACAGCAAAATAATTCTGATCTGTAAAGATCTTGCCTTTAACGTAGCAGTTTTCATTTAGACTATCAACGTCGCGATATCATAAAAATTATATTCCGTGTTTTAAGAATGAAAGGCTCAAAACCAAGTTCATGCACTCACATCTTGATTGGTGCAGAATAGGATGGAGTCTAGCAGAACATACACGAAATTAGTTTCCCGTAATTCAACGTAATAAAATATGGGTTTCCTTTATTTATAGAAAGTATTAAGACAGTGAAGCAATTATTGTTTCTCGACATCTTCATGCGCAAACTGCATTTATCGATCTGTGTTGATATAAAAATAATACAATTACAGTCCCACTGATAACAATTTTCCTAATGCGACTTAGCTAAATACTTTATAGGCATTCTTTAACAAACATACACCGTATATATTATTATGCAAATATGACATCAAGTTTAAACTTACCTTTTAAATATCGATCGCGGTTGGATTTCCTTAAAACGAGCCGACTTCTTGATTATTACCAAAGAGAAAACAATCCTTCTCTTGGATCTGTTAATATCATGAACTAGTTGTCACTTATATACCGTTTAGATAGCAGATGTTATATGTAAAGACAGCTGTTCATGCAGCAGTTCTCAAACAAGATAAATAAATAAAAATTATTAACAAGTTTATTATTCAACGCCCATCACCTGTTTGAGGTGTTACGTCAGCAACTGATCGGTGTCAGATTTTAGATGTTACTTTATTTTTATAAGAAATCATTTGTTTTTTATTGATAACAAGTTCACAGAATAAAATCATTAAGGTGAACATATTTACACATTACACAATGGCACATCAACTGTATATCACACCATTTCCTTGTTTGTAGTTAGGGTTGTGTTTTTTTCTCTCTCTCTCACTACAGACCGGCGCGTGCTAAGTATGAAATATTTGAACGTTGCCATTGATATTAAAGTATACTGCAGTAATTAGTCAATATTATATTAATAGATAAATGTATTATTACACAATTGTCCTATGCACGGGGTATCTGACAAACGAATTTATTTCATTTTGTGCCAAAGTGTAAACTGGGCGAGTTATATATGTTTCACATTCGCTGTTTTATTTATTTGAAAATATACTTTACTATAAATATACTTTACTATACAGAACTCTACTGTACTGTACTATACTATACTATGCTACTCAACACCACGCAATAATATATTGTATATATACTAACGTACTAATGTCTTTATTTATTTGAAAATATACTTTACTATAAATATACTTTATTATACATAACTCTACTGTACTGTACTGTACTCTAGATTGGGGTTGGTGAGTCTAGTGGTATGTGTCTGCTAAGTAGTAAAGAGCAAATGACAAATTAAATGACAAATCATGTACATACGCCATTTAGAGGAATAGACAGGGAATGGAGAGTGAGGTAATATTTTGAAAACTGAGAATCAATCAATCAATCAATCAATGTGTGTGTGTGTGTGTATCTTTTTTTTTTTGTGTGTGTGTGTGTATATGTGTGTGTATGTATGTGTGTGTGTCACCGTTATCTGGGCGCCAAACAGCGGCATGCTGATTTCGACATTCAATGCCAGGGCGTGGCACCAAGCAAACAATAAAAAGCTGTGAAAAACCACCAGCCATTGATCCACTAACTACCTCTCGACACCTTTGTAAGTGGCTTGCTTAGTCTGAAGCGGATATCAATAAGCTACAAATGTCTCCGTAAATCTGTTTATTAATCACCATCACATAGATACTATTAGAAACAAACTATCAGAAACTCGGAATAAGTTAGTACATGTTGAAGTGGGCGAAATCACTGTATACTGGTTTTGTATGATACTGTAATAATATATGTTATGAATAAAAGTATTCATGAAACAATATTGTTTTTGTGTTGTTTGTCTTCGTAAATTCACATTAGCATAAAAATGGGGTTCGTTATCTGAGGACAAAAGAAGAAAAAATGACATAATTGGATGGAATAAAATTTCCATAAATTTATAATACTCAGTACGAAGATATCGGAAAACAAAATAAGGCACTCTATTTTGCTTCCAAAATTGTACTTCATTTCTGTTGCCTTTTTCTCTTGTCTATTTGTTTGTTTGCCTGTTTGTTTATAAATATCCTATGAATCTGTGAATAAACGTTATCATGAAAAATAATTGTTATTATGTTTTGTCGTGCTCTTAAATTTGGAATAACATCCAGATCTAGATTAATATTGGTCTGCATGTCTCTTAATATTAGGTAGCTGATTTATCGAGAATTAATACATTGTTCGATTTCTATTTTCGATATATTATATTCTAAATATCTTTTAACAGCGATTGTGTACGATATTTGACTTATTTTTTTATTAGAGTACCTGGATTTGTTTTATAACTTGCATGGATACATACTATTATGGCTAAATAACCCATACTTGAGTTTAAAATCTTATACTATATTATTTTTCTTCCTAATTGGAAAACAATGAACTGACCTGTAATGTATGTTCTAATTAACCGTAGACATTAATTTATCAACATTTCAAAATTAAACTCAATGGTAAATTATATATATATATATATATATATATATATATATATATATATATATATATATATATATATATATATATTTTTGGCCTCAGTGATAATGAAAATTTGTTAAGGTTTATATTTCACATAGAACATAGTAGTTGAATACATATAAATTGGAGGATCTGTGTAGCTACTTAAAGTTGTCTTGCCACAGGCCACAAGGAAACTAAAGTTACAAAAAGATACATGTATCACAAATTTCTGTGCACATATAAAACAGGGGAGAGAATGGGAGAGACTGGCGAAGTCAGTCATTGGATATCAATTATCAAGGATATATAAAGAAAAACAATAATGTATTGCGGGGGATATCGATCATTACAAGTAAGGTGTCATCATAATGAGGGAATGACTATATCACAGAAGTAAATTGATCCTGTTTCAATTAAAATTAAAGTTACTTTCAGAACATATCGTATTTTAACATCTCACAACATCTGGATAATCTCGTAACAAATTAGACTTGGTTTTTCTTTTAGTGTGTGTTCTTGAAGCGTTTTCATGTATTAATTTATTCCACTTGTTCCACAGTGAAGGCAAGACACCAATAGGTTGACGCTGAGAAAACTTTGGACCGTCGGGTGGCCCTTGAGTTTGGCACGTCAATGTTGGTTGGGAAACACTCATTAAACGAACTAGGAAGTTTATTGGACAGGTAGTTATGTACAAAGAGAAGAGAGTGATAATCAACTAAGTCATGAAGCTTTAGAATTCCTAATTTTTAAATTTTTTGACCAGTATGACTGTAATACGATGCGCTGTTAATAACACGTGTTGTCCTTTTCTGTACTAATGTTAGTGGTCTAGTTACGTTTTGTTCTGCATTACCCCATATCATAATACCATAGGATAGATACGGATGAATCAATGTAAAATACAAAGTCCTTAGGCTATCTACTGGCAGCACACATTTGACCTACTTAATATAAAATAGTGCGATGGACACTTTCCTTTTTACTGCAGCAATGTGATGTTCCCACGTCAAAATTGCCTATGTCATTGACATAGGATAAATATAGCAACGGGCCAAGAATAGACCCCTCTGGAACTCCAATTCTGATGAGAACCCTGCCAAATAACTTTCCGTCAACCTCACCATATTGTTGTGGATCAGATAGATAATTTTCAAACCAATCATGTTCTATTCCACGAATACCATAATTATTCATTTTCTTAAGTAATATTTCATGGTTTATCACATCGAACGCCTTTGAAAGATTGCAAAATACAGCTAGTGTGAATTCCGGATCAGGCTTAGACATAGAGGTTGCGGAATGGTGGAATGTTTGGGACGGAATCCGTATTGGTGTTTATAGAGGATAGCTTTTGATATTAAGATATTCATCAGTTTTTCATATGTAATTCATTCAAATAATTTGGAAAAACAGGTAACAGGCTAACTGGTCTAAATTGTTTTAAAATACAAGGATCAGATGTTTTATGGATGGGAATAACTTCTGCTATTTCCATTTTTTCGTGGTACGATTTGTGTTGCTAATGATTTATTTATTATATGGATACTAGGTTCTAGGATGTTATTAATTTTTTTTTCAGTAATTTATTTGATATGTTGTCGTGACCTGAAATCAATTTAGACTCTAGCTTTTTAGTAAAAGTTAAAACTTCAGATGGGGCTCCAGGACCGATAAAGAAGCTGTGAGTTTGTGGTTGAGGCATGTATGAAGAGAAACATTTACTTGACCTTGGGAACGTTATGACTCGTCTATATTCCGATATTAGGGAAATAATTATTAAAACCTTCTGCTATTTGTACCTTATCAGCTATAGATTTAATATTAATAGAAAATGTTTGAGGGTAGGTGGATTTATCATTGATCCTACGTAAAGCTTCTTTAAGTATCGACTAATATTGTTTTGAATTATTTTTATTCTCATCAAGAGCAGTTCGATTGTCCATGTTAATTTATTATACAACTTATTGTAACATTTATATTTTAGAATATTCTCTTGTGTTGGTTTGTGAATCTTTAATGAAAATAGCCTAGATTTGTTTATGGATGAAATTAATAGTCCTGAAGTAAACCACGGTTCTCGTTTTACATATTTCTGTATAAATGTCCTCTCGCGAAGAGGAAACGATTTATCAAATGCTGCTAAGTACTTATCTAAGAATGAATCATATGCTACGTTTTGACATTCAATTTTTAATACATCTTCCAAATCAGTATCCTTTAACATATTCCGAAATTTTACTATATTTTCCGCATTAAATGAACTATGCTTAGTGCTCGTTTGGCTGATGTGCTTAAATTTTCCTTAATATTGACAACATTTAGCGGACGGTATGGTAACCCTAGTTGGTTTAGAAATAACAGGTATAAACACACGAGAGAAAATACCCACAAGAAAACCGTTTGTTTTGGCGCGTCATTCGAAACAAAGAAAATCCACATTGCAGTCTGCCATTATTATGCACTATTTATTTTTCTCATTCTTCACGCTATTTTGTACTCTATTTTAGAAGAGAAAATGTCGATGTTAGCATGTAGCTCCATATTTGGCCATAGATAACCCCAACTATAACGTTCCTTTCCGTTTTACTGACAATTTCAATAAAACCAGTCTCAAGTATATGGGGAAAAAACCCCCATTATTATCTTCGCGTATAATATAATTCAGTGTTTCTTTCATAAAAATTCCTACGCCACCTCTAGGACCGTCTTCTCGACAACGCGAAATCAGATTATAATAAGTCGTGAATAATACGAACATTTGTAAATTTCACTGATCCCAAGGAGATCAAAGGAGAATGAAATCACCATGTAAATTGCATATCAAATCACAAAATGATTCCCAATTTGCGGATAGTCCTCGACAATTCAAATGAAAGAATTCTAATGCATCTTTCATGTTTATGGTTTGAATGTGGAATTCGTTTGGTTCATAATATGGACAAGAACCATTTACAAATTGAAATGGAGATTCACTTTCTGTGACACTATCAGCGATTTCGCTTAATTGCTAAAGGGAAACAAGATCAAATTTACCGCTTGCGTTGATCTCATCCAATGATACATTATCTGTCAGGGTAAAGAATAACATTGAATCCATCCCGACTGTAACCCATTCCTTCCATCTAAGATGCTGGAAAGTCACAACTGACAACATCTATTTAAACAACTTTGAAAACACCGGTGCAACCAGCTGCTTCACAATAAATAGCTCCATTACACTAGAGTAGACAATAGCTATGTAAAAATGGTGCCCGGAAAAATGGCCACCAGACAAATGCTCACCAATAAAGTGAGAGGTTGGATAAAAATGTCCACCAAGAATACAAATATTAATCTAAAAGAATCATTTTTTTATTTGTTTGATTTCCATTTTTATAATATGTAATTTTACGTGATGTAATTTTTTGTCTTTAAAATATGAAAGTATAATGTCAAAATTTCCAAATATTATATTTCTAATACGACTACTAATATTTTGTCGACGGATTATCAATCAAGAAGCCATGCAAATCTAATGGAATGAGCTTGAACTAGAAGATGAAATTTCTTTGAATTGCTTCCTTTATTGAAGCCATGCAATCTTTAAGTTTTTTTATGCATGTATCAACAATTGCAATGTTTTATAATTGTTTTTATACATAAATTGTATCCACGATTGCAATCATATAATATTCAGGGCTTCGTTCATTGCAATCATAACCCACAGACATAAATAATTTCATAATGTCATTCAGTGAGCTGCGATGGCCTTGTGATTAAACACCCGGAACTTGGTGCCAGCAAGAGGTCGAAACTTTTCCAGAGATTATTTTTTCGGCTCACACCATCATGGGTGGCTAACCACGTTAAATAGCGCTGCCGTCTCCATTGAATTATTAAAAAATAACGGGGGACGTTAAAGACCCCGGGAGGACGTAAAACACCCTGACAGTGACCATCGTCGGGGTATTTGAGTGGTGGGGCAGGACGTTTCTCAACCACTTCAACATAGAGGCTGTACTGGAACAAAACAACAACAGACAAACATTATGTCATTCTGGCATTATCATCTCTGAATCTCTTTATTGGAATAACACACATATATGCTATAATGTAAATAAATGAAAATAATTCGTTTAATGTTGTGGTTTACTTTTTTTTCTCCATCTATTTATTCTATTCTTGGTTGGCATTTGTTCAATCTTCCACTTTATTGGTGAGCCTTTGTCCCGTGGGCATTTGTCCGGTGGGCATTTGTCCGGTGGGCATTTGTCCGGTGGGCATTTGTCCGGTGGGCATTTGTCCTACAACCGTAAAAAATACACATATATAGATAATATTATATAATTATTGTTGAAAACAAGTGAGATTGATGTGAATGTTTGCAACCCGTACTGTGCCGTACGGAGGGAAAACTTAATAGATAAATATTTACATTTGCAAAATTCACGATACACGGTGTTTGAGACATTATGTAGTGCTAGTGATCATGTCAACGGGGGATTTGGTTACATATGATACGATGGCCTACATATTACGAAAGTGGAAATTAGCCCGAGTCTGGTGTGACGGAAAAAACCCAGTATTCCACGGAAATCTTTAAATTCGGGCAATCAAAATAAAGTGTGTTGAAAACAACGCGCACAACCAGTACACAGTGGAATATACGTGGATAGGATACGAGCGTGGTATAATTAGCTGATATGAGCCAGAGATAAACCCGGTAATAAGTGCCTGAAAGTGTACATCAAGTTAAACAAAGGCTACATGGGACTGTGTGTGTCAGCATATTGATTAAACGTAAACTAGATGTCAGAAATGAGCTGATAGGTTTATTTCTGGATGGATACTGTGGAAATGAGTCAATCAACAGTTCAAGTTATTGGGTTATTACAATATTTTGGGAGAAACTAAAAATATTTCGACAGATAAAGAAGTTTGTTATATTGTGTTGAACAGAAATGTATGGTACAACGCTTTGATTTAGTATCAATAATGATAGTTATTTCTATGTTGTATACTAGCATATGATACCTATCTAATTTGCTGACGTGGCCAGGGTCATTTGGTCGATTTATGTGATTGATAAACTGAAGAATTCATGACAGAAATTAGCTAAACATTTAAAAGGATATACCAAAATTTGGTAATATTTGGGCGTTTAGATATGACAAATGAAAGAATCAATTTAAAAGGGGTCATGACTCAATCTAAATATATGATCATAGATGAGTTAACCCTGTACATGGACATATTATCCAACACATATATATAACTATAACTTACTACACATGTTGTGCATATATATTAGAGATTTGTTAATTAGATGTGTGATTGAGTAAACATTGCAGTCAATTCATCTCAACTCTTGGTCTAGTCAGTCATTTACCAGGGGTATATTAAATTATACATTGATATGTAACTGTACTGATTAACATAATTGTAATACGTATTAGTATATGACTTCAATGGTATTGTTTGATTCTAATAGAACAGTTGTCTATTTCCAACAGATCAAATATCAAACTCAATATATGTATATGACGAATGTCACATATAATAGTTAGCATGTAAGTTATTTATACAAGAAATGATAATCTGGAGGTTAACTGAGTAAATATTGAAATCTTTTCAATTCTGTTTTCAGTTAAATCTATCAGCTATTGTGGATCAGATCAGTTCTTCACATATACACGTACAAACCTGCTTTTTAGAAAACATATTATGCATATTTACATTTGTATATAACATATATTAGATAACAAATAAGCCATATCAATATATTAGTCAGGAATCCATAATGAATTAAATTAATAATAGATAATTGAGGATTTTACACGTAGCAAGATATAATACTTTGATAATATAGGATTCTAATAATCAATTGCACATGCCAAAATAAACATACTGTTTCACATAATTATTCTACATATTAGTTTACATACATGTTTTGGTCATTTCAATGAAATCCATAATTCTCATAGAGAATCATGGATGACCTTTCTTACTTCATTATTGTTTACACATTTAATTTGATATAAATGCCGAAATAAATTAGGACGGGACTGTTTCGAAATAAAACAATTTGATTATAAATTACCTCTCAAGGGTAGAATATTGCACTATTTGCCTATGGTTATGGACATGTTGTGCGGGAGCTCGGAGGTTCGAATCTCGGCCGTGACCCTATAGTACGTGGAGTTCTTCATCCCACCAAGCAACTGGTAAATTAATTTAGTATTTAATTTTTTAATTCAGAAATATATATCTTAGTATCCTATATACTTATTGGGATAAATATTACCAATTATTAGGGCATTAAAGATCGGCATGATGAATATTATATAATTGTTATAAATAATAATAATTTCAATGATTATTTAATTTAATTTGATTAATATAATTATGTGGAGTTTTTACTCATTAAAAATTCACTGGTGAGCAAGTGACCACTATTTCAATTGCTTGGTGAGCAAGTGTCCAGGTGAGCAACTGTCAGGTGAGCAATTGTCCGTTGTAATAGGGATAACAGATGGGACAAATAGTTGTAATAAGCCTTGTAATAGGCATAAAAGATGGGAATAAGATGAGAAAATGTCGTCCATTTTGTTACTTCGTAACAATGCCTGTATTTAACTGGGAGTGTTACTGTAATTCACCACAACCTGATGTTAAGATGCTAGCACATCAGGAGAACTTAAAAACAAAATGTTCCTGGGGTTTGTCTGAACTTTTGACCTATGCTTGCATAACTCACAGGCTGATGAGTGGACCAGACACATGTATAGGTGTACTCATACATCTATCAATATGTGGAGGTATGGAACATTTTATTTTTAGATTAATGTATGTATAGTTGTATTTAGATTTATGGAGGTAGGTTTCAAAGGATGTTTAGATATGTTGATGCTCTGTGCCTGTTGCCTCTTACAATGTACTCTAAAACACCCACACCACACACACACACACACACACACACACACACACACACACACACACACACACACACACACACACACACACACACACACACACACACACACACACACACACACACACCATGGGTCAAATAGATCAAGTGGATAGGCGCTTTAATTTAGATCCCACCACACCTAACTGCATATACTTAGGGACGCTAAATTAAGCGTGAATGAACGTTCCCTTAGTGATGAACGGAAACGTATGAGGGTTAGCTGTTAGGTTCGAGTAAATCGTAGTATTTACTCATGTTTGAGACGATATTTCGTTCTAGTCCAGTAATAATCCATTGTGCGGTATTTCTACTTTGTTTTTATTTTAGTTTAATCGCTTTAGTGAGTCCATACTGTGTTAGTGTGCATTCTCTTTGTTGTGGACAAACTGTAATGTTTGTTAACACGCTGAGGCTATATATAGGGCTTGAAACTGTTTAGTGTACATTCTCTTTGTTATGGACAAACTGTAATGTTTGTTAACACGCTGAGGCTATATATAGGGCTTGAATTTTCACTTAGGTTAGAGAAGAACTTCGACGCCAGACCAGTCGGACGTGTATTGATACACGGTTCATATAGGTAGGATTTATTCAGCTATTCGAACCCAGAATAAAGCTGAGGTCAGCATCTGAGGTGTCGAAATGCTTTATATACAGGTTTCTTTTGGACCACAGAAAATTACTGTTGAATGTAAACTGTGGTGTCAAAATAGTTTATGATATGTATGTAGCAAGTCACCATTGAACCACACGCACGTGTTTTTTGCGAGCTGTGGTATCAAATGGTATGTTTTTACGTGCTTCCGCTTTTTGTACGTAGCCTGCATGTAGCCGCTTTCCTGTGGGCGTGACATATTTGTCGCGTACGAAAAGCGAATTAGCTGGTTCCCACAGGCTGATGAGTAGACCAGACACATGCTTAGGTATACGCACACATTTATCAATATGTGGAGGTATGGAACATTTAATTTTAGATTAATGTATGTATAGTTGTATTTAGATTTATGGAGGTAGGTTTCGAAGGATGTTTAGATATGTTGATGCTCTGTGCCTGTTGCCTCTTACTATGTACCCTAAAACGCACATTGCCCGTGCCAGACATCTTATCTATTTCCATCCAGATTCCTTATTACACCAATGTAAGAAAGTTGTGTCGTTATTACAACATGTTTGAGTTTATTAGCTTTGTTATGTATAATGTAGAATCTATATTGTTGTCCTCTTATTTGGTCTGGCGAAACGACCTATTAATTCATACAATGCTGCTTGATGGATTTATACTCCTGGAGTCGTTTGTTACTCCGGCAGGCATCTCCATGGGTATTAAGCTGCGGACAGAGTTTTTTCCATATTATGAGTAATTAGATTACACTGATATAGGAAATTTGTTAAATGTATAGCTATTATAATCCCGACGTGTCATTCGCAGTATCGGAGATCTGCCTGAAATCCGCTGTTCTCGATCATGGGTCAAATAGATCAAGTGGATAGGCGCTTTAATTTAGATCCCACCACACCTAACTGCATATACTTAGGGACGCTAAATTAAGCGTGAATGGGAACTTTAGGGTGAACGGAAAGATGATTAGGGAGG
>JAODUP010001200.1:120000-160796 GCA_025642065.1 Paralvinella palmiformis | reverse complement strand
TTTTAAAAATTTCTTTTCCAATTTGGGAAACAAGCTTTCACTCCAGATTATCTATAATTTCATTTGTTACGGAACAAATGCTAATAGGATGATAAATATAAGTTGTTTTCTTTTCTGAATTTTTTACTTCGACTAAGATTAGTGTTAGTGTTTCTACATCAAGTGAATTGTGAACATTATCACGGGTGTTAATACAGTTTCTCAAATCTTGGATCAGTCTAAGAATGTCACTTGAAGATTACATTGAATTACGTATTTGGGTACAAACAATATATTTGTTAAAAGTATTCAGTCAGTTATAGTCATTTTGGTTGTCTTAATCGTCGACAAGGACAAGTCTGCCACAAAATGACAATTTTGTTACACATAAAACGTTGAACTTTATTTCGAATTAGAAGTAAGCTGAAATATTTTCTAAGGTAATTAGTTCTTCTATAAGAAGTGTTTCTTTTTGTTTTTTGTGTGTGTGTGTTTGTATATATATATATATATATATATATATATATATATATATATATATATATATATATATATATATAGAGGTATATGTGTGTGTGTGTGTGTGTGTGTGTGTGTGTGTGTGTGTGTGTGTGTGTGTGTGTGTGTGTGTGTGTGTGTGTGTGTGTGTGTGTGTGTGTGTGTGTGTGTGTGTGTGTGTGTGTTTTAGCTGTGTATAATAAGGCACAGACACAGAGAATCTCGAACCGTGAATTCAAACTCTGGACGTTTCTTCAGTGGACTGAATCCAAAGTGGCGACTTTTCTTGCTGAGACATGTGTAATGTCTCACCAGTCCCTAAGCCAAGCACAATCAAAATCCGAATCACCTACAGCCGTGGAGTTTGGGAGTAGAACACCCAAGTCAGATCACGGCAGTAGTGAGAATGTTTAAATTAATTATCTAAGCAGCCTATTTATAGCTATTTTTCAGTTGCTGTATCATTCTTCAAAGCAATACTATATAAACCATATAACCCAATTGTCACTGTCTTCAAAGATCAGTTTTTACAACGGGCAGGCGTCATGAAGCGACTACTATTAAAACTGTTTATCTTAATTGCTATTAAAAGACTGACATCTGCGCTGAAGCAGATCGTAATAGCGCGTCATAGCTTCCGTACTGTTTGAACTATGTTATCATTTTCAAACCCGACATAACGTCTGCTATTCTAACTATTGTAGTTCTTAAATGTTATTTATGACAAGCAGATTAGAGCTAATCTTGAATGTTATAGTAGAAACTGGACATAACTGGACATAGGAAAGATAATTCTATTCCCACGTACAACCAAGGTGAATTTTATTTCCAACTAAAGTTGTTATATAAAACACACCAACCGCGCGAACTGTGTCCAATGCCACCGCTCGAGATGCGATGCAGTGTTTCTATTCCTGAGTTAGGAGTACTTATAATGCTTTAAGAGCGTACTGTGTCTGCTACAGTCATTTAAATGCTGGATAACCAGGCCAAACACTTAAACGGCGTGCCTCCAAAGACGCAAATAGTGCACGAATATACAGCTCTAGATCAACTTTTCTTAGAACGCATGGACCTGGAAACATACAGTCTCCACGCACAGAAAAAGGCACATCTCAAGCGCAGCATAATATGCCTTGTAATATTTGCTGGAGGGTCAAATACCTCATAAGCATACAAATCCAATAAATGCTATGACCTACTTGATACTATGTTTCATGAGCCTTACATATAATATTATGGCCATCTTATAAATCATAAATCTGTTTAATGTCTTCGTTATTATCTCTCCCATCCTAAGCTCTTTAGTCATCATCTCTACTTCCGGCCAACAACAGACCAACATTTCTTTATTTGACGGCTTACTTAAACATTACTAAAATATTTAGGTATCTGATACCACAATATCCATATCATCTATATATCTTGGTATGTAGCTCACCCTAAAGGAGTATTTTAACCAAACCCTAGTTTTATTTTAGAGATACCTTCATGATTGTCATATCAGTTTTTTCTCTCCTCATTTTTCATATAATATATATATATATATATATATATATATATATATATATATATATATATATATATATATATATATATATATATATATATATATATATGAAAAATGAAACTTACATGTATGTATAAAACATACACACTCTTGGGCATGCATTCAACCATCCATAAATAACTAATACAGTAGTATATATACACCTCCGATTATATGAGTATAAATCTATGCAGATCTATGCGGCTATGTATCATGAGTATATACTATTGCCTATGCATGGCTGGTATCTCCTATATTGGTATGGTTCCCACAGGCTGACAAATTGCTCTGATAATTTATCTATATATGTATTTAAGGAGATATATAGATGTTTAAGTCTCATTATTTTGATTGAGTGCTATAAAATAGATGGATGCACTCATGGACACATGCATCCATACATACACATCCAGATAAAGAAAGTGAGAGAAAGAGAGAGAAAGAAACCGAGAGAGAGAGAGAGAGAGAGAGACAGACAGAGAGAGAGAGAGAGAGAGAGAGAGAGAGAGAGAGAGAGAGAGAGAGAGAGAGAGAGAGAGACACACACACACACAACACACACACACACACACACACAAACACACACTGATACCTTGTAATTAGCACTTTTCACATATGTCGCTTCTATTAATTTGGTCGACTTGTCTAACAATTCTATAAAAGACTTTTAATTCTTCATTTTGTTTTCATTAAATATAAATTCACGTTATCTCTTAATTTATGCCGCCCTAATTGTGTTTTCTCCTAATATATATATATATATATATATATATATATATATATATATATATATATATATATATATTTTATATAGTCTTTCTAATTTTCCAGGTGATGTCTGTAAACCAAAATGTAATTTGGTGCCTTGTATATCAACAACCAAACATCTTAGGAAACTTTCTATCCGTTGAGCAAAACACATTCAATTTTTCTCTATATATAGATCTACCCATTACTGAAATCGTTCTGTCTTTAACGTCAGATATAAATGATATCCGCTAGTCTAACATACACTATCTAGGAGCTCTATTTGTGAACAGCCAATCACAGCTGAGATCATTGTCTATGTGGAGCTGATGGTAAATGGGAATCTTCTGTCGGTCAAACAAGTCACAGTTAAAACCCTGTTACATTCCCTCGGCTCAAATAAATCTTTCTATGATGACGCAGTAAGTAAAAGCTTTATTATATACGATTAAATACATATGATTCTTTATCCAGCAACTCTGGCCATTACTGGGAACCCTCTCCTGGAGAATATAGCAAATATATTTCTCTGAACTACAGCTGGAAATCATCCAAGACCACGACATATGATAATGTCTTCTACTTTTGAAACCTATTTTTTAAAATTAATAATAAAAGTCAGTAAAGTATTCCATGTTGATCAAACTCAGATAGAAAACAGTCAAGTTTTATGGTCCAATGGAGACATACACATTGCCAATAAATACGAATAAATATTATAATTTGTATTGGCATATTACAGGTTGATGTATTTATAGAAAATGTGGTTCTTGAGAGTGCTTACTCTTATTATATTAAAGTTGCTGTTATTATTATTATTATTATTCGCCCCAGATATCGGCATTTCTGGCCCGCAATTACTCCCCCCCCCCAACTTATTGAAATCAGAAGAAGAAACCTGCAGTAATAATGGCTTACATATATTTATTGGATAATAAAGATCACGATAATTAGTGAAGATTGAGAGTTATAGGTTTACAATAAAATAAATAAAGATCAATCCTTCAGATTCCAGATTTAGTATTCAGCATCCAATCATCGGATACCCTCTATGTAATACATTACTTTGAATAACTACCAATTCTTAAGATCACAGATTTAATATTCACGTCAGTATTCTTCTCTGTCAGATCAAAGTGTTCGGTGAAAATCACGTGGTTAGTCAGGATCCAATCATCCGTGATCCAGTATGTAGTAATAGTCAAGAATGATCGCTGATGGTATTCATCAGTCCACATGCATGATGTTAATAATCCAGTTGTTTTTTGTTGAGTATTGTGGGTATTGTTTGAACAAAATAAAGTAGGCTGTGTTTAATAGATACAAGTTGTCTTTAGTCATTATGAATCAGTGTCAGATGATTGTAATGTTAAACTGTTGTATGTCACATCATATGACATGTTCCCTTGCAAGCTAAAACTACATAAAGCTTAATAAACATACTTTATCCAGCTGACTTCCTTAAACTGAATATTGTAAAACTGAATAAAATTATGACATTCAAAGAACAAGTGTTATACATTTTATAATCTAAATCATTTGTACATCATTACATTAACTGTGTCAACAACGCGAGGCTGAGATATACATCTAGCCCGTACAGTATTTTCGCTGTCATCAAAACATCTTGCGGGAAGCCATCACCGCCCACAAAATAATTATCAGGCCCGCAACCGCAGCACCAAACAAATAAATGTTATATTTAGGGCCATCCCAAATATCCTGCAGTTTGCAGGCCCTTCAACCCGCGCGGGGTGTACCAATCGGTAGAGAGTTCTAGCATAAATCCAAAAGTCTTTATAGCAGAATTTCCATTAGTTAACACCCAGATCACAAGCTAAAAGTCATTCTAATTAGGATGTTGGTAGATATGTATTGGCTGACCTGAGACATGTCTGTTATGTGTCTTCATTAGAACTGTGTATGGTGTCACCAGGATGATGGTCTCCTTCCTTATCTGACCAAAATCACCAACGTAAACCACCTAACAAACGGGAAAATTAGGAAGGTTACCTTTCTATTTTGATTTTCCTAAATTTCATCATCATTGTAAAGTCAATATAATAATCAAGGTCTATTTATATAACTCTATATTTCGACAGCTATCTGTCCGTTTATCTGTCTATCCCTCTGTCTATTTCCAAGTTTTATGGATACCTAAATGTATATTTACATGCCTGTTTGTCTATCTGCATTTTTGTCTTTTGTGTGTTTTAGCTGTGTATGATAAGGCACAGGCACAGATAATCTCGAACAGTGAATTCAAACTGACGACTTTTCTTGCCGAGACATGTGTAATGTCTCACCAGTCCCTAAGCCGCCAACCAGAAACAAAAAAGCACATCACCTACAGCCGTGGAGTTTGGGTGTAAAACACCCAAGTCAGATCACGGCAGTAGTGAGAATGTTTAGCTTAATTATGTTGAAGTTTGGGGTAGAGACCCCTGGCTTATCTAAACATCCCTCTTTATAGCTATTTTTCAATTGCTGTATCTTTCTTCAAAGCAATACTGTATAAACTATATAACCCAATTGTCACTGTCTTCAAATATCAGTTTTTACAACGGGCAGGCGTCACGAAGCGACTACTATTAAAACAGTTTAGCTTAATTACTATTAAAAGACTGAAACAGACCCTAATATAGCGTCATAGTTTCATTACGGTTAAAACTATATTAACATAGTCAAACCTGACCTAATGTCTGCTATTCTAACTATTGTAATAATAACCAGACTTGGGTTAATTACTTTGAAATGTAATATATTGAATGTAATATATTACTATTATTATTACATTTCTTACTATTACAATTACCATTACATTTTTGACAGTGCAGTGACATATCTGGCAAAACGTATTGTGTGTCTGATAAAATGTAATAGCAAAGTAATAGTGGATTACTATTACTTTATCAACTATTACAATTACAAATAATATTACCTTAAAAATGAGATTCACTATTACTGTGAAAAATGTAATCGTTACTATTACTATTACTATTACAATTACACCAGGTTGGTAATAACGTTCTTAAATGTTATTTATGACAAGCAGAGCAGGTTTAGTCTTGAATCCCATAATACAAACTAGACATAACTGAACCTAGGAAAGATAATTCTATTCCCACATACAACTGAGGTGAATTTTATATGCAACTAAAGTTGTTATATAAAGCACACCAACCATGTGTGTGTATATGTGTGTGTGTCTCTACGTGTGTGCGTATACTTGTGTGTCTCTGTCTGTGTGTGCATGTGATATATATATATATATATATATATATATATATATATACACATTAATTGGTTTTCAAAAACATGATATTTCTCCATCCTTTTTAGTGTTAGAGAAGTTTATCACTTCAAAACACATTTAGAAATTGTGTTCGGGTAGTTTTAATTAACTGTGCCATAAAAAGGTCGAATGATCTAAATACCTAGATTATATATTGTGAGTCTTTGTGTACGTCAAGCTGGAATATTTTAGTTATATGTTTAGCTCCGTGGTTCGCTGGCGGCTTCAAATACGCTTCAATTATTCAATAATCTGATGCGTTTTTCATGAAGGTATATAAACCTCCAACCAGACAGTAAGACAGGTAGTTAGTAAACTTTGATTCTTTAGATTAGTCTAATGTACATATAAATACTTATTGTTTACTTTTGACAATTACACTTCTTACACTTTGTTGTCATTACATCATTGTGTGCTTCTCACAGATGTATATATTCCAGACTTTGATAAGGGCAAAGCATAAATAACTGATAATGTATTCTTGTTCTGTCTGTTTATCTGACGGACAGTGTATTTTCTGTATGTCTGGGGAAACAACTATCACAACACTGGCATGATAAGGATTTGAACCCACAACATTTAAGTCTAAAGAGCATTGCACTAACAACTGCACCATCTGAATGCCAATTTATCCAGTTGTTAGTAAATCATCTGACTTTATACTTATCAGTTAGTATATTATATGTCTATTTGACAATCAATATTCTTACTGTTTACATGATGGTTTATGTATTATATTGGTTTACTTCTTTATGCTATTTTCAGTTTATCCATTTATAGCGCTACAAGCTGAAGTCTATATATAAACAAATAATAGTGTCCTTGTTTGTTTGTTTGTTTGTTTGTTTGTTTGAGTTTGGCTAATTGAGACAATTTATTATATAATTGTCTACCTAATGGCTAAACTATTTTCTCAAACTCAGTCTAATGGTAAACTGTGCATAATGAATGACTTCCCAATTGTTATTATATTTTTATAGTTCGGCTGATATCAATTCTCACTTTTCTACTCACTGTATATGTGATATAAAACTCGCTTAGAAATTGAAGGAAGTAGAATACTGAGGTCAAACCAAAGAAGACACACTGAATCGGATAAAATGGACCATATTGATGGTTTTATTTTTGGCAAACCATTTCCTTTCTCCGTCTCCTTAAGATAAATAACATTTGCAAATTAGGTAAATCTAATTAACGTATACATGAGGATAATGTCGTGGGTCGTGTATTTAATAGATATTTTTAAAAAAATCAATTTTTACACGAGTGGTATCTTGCTAATCTTTGAATAAAATAAACCACACTTAATCATTATCTGGCAAATAGATAAAGCTGAGACGGTGATGGGAAAAATGAACATTTCTTTAAGGTAAAAAAATAGATTTTTATTTTACTTGTTCGACAAACAGAAACCGTCGTGCCATTATGACGAGTCTTTCTACGAAATAAATAATTACGTGCGCGTTTAAGTGTGTGTGTCTACCTATATGAACCATGTATCAATACACATCCGACTGGTCTGGCGTCGAAGTTCTTCTCTAACCTAAGTGAAACTTCAAGCCCTCTATATAGCCTCAGCGTGTTAACAAACATTACAGTTTGTTCATAACAAAGAGAATGTACACTAACTGAGTATGGACTCACTGAAGCGATTTAACTAAAATATAAACAAAGTAGCAATACCGCACAATGGATTATTACTGGACTAGAACGAAATATCGTCTCAAACCTGAGTAAATACTATGATTTACTCGAACCTAACAGCTAACCCTCATACATTTCCGTTCATCACTAAGGGAACGTTCATTCACGCTTAATTTAGCATCCCTAAGTATATGCAGTTAGGTGTGGTGGGATCTAAATTAAAGCGCCTATCCACTTGATCTATTTGACCCATGGTCGAGAACAGCGGATTTCAGGCAGATCTCCGATACTGCGAATGACACGTCGGGATTATAATAGCTATACATTTAACAAATTTCCTATATCAGTGTAATCTAATTACTCATAATATGGGAAAAAACTCTGTCCGCAGCTTAATACCCATGGAGATGCCTGCCGGAGTAACAAACGACTCAAGGAGTATAAATCCACCAAGCAGCATTGTATGAATTAATAGGTCGTTTCGCCAGACCACATAAGAGGACAACAATATAGATTCTGCATTATACATAACAAAGCTAATAAACTCAAACATGTTGCAACAACGACATAACTTTCTTACATTGGTGTAATAAGGAATCTGGATGGAAATAGATAAGATGTCTGGCACGGGCAATGTGCGTTTTATGGTACATAGTAAGAGGCAACAGGCACAGAGCATCAACATATCTAAACCTCCTTCGAAACCTACCTCCATAAATCTAAATACAACTATACATACATTAATCTAAATATTAAATGTTCAATACCTCCACATATTGATAAATGTGTGCGTATACCTAAGCATGTGTCTGGTCTACTCATCAGCCTGTGGGAACCAGCTAATTCGCTTTTCGTACGCGACAAATATGTCACGCCCACAGGAAAGCGGCTACATGCAGGCTACGTACAAAATGCGGAAGCACGTAAAAACATACCATTTGATACCACAGCTCGCAACAAACACGTGCGTGTGGTTCAATGGTGACTTGCTACATACATATCATAAACTATTTTGACACCACAGTTTACATTCAACAGTAATTTTCTGTGGTCCAAAAGAAACCTGTATATAAAGCATTTCGACACCTCAGATGCTGACCTCAGCTTTATTCTGGGTTCGAATAACTAAATAAATCCTACCTATATGAACCATGTATCAATACATGTCCGACTGGTCTGGCGTCGAAGTTCTTCTCTAACCTGAGTGAAACTTCAAGCCCTATATATAGCCTCAGCGTGTTAACAAACATTACAGTTTGTTCATAACAAAGAGAATGTACACTAACACAGTATGGACTCACTAAAGCGATTAAACTAAAATAAAAACAAAGTTTCATCATTATAACTCTGGATAATATCGATATTTATACGCTATATATATATATATATATATATATATATATATGTGTGTGTGTGTGTGTGTGTGTGTGTGTGTGTGTGTGTGTTGTGTGTGTGTGTGTGTGTGTGTGTGTGGTGTGTGTGTGTGTGGGGGGGGTAATCTCTGGCCTTTACTCTGTATGCAATGTGTCTTTATTACCACAGTATATGTGTCCACTGGGACTCTTGTGTCATTCCTTACTTGGTAGTCTTCCTCAGCACATAAAATATTGATCCAGGGAATTATAATAAAATCGTAGAAGGGATAGCATATTTTCTCCTATGTGTATGTTTTGCGATTCCAGTCAAAATTCTGATCATAGATAAGACTTTGCCTAACATAAATCAATAACAGAGGTATATGTCTGTTAATGTGGGTGTCTGGCTAGTTTTCTGGTTGTGTTTGCCTATTTAAGTTACTTCGTGTTTGCCTGTCTCCCTATATGTCTGACTAACTGTTTTCCATCATTCCATTATGGAAAGGATCCTTCTGTAATATCCATTGAAGTCCATTGGGCTGGAGCTACCATTCCACATTAAAGGGAAAATCGCTCATTCAAAGAGATGTATTACTTAAACTTTGTCCAAACTCCATTTGAATAATATTGTTTGCAATCATTTCGTCAACATATTATCATACAAATAAAAATTCACCAGGGATGTCCAGCGTTTAATTGTTTCTGCAACTTCATATATTTGTTTTAGGAAAGGTATTTAAAGAAAGTAATCTAAGATAAGTATTATATATGTCTTCCACTTAAATTCAATCTGTTAATTGTCTTGTTAGTTTTAGAAATATATAAAATCCTCACATACAGGTACATGCGCACGCACACACACACGCGAGCGCACGCGTACACACAGACAACTGTACATTACACGATGAAACCTTTTATAGTTATATAAATGGCCAAATAATAGAAATAGATATTTTATTATGGACTAATACTTCTCCTACCTTAAATATCTACATCGCCAGATGTAGGTCTTCTTTTTGGGAATCCACAGGGATCCGTTTTAGGACCAAAGAATTACTACATGTATACCAAACCAGTCGGTGAAATTATTAAATAGTAAAATATTAAATGTTATAAATGTGATGGTATTTCATCTTCAATTGAAGTTTGTATTGCAGACAAGAACAGCAACATGCTGAAATTGAATAAGAACAAGACAAAGTTTTCTTTACATGTTACGTGAATGAGAAAACAATGGATTGAGAATCTGCGTATTAAGGTAGGATATAGTTATATAAATTACTCTATGAGTGTAAGAAATTTATTGCTTATATTAGATAATACTCTAGGAATGGAGAAGCAGATGAATGCTATATGTAAGTCCTGTTTTTATAAAGTAAGAAATGTAGGACTTATTTTTAAGTACATAAATAATGAGACATGCAAGACTTTAGTCAAATCCCTTATTATTTCCCGACTGGAATATGGCAAATCTTTGTTTTTTATATCACTCTATCTCTGAAAAGGCGCCTACAACGATTGTAGAACTGTGAGGCACATCTGATGATATGCACTTGCAAAAGGGTACATATAACATCAGTTTTGTTGGCAAAACGTTCCTGAAAACCTAAGACATCGACATGAAGTTATTTGTTATTTGAGATTTGACATAATACTCTGTTATCTGTATATTATGAACTTATTCTTACTTATACGTCATTTTAATAAAAATAAAACAACCAAAGGTAATTATTCCTTGGTCAACGAAAATTAAGTGTTTATGCATATAGCCAAAACAAGTTCCCAAAAACTAAAGTCGTGGAAGTAAGAGCAAAATATACTGTTTGAGTCTCTGCGTGCCCGATGTATTATGTAATAAATATCTTGCCGCAGGAACAATTTGTATCTGTTATTTTGACAATATTTCACCTTCATAAACTTATCGAGTTTTACTTGCATACTAGATAGTTGTCGAGAAGTTAAGATTAACAGCCTTTGTAAAATTTATATTTAACCATAAAGCGCAACCAAAACGCTACCCGTTGCCAACTTTTGAAAGGGACATTTGCATATAATGTATTTAGAATTTCGCACTTTAGCCGTAATTATTATTGTATAATTTGGCTCCATGTATAAGTGATACATGTCTTTTATTGTAATCCGACTGAAGATGATTATGTTTTTTGACTTTATGAGTAATGACCAGTGTATACTTTACCATTAATGGTCAGTCAGTGAAGTGTTCTTCTATTTAATGGTCAATAACTTCTCTTTTCGTTGGATTAAAGAGTATTGTGTTTCTATACTGTCAGCCTACAGGCTTCATATCATCTGAACAACTGTCCAATTTTTTTGTATTTCTAAACGACTGCCTACTGGTATATATACTTTACGTCTATCTCTCTCATAATTATTGAATTTAATATGCATATTCTTAATGGTCAGTGTATTTAATCAGCGTATTTCTAATGGTCATGGTGTTATGTGACCCTCTATATATTTGGGATTAATTTTACTCTTCGCCTTTCTAATGGTCAGCTCAGTCACCGAAAGGATCTCTAACCCGAAAGTAAATTTGAAATACAATAACGACCTAGAATTAAGATATTCCAAAGATACCAACTTTGAATAAACCATTGACATCGAAACTGGAGCTATGTTATCGGTCTGTTTGAGAGGAATATATTTCCTAATTTCTCTGATTTAATCTTTATGGTATCAACATGAAGTATAAAGCTTTATACAAGAAATGAGACCTTGTTAATGTTTCAATGAATTAAGCATGAATTTTCAGTTATAGGGCGAACCGATGAATGCTAAATATCTCAAGCGTAAGATAATCACCGATCATTACCTCTACTTTAGACAAATGAGACTAGACACAAAGCCAATTGTTCTGTCAGGTATTTAGATCTATCACTTACTTCGAAAAGCTAAATTAAGATTCAGCTCTTTATTAAGGTAGTCTTCACACCTAAGCTAAACATATATTGCCATTTTACTTAATAATTATATTTCCTCTTATATTTTGGATTAAGCTGTTACTTTTAATTATGACAATAGTTATTAATATAGAGCTCGTTAATTCAAGAATTAGTTTAGTAAACGGATGTTATCAATATTTCCGCATACTTTTCCAGTATCAGTCACACACATCAGTATTAATTTCCCAGTTATCTCTGCATGATTACAAATTATATCCATTCTATCTCAGACGTTTCTTATTAGATATCCGCGTGTTCACAGTGACAACTCGAATTATAGTCCGTAAATAAATCTTCAAATTGTTTCCGTGTGATCCACTCCTTTCATCTTCTGGATCATAACATGTTCTCGCCATCGCCATTTCCGGCTCATTCACGACGAACGAAACCAAACGGAAATGACGTAGATTAAGACGATCATTTAGACGACTCTAACCATCTGTCAGCGTCATCAAGTTGGTTTGATGACGACATAAATTGGACGATTTATTTGGTAAAAGTTACGGAGTTATCGGGTTCGATGCCGCAAGGATATTGGAATAATTTGTTTAGTGTGGTTTATTTCAGACATGCGTGAATGACTGAGTGAGTAAGTGAGAGGACATGTTTTCAGTATGTGAGAGGAGAATGTGGTTTAGTGCATAAATGAATAAGTAGGCAACATACTAAGTGTACGTATATATATATATATATATATATATATATATATATATATAAGGACCTGGCAATTTGAATGTGTGGTTGAGTGATTGAATGAGTGCGTGAGTGAATAGGTGATTTCTTTATTTAGTCTTGGTGATAATTTCAGCTGAGTAATGTGATTGATGAGTGACTCCCTGGATAAACGAGATGGTTTATACCGAAACCATTTAGGTATTGTGAGCGGCTGTGGATCAGGACCAGTTTGTGTGTTCATTTTGAAATGTTCAAGGTCAGTAAAATTCTTGTAAAAAATACCATTGCCTCTGCTAAATCTGAATATTATAATAAAAGAGAAAAGGGAAATCACAGGATTGTTTTCAGTGTTGTGAATAAAGTATTATTTAAAGGTCAAACTGTACTCCCAAATAATATCAACTCACATAAAGATATGGTCCATTGTTTTAATAACTTCTTCTGTCAAAAAATATTAAATATACATAGTGAGTTCCAGCCCAGCACCTTATTACAAGGTAACCCATTGGTAGAAGAGTGCTGCATATCCATGATGGGTATATTTGAGCCTTTTACAGAGACTTATATCAGACAGTTGCTGAAAAAGTCATCTAATGCTTTCTGTGTAATTGACCCTATGTCTACATGGCTTGTGAAAGATTGTCTGGATGTTCTGATAAATCCAATTACAAATATAATTAATAAATCATTATTTATGGGTGTTTTCCCAAGATCCATGAAAGTTGCCCTTGTAAAATCAGTAATAAAAAAAACACTATGGACTGTAATATTCTAAACAATTACAGACCTGATTCAAATCTTACATTTGTATCTAAAGTTATAGAAAAGGCAGTTGCTTTCCATCTAAACAAATATTTAATTAGTAATAACCTTAATGGATCACTACAGTCTGCTTATAAAAGTGGTCACAGCACTGAAACTGCCTTGGTTCGAGTGAAAAATGATATTATGATGTCAATTGATCAAGGTAAGCCAGTAATACTTGTTCTTCTGGACCTGTCTGCTGCATTTGATGCAGTTGACCATAATGTACTATTCTCTAGGTTAAAAGACATGTTTGGTCTGTCAGGTAAAGTACTTGCATTATTTAAATCCTATCTGGAACAACGCTCCCAGAGAGTGTCTGTTCATGGTATTTTATCTGACATTCAGTTTTTGTTATTTGGTGTACGGCAGGGTTCAGTTCTTGGTCCTCTGTTTACCCCAATGTATACTCGTCCTCTTGGGATCATTGCGCAACGATATACGGTTAAATATCACTTGTATGCTGATGACACACAGCTGTATATATCAGTGGATCCTTGCAATGAGTTAAATTGCTCCTCTTCCTTGAAGAATTTAGAACATTGTATTGCTGATATTCGGCTATGGATGACTCAAAATCTTCTAAACCTAAATGATAATAAAATAAATATTATATATTTGGCATCACCACTTTGTGTTAAATCCCTAAAGACACCAGCATTACAGATGGGTACATCTTCGATTACCCCCAATGGGTCAGTAAAAACTAAGGGTTATTTTTAACCAATGTATTAACATGCATGAACATGTCACATCAGTATGTCGAGCTGCCTACTACCATCTTAAGAACATCCACTGTTTAAACGCATTCTTGACACAAGAAACACTTGTAACTGTAGTCCACGGCTTTGTTACATCTTGTATAGACTATTATAATTCCCTGTTATATGGCATATCTGATTATAACATTAATCGCCTTCAGCGAATTCAGAATGGTGCAGCTCGCATTGTAACAAATACTAGAAAATATGACCATATCACCCCAATTCTTCAAAAACTATATTGGCTACCTGTTAGACAGCGTATTCATTTCAAGATTCTGTTAATAACTTTTAAATCTATTAATGATATGGCGGCAGAATACCTGTGTGAACTGGCTTCCATTAGAAAGTGCCAGTGTCTCGGCTCAAGTTATATGGTGATTGTGAGTTTAGTGTTGCAGCCCCAACTTTGTGGAATAGGTTGCGGAATAGGTTGCGAAATGCGTCGTCTTTTGGAAATGTTAAGTCTCTTCTAAAAACATACCTATTTAAGGTCACTTCCACAGATAAATAATTATTATCTTTAAATCATTACAGGGTTTTTTACAGACATTATTTGTGGTATTATTATATTACATATTATTTATAGAACGCCTTTGAATGGCTTCTGGTAGTAAGGGCGCTTTATTAAATATACATTGTTATTATTATTAGTATTTTAAAATAATCAGACCTATCAGAGCAACTGATCTAATTCCTTTAATGTCTTTTTATTATGCCAGAAGTCTTTATGATAGATTCCATTAGATGACATTGCGGTTGTCAAATTCAATGCCATCCCCTTCAAGCTTTAAGTATATGGTCTATGTCTAACCTTAGACCTGGCTGATATATATCTTTATTAGCTTCGTGTATGTAGCCACCAGGATAAAGGTGTATTTGCTTACTTGATCATCTTTATGAGGCTATGACTGGTTGAGATTTGTATTATATATTTCTTGCTGAGACATGTGTAATGTCTCACCAGTGTTTCTATATATATATATATATATATATATATATATATATATATATATATATATAAAATATATGTGTGTGTGTGTGTGTGTGTGTTTGTGTGTGTGTGTATGTGTATGTGTGTTTTAGCTGTGTATAATAAGGCACAGGCACAGAGAATCTCGAACCGTGAATTCAAACTCTGGCGACTTTTCTTGCTGAGACATGTATAATGTCTCACCAGTCCCTAAGCCGCCAAGCAAAATCAAAATACGAATCACCTACAGCCGTGGAGTTTGGGTGTAAAACACCCAAGTCAGATCACGGCAGTAGTGAGAATGTTTAGCTTAATTGTCTAAGCAGCCCTATTTATAGCTATTTTTCAATTGCTGTATCTTTCTTCAAAGCAATACTATATAAACTATATAACCCAATTGTTACCGTCTTCAAAGATCAGTTTTTACAACGGGCAGGCGTCACGAAGCGACTAATATTAAAACTATTTATCTTAATTGCTATTAAAAGACTGACATCTGCGCTGAAGCAGACCGTATTAGCGCGTCATAGCTTCGATACTGTTTGAACTATGTTATCATTTTCAAACCTGACATAATTTATGCTATTATAACTCATAAACATACAAATCCAATAAATACTATGACCTACTCGTCACTCTTATAACAATTTACATCGGCGCTTTAGCAGACCGTTTGGCGGAATTGCCGTTCTATATATTAACATTTTCAAATCAGACCTAATGTCTGCTATACAAATTATAATTATAATATAGGGTTTTATTAATGACAAGGAGACTAAAGTTAGCCTTGAATGTCATAGTACAGACTGGACATAACTGGACCTAGGAATAACGACATAATTTTCTTACGTTGGTGTAATAAGGAATCCGGATGGAAATATATAAGATGTCTGGCACGGGCAATGTGCGTTTTGGGGTACATATAAAGAAGCAACAGGCACAGAACATCAACATATCTAAACATCCTAAATCTAAATACAAATACAACTATAGATACATTAGTTTAAAAATAAATGTTCGATACCTCAACATATTGATAGATGTGTGCGTATACATATGGATGGAAATAGATAAGATGTCTGGCACCGGCAATGTGTGTTTTGGGGTACATATAAAGAAGCAACAGGCACAGAGCATCAACATATCTAAACATCATTCGAGACCTACCTCCATAAATCTAAATACAAATACAACTATACATACATTAATCTAAAAATAAAATGTTCCATACCTCCACATATTGATAAATGTGTGCGTATACCTAAGCATGTGTCTGGTCTACTCATCAGCCTGTGGGAACCAGCTAATTCGCTTTTCGTACGCGACAAATATGTCCCCGACACAGGAAGACATATGAATTTAACTATCTTAATTCTATCCCCAATACGACTTTTAAACAATGTATTTATTAATACCGTTTAACTATTTTTTGTGTGGTTTATTTATTAATACCTTCAAAGTGTTCAAGTGAGCGTATTCCAGGTTCTTATCCAAAGTAAGTTAAATTAGTACAAGGTGATACACGAATTGTACACACACACACACACACACACACACACACACACACACACACACACACACACACACACACACACACACACACACACACACACACACACATACATACACACACTTTGACAACAAACCTTTACATAGACGATTGACTTTTTATTTTATTATCCTGTAGACACAACCACTACACGTAGTTTATCTACTCCAGTATAACTTGTAACTTTTCTGAGAAGAATACAAATTGTCAATAATCAGTTATGTTGTATAGTTTATGTTGTTTACAGAAATAACCGTTAATCCTGGATGTGTACTAGATCCTCGTACTCAAATAACAATAATGTGTTACTTCTTTAAGCTATTTAGTTCGTGCTTTAAAAATTATATATATATATATATATATATATATATATATATATTATATATATATATATATATATATATATATATATATATATATATATATATATATTTTAATATATTATATTAATATGACAACCCCCTTGGTTTTGTAACTTTTGTAATATATCATTTAAAACGTCTAGTGGCGACATCTAGATGGTAAATTATAAGTTGTTCACAAGAACCCTTTATTTTAAACTTTCTCCCACTGTTTACTTCTAACTGGTCAGTAACATTTAAAAACAATACATTTCGTTATTTATCAGGTACCAATCAAATAAATCGAGTGATAGAATGTGACAACTAACATTTATTTATGTCCTGAAATTTAGTGCAGGTGATACCAAGTAAATAAAACATAAATTAACTTGTATGCCTTCATATTAGACCTAATGCATTGATACATAACGATAATACCACTAATAACAAACAATTATTCGACGGGAAATATATTTAAAATAGCATATTTATAAATATATAAATAAATGTTTTCTGAAATATAATTACCTTCATACAAGTCTTAGTGCCTCTCTCATCGCGTCTGGACAATATGTCAATCATCTTAACTTTGTGATTTGTAGCAAAACGAATAATTGTTGTTTTCCTGTTGAAAAGAATTACACGTAATCAATCTTGCAAGCATGTTTATATTCGTATATATGTGTGATAATTCATGAAACTGTGCGGAAATACAGATGAACAACATCCTGGGGTAAACGAACGTAATCAATATTCTGATGTAATATTAATGACCAGTCATAATGGATGTACTATTTCTAAGTAAACAGCTTCACTTCTGATAAATCAAACTCAATCCAGTCTCTTTGTTAGTTATCATTTAATTATAAGATTAATGATCTTTTTGATCGATAAAACACAAATAGTTGTTGATATTCATAAAATAAATCGGTAGAATGAATCAGTTTTAATGGTAACTGAGATATATGTATTATATATATCAAGCTGGGCTATATATTTATCCTATCTATTATAATTATATAACTTTCATGAGATAATCTACTACTACTATTAATATTATTTCCATCATCATCATCATCATTATCATCATAATCATCATAATCATCATCATCACTATTTTATTTCTACTATCTTATAATAATTAAAGTACATATATATATATATATATATATATATATATATATATATATATATATATATATATATATATGCGTTAAAATTTTGATATTATATTGATGAAATACTTGAAGCTGAAAGTAAGCAGTTATGAAATATGTGTCAAACTACTGAGAGCATTTTACTATTATCAGAAATTAATTAATTAAGCTATTTTAAGTGTTCTGCATTCTGAAGATGCGCTATACTAGATCTCTTATAATTCCGAAGTTATGTCTCATAAGATGGCCAAGTTCTATATGTTCAGATGCCGGAGTTAAATGTCTTAAGATACCAAAGTGCTTTCTATTAAGATGTTGGACTTCTATCTCTTAAGTTTCTGAAGTTCTATACCTTAAGAAGTTTTATATATTAGGATAACCAAGTTATATCTTTTTTAAATGCTTCAATTATATATATAAATACGATAAAGACCTATCGTTGAATATTTCTAAGACTTTAAAAGCATTTTGCTTCATTATTAATGTACTGAAACTATATAATTTGCTTTTCAAATAATTCATGTTTCATGTTCTTAATTGTTTGAGTACTTGTTTGTTTCTATGTTGTTTCTTTGTTAGTTTGTTTGTTTGCTGCTTGAATGTTTATTTTCAGCGTCGTGGTGTAACTCTCTATCACTTATCTTGGTAGCTTTAAGTCATTTTAGTCACCTCAACTACATTAGATTGATGCAAAACTCATCAAATGGCAGGTGTTTCTACTTAAATGATTAACAACATTAATTTGACAGTTTAACACATTGCTCATATACTCTGTAACGCATTTGATTGCAGATACAGAGAAATGGGAAAGTACGGCAATACGATACTTAATTTATTTGGTCTGAAGTCGCTCAAACAAATGAAGCATCTTGCGTAAGACGAGGCCATACGGACAAGACTTTGAAAGACTAAGTGAAACTCTATATTATTATAATCTTAATATAATTATCTCTGGCGACTGTTGAGCATTTCTCAGCAATCAGATTAGTATTCACGTCTAACAGAGACAGATGCCTTCATGGGTAACAGTGTGAGGATATAGGGTAATGGATAGTGTATTATGTTGTTGTCTCGCTACTTATTTAACATTCACGTCTCAGACAATCTTCTTAATGGTCACTCTATAGTCTGATAATATATATATATATATATATATATATATATATATATATATATATATATATATATATATATATCCTATGGTCAACTGTTGATGTAATCTTTGGACTCTTTCCCGAATGCTGGCTATATCAATCTTTTCTATGTTAAGATCTGTATATTTACTGATTGTCCAGATAGTGGTTCATATATAATCTGACCATCTACCTATTGGTCTATCTGTTCGATAACCGTCCTCTTATTTAGGTATTCATTTTTCTTATACCTAATACTCTACATATATTACCTTAATATCAGAACAGACTTAAAGACGAATTAACTCACAACATGGATTCTTTATCCCAAGAATCACAAGGTTGAACATACAACAAACAAGGATATTGATGCCTATGTCAGCTTTGTATTCTCCACAAAATGTTCTTCTTTATTAGGAGTGGGATTTGTCAATCTTTAAAAGAATTAAGCCGTCAGTTTCTGTTATCTGACATGTAGATAGTAATGCAAGGATAACACTTGACTGAGAGGATAAATATTTATATAAAGTGAGAAAATTATTCTTTATTTCTGCAGATATTTTACAGATTCACTTAAGAAACAAAAGATTAATTTAATCGGTTCTATATCTTCTTATAATCTTCTACAAAGTGTTAACGATAAGTATGATGAATTAGGTTAAGTTTCACAACTTAAATAACCAAGTTCCCGTATACTCATGTGGAAAATATTATTAATTAATCATGTAATTATCTAATAATATTTTTTTTTACATTGCTAAATAATATCCATTCTTACATCGATTTTTTTAGTTGCATTTTCTTCAAATTATAATCGTAAATAATCAGAAAGTAAAAGCTCCTTTGTCCAATATCAAATTATTTAAATGGACACTCAAGATTATTAGTAATTCCAGGCAGAACGTTATTTATTGTCGAAATCAAAACGACTTGTGATGATGCATTTTGTTTGCTAAGTTATATTTTCCCAACACAGATAGAGGGCGTTGGCGAGTTCCTACAATATGAATATTCCTATTTCGTTAAACCATTGACTCCATAATCATCTAAGAATCTTCAAATCATTTACATGAAATCCACTTCCTTAATCTTTTGATTTGCCACTCTTTTGGTGCAGTTGAGAATTGTAGTATTACTAGTAATTAGGCTTAGTATCTAGAGTAGATTAAGTTTTTGCGGGATTTATTATACGATGCAAGGTGTGTTATGATGTGTTGTGTTATATGTGTGTCTGTTTGACCATTATTATTACTGATCATGTATTTCAGACACCATGTTATGTTTATTTCACATAATCACCATGTTAAAAATATATTGGCCAATCATCCGAATAAGCAAATATAAATAAAACAAGGCAGTGAGTTAAATTAGTTCACTTTATTATATGTAAATGTTATTACATGACATGAACTTAATATGAAATATAAATAACACACATTACCATATACAAGATCCACAATACGAAAGATATGAATGTACTCCTTAAATATTTAATAAGTGATATGTTCTGCTTTATATTATTTACTGATATTATGCCAAAAAGTCCAAAATTTGTATTTTTGAATTTAAAAGTAACAATTACAAGCTTTTACAAATGTACATAAAGACACCCAGAAATAATAATTAATGACACTGATCAATCATCAATGTCTTAATTTCAAACGTTTGCTGTTCTTTTTACCCCTGGAACTAATTAATTATTTAATATTCACACCTACAACATGGTTTATACGGATATTAATATACAAGTGCACAACAAACAGTGATATTTTACAAGAATCACCTTCTAACCTTCCTTGTATATTTGAGAGCATAAGTGTTACTAGTCTAGACATAACTTCACTCATATGGAGGATCTTTTCAATATTATTACTTAATTCTGCTTCTATCAATGTACATAATTCCGTTAAATCTGAACTGCGTATAACAAGACCACTATATCTTGATACCGCTTAACAGCAATAAACACGTGGGAAGAGATTGCCAGAAATGTATTTCTCTAAATAAATGATGATATTGTCTTCCACTACTGTAAGTAGAGTTTGTTGGCTAAATCTAACTATGAGAAACCTGATGGCATCAGGTATCTTGGAAGAAGAAGGAACTCGTCGGTGTAGAGATGTTGGACTGGAGGTATACATTTAAAATTAAATAGAAATGTATCGACATCCTGCTGACAGTTAGACAAATCACTTGTGTACAAAATATGATTGACAATGATCTTTCATAAGCCAATGTGGAATTGTGTGGGACTAGGGTTGTATCCGTCTACACCCTCCCTGAAAACATTGGGAAATCCACATGTTTTGTATTAACTTGATAGCTATTCTGATAGGTAACACTAAATCGCTACAGTAAAACGAAACCATTTGTTGCCACAGCATATTTGTTCTCTCCAACTTTGAAACCTGACTTTTTAAGATTGTTGCATATATTCTTCAATAAACGTGGTTAATCATAGATGACGATAACATGATTTTTGTTGAACATAAAATATGGTTTGCTAACAAATGCTCCTAAGTTTGTGACCCTTGACTGATCATGTGACCAATGATCACATGGTGACCATATTGTACCAACTTACGATTATGATATTATTCATTTAATTGTATTTCAATATTAATATGAAATGAGGTCATAATTTTATAAAGAAATTCAAGGTTCATTGATCGGCAGCCAGCAGTCGATAATATAGGTATTTCGATTATTTCACTGGACTACTCTTTTGCAATTATATTTGGCATGTTACCTACCTCTTTTTCTCCCTTGTAAATATGAAAAATCATAGGTCTGGACATATTAAAAGTTATTAAATTAACATTTAAACATTTATCTGTTTATTAGCAGGTAGATAAGAAAATCGGACAAACATCCACCACTTGATGACTTTATCGACATCGAAATTTCTTTATAGTTTAAAACGAATTTATTAATAAAGATTCTTATATGATTTCTGTCTTTCTTGCACATGCAAAATTACACCAACTATATTCTCGTAATATAAAAATTAAGTAATAGCGATCGTATTTCCGGTCTTGTTCCCGTTTTAAAAGTAAGGTATGTTTATTGGTCTTGATTATTACTTTAAATGAAAAGATCCATATAAAATGACTTTGAGGAATGAACTTTCATTATACAAACACTTCTGATTATAACTTTGACAATGAGTTCTCGGAAACTTTAAGGTAAATAACAAAATCGTTAGTACTGGACATTTGTATTACATAAATAAATAGGTATATTTTTTTCTTAAATGTATATTATGGTAACAGCTTTATTTTTATTAGACCTTCTGTTTGTCCATGGTAATTAGAAGGCAAAGATCTTGACAAGCTGACAAAATGATCTTACTGTTATTTTAGGTGTACGTATTTAAAGGCCACAGGAAAAGAAAGCTTATATTTTGAAGTAAATATAGCGTAGCAAACAATTCTTTTATTCCCTATCGGATGCACTATTATACCCGAAACAATTCAACCCACCAGCTCTCATATTTCCATTAAAATGTTTCCTAAATCTTTAATTGTCGAATTTTTCACGAGCCATTGCTGATGTGTACTACGCTCGGTAGGGATTATCGTGTGACGTCATGTTTTGTTTACAAGCGTCTTGACCAGTTGACAGACAAATTATCAGATTCTGACAAAGGTTTTGACCTTCTCGGGGATATCAAGCCCTACAGATTTGAACCACTGGCGAAAAAGGTCACAGACAGTATCAATCGTGAAGAATTAGATACTGGAAGTACAGATGTGGATCCACAGCAGCCACCTGTGCCGCTGTCAGCAGGCCCCACTTTACAACAAGATTTTAGTCATAATGAAGGTGGTGGCAATGTAATGTTCAGTTAATATCTTCTTTTGTGGCAGTAGTTTGTTTTATATCTGTTGAAAGCGAATATAAAGTAATAAATGAATATAAACATCCATCGGTCATTGAAAACCGAGTTATAACAATACAACAAGATTAAACGACATAACACGAAAAGCCTCATTCTAATATCCATACTTTCCTGAAGATATTTTTATTTACTATTTTATGGATATGAATTCGAATGTGAGTTATCACCTTGGTATTTGGATCTATTGTGTCAAATGTCATATTTTATAGATAACAACAGTGGTTTATATATTATAAATAGGCTAATTTAAATAAGTACGTGTTAAAAGCCTTACAAAAACTTTCTTTAATATGTTTGATATCGTTTGGCAACTTATTCCACAACCTGGGAGCTGATTCTAAGAAAGATTGATCTTTGTAAAGTGTTGTACGGCTTTTTGGTAACATCAAACGTTAACAGTTTTTGATATTAGGAAATAATAGTCGATAGGTATCATCTAGCAATATCAATTTCATTATATTCCAAACAAACTCAATATCTTTCAATTATCTAAAGTTGTTTTAATTACGACTTTCTGGATATGAAAAGAATCGTCAAATTATTCGCATAAGATTCATCACTTTAGTATTTTGGTTCTTGATAATATTTTGCTAAGTTCAACTAGTTCACCACCTTGATTGATGGCCAGATGATGAATTTGATGATGATGATGATGATGATGATAATCATGATCATGATCATGATCATGATGACTATTATGATGATGACTATAATAATAATAATAATAATAATAATAATAATAATAATAATAATAATAATAATAATAATAATAATAATAATAATACTTTATATAGGATTTTATTCATCTTGAATTGCTCTATAAAGCTTTATATTTAAAACACAATTAAAACATGATCTGAGCTGATATGGCACAAACAGGTTTTACACATGAATACAATGGTTTATATATTACGCATAGGCTAATTTAAATAAAAACGTTTTAAGAATCTGACCAAATATTTCTTTACTTGGTGAAAGTTTAATGCGAATTTGTAAGTGAACAGGATTCAGATCGCAGCATTCTCACTGGTATATTATGCATTTTGATCGGATCGCTTAAATACAGTGGTGCTATTCCAATCCGTTCTTTGAATGAGTGAAATGGCATCTTGTTCTCACAGACCTGAAGGAATTTTTAATACAGGATCCTACCTTAATGTGAAGATTCCCATTTTTCTTCTCATTTTACTTGGATGAGAAAACAATGCATTCATTCTTATCCTATTTCAATTTCAGAATGTTGTTGTTCATCCAAATGATTAAATCTTCAATAAAAGCTTCAATTTAATATAATACAAATGGTAACGGAAAAATGCTAATGTAAATATAAATATAGGTTGTTATCTTTTAGGGTTTCTATGGTAGACAATATTGGTGTTTAATTATCTCCTAATGTTAACTCCATATCTGGGCTCAAGAGTTCCTCTATATTTCCGGCCAACAACAGACCAACATTTCTTTATTTTGCGGCTTACTCAACCATTATTAAAATAGTTAGGTACCTGAGGCCCTTAGTTTTATTTCTTAGATACCTTCGTGATTCTGACCCTTCCTCCCCCCCCCTTCATTACTTCTTTAATTCAGTTTTAAAATAAATGATTCTACCTTTTCCATAATGATATATATTGAACTAATAAAGGGATAGGTTATGGGAATAAATGGTGACAGATACACTGATGTGCATGCATCCAACCATCCATGCACCCATATATTCACCAATCTATACGTATAGTTACAATATATACGTATACATTACGCAGATTTCTTTGTTTCTTTATTTGTTTTATTATGTGTGGTGATTTGTATATGTGTATATGCGTGCACTCACGTGCACTAGCATCCGTATGACAAGTGTATATCTTGTCACTTATTCATGGTTGGTGTTTCCCGTATTGGTATGATTCCCCCCTTGTCTTTTTTTTATATATATATATATATATATATATATATATATATATATATATATATATATATATATATATATGAAAATAAAAAAAGAATATATTTTTGGATTTTATCACAGGGGTATTTTAAACAGAAGGTCATTGCCCAAGCTCTTAGGATAGCACAGGGAACAGTCGTCTCAAAGGTGTTTAAGATAAATCGTGAGACGGGTGTACCCACATCCAGAGCTAGACCCGGACGTCCTCGTAAGACAACAGAAAGAGTCAACAAACACCCTTCGTGCTGAGTCGTTACGGTTCACAAATACATCTGTATCCAGAATGCTAGTGAATCTGCGATTGATCCGTGCATGTTACCTAGCCAGGAGACCTCTGAAGAAATTTTTATTGTTGCAAAGACATCGACAGGCGCGTATGGATTGGGCTAGTAACCATCTCCGCTAGCGACCAAGTCATTGACAGCATGTCATATTCAGTGGTGAATCCAGATTCCTGCTTTACCGGATTGATGGTTCGCAGACAGCAACATGCGTCCTATAATGAAGATTGCATCGCACCTAGAGTCCAAGCAGGGGGCGGTGCAGTTACCATATGGGGTGCTTTCAACAAAGGTGGGAAATGTGACCTTCACATCGTCGATGGAAACCTGGATCAGTATCAGTACCTACAAATCCTGGAGAAAAGGTTATTTCCATTTTCTCGTCTGACATTTGGGCATAATTTTGTGTACAAGGATTACACCGCTAGATCTCACAGAGCTCACACAGTGGTCAATTTCATGGAAACTAAAGGGATCTAACACATGGACCGGCCAGCAATGTCTTCGGTTATCAATCTGATAGAGAATATGTGGTCCGAAGTAATACGCGTCATGGATGCAAATGTCAACCAGCCTACTAATCTGGCGGAATTGGGACAGGCAGTCATTGATGCATGGTAATTGCTATTCCTTCAAACCCTGGCAACCCTGAATTTTAGCATGCCTCAACTAGTACAAGCTGTCTACGATGCATATGGTGGTCATACCAAATATTGAAATATGATTCGCGTGCCTCATTAAACAATCGAAATAATCAAAACGTTTAAAGTCGATTTCCTGACAAATTACTTCTTTGCATTGCTTAACGGCCCCATATGTCGTATATTTAGCATTGATAATCATATTTCATTATATTCACCATGATCCAGAATACCTATAGACTTTCAAATACCTAAATATATTCCTCATATGGTAATTATATCGATAAATACATAAAATTCACATAGCCTGATACTTTCACTGAAAAAACTTAATTCTAAATAAGAAATAACCAGCAATAAATCTATTTTCAAGTATATATATATATATATTTATATATATTCTTGCCGTGAAAAGTTACTTCGCTGGAAATATATCCTGTTTAATTGTTAAACGTTTTGAATTTATATTCTGATAATGCACACATTAACTGTCCCGAAGATGGATAGTAACAGCTAATAATAATAGAAAGTGAAATACAAGGGTTTCGTTTGCCACTTCATGTAATAGTTGTGAAGCCACACGAACTATTTGTCCATTATTAATTACTACAAAGAAATGTAAGCTGGAGCCTTGTACATCTACAACCAGACATCTAAGGAAGTTTTCTATCTCTAGAGCAAAGCACATTGATGTTGTTATTTATATATAGATCTACCCATAACTGAGATCGTTCTGTCTTTAATGTCAGATATAAATGAAATCCTTTAGTCTAGCATACACTAACTGGGAGCTATATTTGTGGACAGCCAATCACAGCTAAGATCAGTGTCTATATGGAGCTGATGGTAAATGGGAGTCTTCTGTCGGTCAATAAGGTCAGAGTTGACACCCAGTTATATGATCATTTGGACCCAAAATCCAGTAGAGACCACATGACTAGAATAAACCTTTCTACTATGAAGCTATAAGTGGAACCTTCATTCTTCACAATTAAATTCATAATAATTGTTATCCAGTAGAGCCAGTCATTGCTGGGAACCATTGCCTAGCGGAACTAACAATTACGCCTACTCATATTTTCTCGAACCAAAGCTGGAAATCACCACATTGTACGACGGATCATAATGTCTCCTGGTTTGGAAAGCTATTTTTGAAAACTACCTGTGAAGGGTTAAACGCCCGTTAGCAATGCCATATTATACATTCAATCAGGTCGTGACTTAAATAACAAATTGCCGAGATGTGTTTGATATCATTATATATTATTAATAAAAGGCTTAAATATTTTTCAATTGAAAGGTATCGAAGGGAGTAAAGCGTTATGGTCCAATTCAAACATAAACGTTGCCATGACATACACAAATAAAGCCCTACGTCAGTACAGAGCTTTATAAAGCATGCCATGCGAATATTTCAGTCACAATAACCCGTCCAAATTACGAATTAATATTATAATTAATTTGCATATTGTAGTTTGATATTCTTTTGATAATATTTGTTCTTAAAAGTGTTGTTGTTGTTAGTGCTATTATTGTTGTTGTTGTTGTTGTTGTTATTGTTGTTGGTTATCATAATCAGAATAACGACATTCAAACACACCAAATCTTGTATTATTAATATTCTATGTTACCGTGATGTTTGTTTTAGGTTAGTTCTCATTTTTATGATCGGTGATAACAATTATAAATAACACAACCTGAACCACATTCTATTAGTTCCAAGTCTCCCTTGACACGGTCACATTAACAAGCAAGTACATCTCCCACTCTTTATGAGCAGAAAATATTATCTGTGTTCATGAAAGACATTTCCCCCATTACAGCTTAGATCGTATACAAATGTTGATACCACCATTGAACAATGTGACAATCAGTTGACCAACTGATGTAAAGATGTTCATGCATTCTAGACTTTTTTGATTTGCGCTTCTATAAACACAAATACACAGCGTAGTATGCCCTTTCTGTATGTTAATTACAGTTAAGTATGCCGTTAAATAATAATTTACAATCTGGTTTTGTAACAAGTGTATCCATATTCAGATACTACTCGTAACATATTTTTTGCTTTGGAGTCATATATATACATGACAATGTTTTAAGAAAATATCAAAAACAGCTCTGGTTTTAATACATCAGTTGAAATATCAAGGAGTGAAATTTAGGTGGCAAAACGTGGGTTATTCACGAGAATTTAAACCTTCTCCCACTAGCTGCTTCTAACTGTTCAGCAACATTGACAAAGGAAGCTCTTTGTTATCTATGAGGTGCCAATCAAATAAACTGAGTGATATAACGTGACCGCTAACATTTATCTCTGTAGGTGTCCTGATATTTATTGCAGGCGATGAATAAAGTTTCTAAACTTGTATAATGTCATTTCGTAACTGATGTTTGTATAGCATGGTGATAGATTGATACACTGTATAATACATGATCAATAAACCAATCAAAGGACAATCAGCGCTGGAAGATTTATAGTCGCCAACTTTCGAACTGCTTCAGGTGCCTCCATTATGTAAATGTCGCTCAGTTGACGTTTTTGAAATGATCGAACCGAAACACTTTATTGATGTATGAAATATTCCCTAAACAGAGACAACAATCCCATCCCTTGAAAGTCTGACATTTGATTTATTCATTTTATATGAAGTAAAAACATTTCAGCGGACACTCTTTAGTTAAGTTGTTTCTAAATTGCCATTGACCTTGTATCGCTGTTATACGTCATAATGCACAGATACGTTGAGACTAGTCATTATTGGTGAATAATTGCCAAGTTTGATATTATCTAATTGCCATAAAAATCTGCATAGATCATAACTTTGACGAAACAAATATTGGTACAAAATGGTATCATAAACAGCACCAATTACTATTTCTATAGCATGGAAATTACAAAATACATTTACCTGTTAGCTTCAGAGTTGTAAGAATATTTTAGTATTTCAACCCGATATTTCTAATGGTTGTTAGGGCAATAATATATAGATAATGTGAAACAAGCCATCTTGAAATTACTGAGATTACGAAATGACATAAGAAATTACTATAACATATTGGTAACAAAGTGTATTATAGAGTCTGGCATTTGGTTCATGTGACTGATTATAATCATTTAAAAGTCGAAAAACGAAATATAGAAAAAATGTATTAATAGTAGTATTCTTCAAGGATGGACAATAGTAATTGTGACAAATACACTGTACTAGTCCCACTGAGAAACTAATATAATTAAAAGAATAAAGTTCATTAATGTGTTATAATAACGAAAGCTGGCGATATAAACAGCTTCTGGGATCGTATTAATAACTGATCTCGCTATCTAAATAATAAATATTAAAATAACAGAATGTCAGGGATCTCCGATTATGCAGTGGATATAATGATGCCATAGGAAGCTCCGTATTACCTGTTCAAATCTGGCTCCCACCTGTATTTGTAGTATGTCTCTGTCGGGAGTAACTTCTCGACCATATGTTCTAGGTGTGATTTACGCTGAAGCTATGTAACGTAAATCACATCATCTCAACTCGTTTTTGGTTTCACAGTTTCTCATTACTTCTCGTTGGAACACATATATAATAATTCTCTCTTTGCATTCACCTTAAGAATGTCTCTATTTCTATTCTAATTTGAACAATTAAAAACGTCAGTTTAGAGAGTTGAACCCTACATCAGTCATCAGATATCTACGTTTTGTTAATTATCTTGATAGTATAATGTTGATTTACATAAACTGTTGTCAAACAATCGGTCATATGATATCCATGATAACATGCAGCCAAAAGAGGTGACAAATGCTGCAAATAATATTCTAATTCAGTTTGAAATCAAATATTTATCAACCAAGTAAAAAGCAAAATATAGCCAAAGTAGATTATCTAAATATTGTTCATTTTTAGAAGATACTAATTGGCATGTCATCTTATTAGATAAATTATTGTAAAGCTCGAATATCATTGATAATAGCAACTAAACGATAAAATATACTCAAAATAGCATATCCACAAATAACAATTATACAATGAATCCCGATAAAGTTATATATAGCCGAAACTAATTAAATCGGTCAAAAAGGTCAAATGATATTATGTCTGATGACAAATATTCCATCACTATCACACGTAAAGCTTCAAATCTGTTGATTTGCCCAATGTTATACATGACAATCTATAATACTAACAGTGTTCTGTCATCCTTTAACCCAAAGCTATTATAACACGTGGACAGGTTGTTCTATAATATTCCAGATTTATTTAGTTAATATTTCTACGAGTAAGTTCGAAATTGAATGTGTCGATGAATGAACAGGCCACGAAATGCCTTAGTTTGATATACCATAGCGTATATCAATAATGACAGTAATTTATATTAATCATGACACAATCTTTTTGACAAATCTGGGATTACATCAATGCTCTCAAATCGTATCTGATATTGATATTTTCATATTGAAAGGAATTAATCATATTGAATGATACGAACTAAGACGTTAACCATGGACATACTTATGTATGTGCGTGTGTACGTGTGTTCGATCCTGGATGTGTGCGCGGAAATAGCGATGAAGAGCATCCTGAGTTAAACGCAATATTTTGAGGTAATATTAATGACCAGTCATAATGGATGTCATGTTTCTAAGTAATCAGCTTCACTTCTGATAAATCATCCTCACTCCAGTCTCGTTGTTAGTTATCAGTAAATTATAACATTAATGATGTTTTTGATCGATCAAAACACAAATATTTGCTCGTCTACATCAATATTATGTATTTTAGTCTAGAAATAAGTGGTTGAGATATATATAATAGAGCTATGGCAAACTAGACAATATGTCTATCTTATCCATGCCGATTATATAACTTTCAAGAGAATATACTATTATTATTATTATTATTATTATTAACACCATCATCATCTTCATCACAATCTCAGCATCATCATCATCATCATCATCGTCTTCATATATATATATATATATATATATATATATATATATATATATATAAAAATTTACACATATTTAAATGTTACTGTTTTATGGCCACCTTTGTGTACAAGGTAGGCTAAATGAGTCATGCTACCTCCAAACCTAATGAAAACCTTTTCCATAACTCAGCCGGGTTTTGAACCCAGATGTTATAGATGTGTAGCCAACCACGCTACCAGATAGCAAAAGGGGCACACACACACGCATACACAACACACACACACACAAACACAGACACATACGCACACAAACACCTATATATATATATATATATATATATATATATATATATATATATATATATATATATATATATATATATATCAATCACCGTCTAACCAACTGCTGGTGTATATTTTCAGTCCTATATATTAACCCTGTCTACGTAAAAGTTGGTATATTTACTGACCGTCCATTTAATAGTTTATAAATGATCTAGTCATCTATTAGTCTATCCTTTATTTAACCTTGACCTTATTGATTGTATTAGGTGTTTGTCTCTCTAATCACAGCTATATATTTATAATCATCTTTCTAATTCATTATGCTGTAGATGTATTACTTTAATTTCGAACACACTTTAAGATGAAATAAATCACAACATCGATTACTTATTCCAAGTATAACAAAGGTATTGAGGCTTATATCAGCTTGTTTTCCCTAAATAAACGTTCCAGTTTGTTTTAGTGATGATGGATGTTGTACGGCCACGTTTATGTATATGATAGGCTAAATGGGAAGAGTGAGCTCTAAAGGGAATACAATTAAGCACCCTTCAGATATGCCCACCCCGAGGTTCTAACTCAGGTAGTAGTGGTCTGTGATCCAACGCGTTACTAGTTAGACCACGGAGTCGCCTTCCAGTTTTGTGAGCGAAGAGTGATTAATGAGAGTTAATGAAATGCTTATTTATAATGACTATATATATTTAATAGATCATTCAACAAATGATAAAATATATGTCTTTACTAGGAGTGATATTAATCAATCTCGTAATGAATTAAGCGATTGTCTTTCCTTATTCTACATGTAGATGATAATAATATAACGATAACACTTTACTGAGAGAATAAATATTTATATAAAGTGACATATAGATTCTTTATTTCTCCAGATAGTTTAAGAACCAATTTCAGAAACAACGGAAGAGTTTAGTAATTTCAGCCTGAATTTCATTTATCGTCGAAATAAAAACTAGTGATTCTGAATTTGTTTAGCTAATTTAGATTTTTAAGAACAATTATTTTCTTCCAGCACTGGTTCCTTACAGGGGGGGGGGGTTTCCTACAGGATCAATATTCCTATTTCATTCACCAATTGACTCCATAATATTCTAAGAATCCTCAAATCATTTACAAAAGATTCACGTCCTTTATATTCTGGATCGAGACACTTTTTCCCCAGGTGAAGTCCACCTGAATTATGATGGATGAATATCAAGAGTAATGGCGTGGATTAAGGCGATAATTTATAAATTTGTTAGCGCCTTCTTGTTGACTTTAATACACAGATAAAAAGAAAATTGATGAAGAACATCAATCTTAAAGAGTTCTATAGTTGGACAACATGTGGTAGAGAAAAGATTTGCGTCAATCACTTTACTTTGGACATATGGTTCGTAGTATTATCATCAGCTTGAAAACTGGCGTCTTTCTAATGCTACTACTATTATTGCTATGACTACTACTATTACTACTACTACTACTACTACTATTACTACTACTACTACTACTACTATTACTACTACTACTACTACTAATAATAATAATAATAATAATAACTACAACAACAACAACAATAACAATAATAATTATAAAATAGCTATATCAATATATCTTTAATCTTAAAAGTTGATAAATTTACATTTCCTAAACATCCACTATTTTATTAACCTTCTCAACATCGAAATTTGTATATGCATTAATACAAACGTATTTATTAAAGATTATTTTATATATATCCTATGTCTTTCTTGCACCGAAGAAATTATACATTTCCGTAGATGTAAATCACATTCCAGTATTAGTTTTGTTACACTAATAACATGTTGCTTCATAGTTAATACACCAATACTTTCAAATGATACGTCATTCAAACGTGGAATAATTCAAGAACAAAGGAAAACCTGATGTTGAAAAAGTGTGACTTGGCTCAGATTTATCGTCGAATTAGCTTTTTTTGTCATGTTACTGAAACTTAGTAAAGCTTCCAATGAAAATATTCCAGAATTAGTCATTTATTCAACTGCCGAACCAGGCGTATTAATAAATATGGAATATATAATGTTGAGATGATGTACAGCCAAATGGTATTTCGGTACTTTATAATAATCGATCCAGTTCGTCAACATTAGAATCAGAAGTGTTTAAATAACGGAGGTTCTATTGATATTTCATTCAAACTAATGATAAGGACCAATAGTATTCAGCAATATCTTTTTCATTCTATTCCACACCAACCTTCATTTCCTAAAGTTGTTTAATTTGCGACTTTCTGGATATGAAAAGAATCTTCAAATTATTTGCACAATATTTATCACCTTGGTATTCTTGATCTTAACATGTTTTAGCTAAGTTCAATCAGTTCACAAACTAGAATGATGGCAGCATTGTGATGAAAATGAAAATGACGATGATGATGATGATGATGATAATAATAATAATAATAATAATAATAATAATTTATATAGCGCCATATTCTTCTTGCATCGATCTAAGACGCATTACATTTAAGAGATAATTAAAACATGATACTGGGTCATATGGTCATATTTTATGCATACATACAGTGGTTAATATATTATAAATAGCCTAGTTTAAATAAATGGGGTTTGAGAAATTTTAATATGGTTTGCCAACTTATTCCACAACCTTGGAGCTGATGTTGGGAAATATATTTCTCCGTATTTTGTTGTATGGCTTTTTGGTAACGTCAAAAGTGAACAGGACTCAGATGTTCGCATTCTGACTGCGGTATATGTTTGGATCAGATCGAGTTGAAAAAGTGATGCTATTCCACTCAATATGTGTGAAATAGTATCTTGTAGATTGATCTGAAAACCGCAGGAAGCCAATCTACATGTACTAAAATTGGTGTTACATGTTCTCTTTTGCGAAAGCATCATTGTTCTGCACTCTACGTAGGCGGTTTGTCAGAGATAGAGGGAGATTTATACAACAATTCATTGCCAAAGACCATTATAGCAACTGTAACGTTGGACTAAAGTCTTGCATGTCTCATCGTTTATGTATTTACGAATAAGTCCTATATTTCTTATTTGATAATAAGATTCTCAGTTGTTGCATGGATGAGAAAACAATGGATTCGGACTTACCTTCAATGTCGCTCTTATTCAATTGTTGTTCATCCAAATACTTCAATATCAAATACTTCAACTTCAATAATACAGGTTTTAATTTAGGATGAAACAGCATCCTCGTTATCACCGATAAATGCTGATAGGACGATAAGTATAGCTTGTTATCTTTTCGGATTTCTCTGGTTGGGACAAAGATTGGTGTTAATATGTCTACATCAAATACATAACATTATCACAGGTATAGATGTGTATCATTAGCATTATCACAGGTAGTAACGAGTAGCGTTAACATTATCACATGTATTAACGTGTATCGTTAACATTATCACAGGTAGTAACGAGTAGCGTTAACATTATTACACGTATTAACGTGTATCGTTAACATTATCGCAGGTATTAACGAATTATGTCAAAACAAGATCAGTTTGAAGATGTCATTGATTAACCTGTTTGGGTACATAAACCCTATTTGCTAAAAATCTGGTTGTCTCCTCTCCAACAAATACTTGGTTAGTAACAGATAGCAATAATACAACGGTTTGCTTTGATATATCCTATGTTTTAGATAACGATATGCTAAAGCTCTCCTTAAGGTTTGCATTCAACATCCTTGACATGGTCTTCTGATATAACTGATATCATGTACTTAATAGTTCTGACGTCACTCGAGATATTTAACCAGTATTTGTTACTACACAGGACCTTTAAGTTCTAATCTAGTCTTCATTAAGAATAAACACGCGTTACCGTTTAATATAAACTGCAGTAATTGTGATTTCTCCTGATATATATATATATATATATATATATATTAATTTGTATTTATTTATTTACAAATTTTCAATATAATTTGGAGCCTAGTATCTCTATAACCAGACATCTTAGGAAGTTTTCTATCCATAGAGTATAAATACATTAAATTATATATATATATATATATATATATATATATATATATATATATATATATATATATATATATATATAAGAGAGAGAAAAAATATATATATATATATATATATATATATATATATAGAGAGAGAGAGAGAGAGAGAGAGAAAAGATATATTTATAGAGAGAAAAGTGAAAAGGAGGAAATATATATATATATATATATATATATATATATATATATATATATATATATATCCAACTATAAATGATCGTTCTGTCTTTAATGTCAGATAAAAATGAAAGCTTTTAAGATAACATACACTAAGTCAAGCTATATTTGTGGACAGCCATTCACTGATGAGATCGTTGCCTATATGGAACTCGTTGTAACTTGGAGTTTTATGTCAGACAAACAAGTCACAGGTGACACCCAGTTATGTCTAGAGATGGTGATAACAGCCAGTAGAGATCTATCGACTCGAATAACTCTTTCTACGATGACGCCATAAGTGTTAGCTTTATTCTTTATGATTGAATGCATATGAATCTTTATCCAGTAAATCCAGCCATTGCTGGGAGCCATCTTTTGGTAGATTTATCCAATAGACGAACTCATATCGCCTCGAACCAAAGCTAGAAATCACCACAAGCTATTTTTGAAACCTAATTGTGAAAGATTTAACTCTCATTACCAATGCCGCATTCGAAATGTATGCAGTCGTGAATTGCATAACAAATTATAGTGTCACAAAGATTTATGGCCATCAAACTCTGGTAAAAGTATTTTTCAATTAAAATATTTCGTAAACAATCAAACTTTATGGTCCAATTCAGACAAAAACCTCACTATGACACACATAGCTGAAGCCCTACGCTAGTATGAAAATCTACTTCACATGTTATGCAAATATAGTACTCAATATGAAGCGCTTAAACAGGAATTAGTAAATACATTAATTATAATATTATAGGTTGATTATCTTTTGGGGAATGTTGTTCTTGAAAGTGCATAAGTTGCATAAGTTATTATTTTGTGGTTATTATTTAAACTTTTGTTGTTATTGTTGTTGATTTTATTAATGACGATAATGATTATTGTTTGTTCGATTCTCATTTCTATGAGCTATCAGTAACCCTGTTTGTTTCTATGTGATCGGTGAGAATACTTGGAAATAACACAAACTAAGCCAAATTTCAGTAGTTTCAAGTCTTCCTTGATACTGTTAAATCATTAAACAACTCTCTGTTTGAGCAGAAAATATTTCACTGTCATCCACCTTCATGCCGTCTTTAACAATAAAGCTTTAGGTCATATCGATACCATCATTGATTAATGTGACTATATGTTGACATTCTGATGCAAAAGATGTTCCTGTATTCTATATTGATTTCATTATTTAATCAGAATCCATATCTTATTATATTTCAGTTAAACAGATAAAGTGGGCCATTCACAAAAACCCTCGATTGAAATCGTTTCCCGCCACATACTTCTATTTGGTCAGTAAAATTGATAAACAAAGCTTTTCGTTATTTGTGAGGTTCCAATCAAATAAACCAATCAAAGAACAATCAGTGCCGGAAGATTTATAGTCAACAATTTTGAACTTGCTTGGGGTTCATCCTTAATGGCCTGTTGACATTTTTGAAATAATCGAACCAAAACATTTTATTGGTGTATTAAATATTCCCCAACCAGAGCCAAACTTAGGATTCAATCCCACCGGATGAAAGTCTGACACTTGATTTATTTCATATGAAGTAAAACCAGTTCAACGGACATTCGTTATTTAAGTCTTTTTAATAAATTGGCATTGACTTTGTATCTAGTTTAAACGTCATAATGCATATGGATGAGAGGATTAATCACGATTCACGGTATTCGCGGTTTTAGCCTTTCGGTTCAATTCACGGTTTTTCAATTTGCAAACCGCGGTTTATTTCGATTTTTTAAATGGAACTTTACTCTTCCGTAGTATGCACTCAGACAATGAGGCGCGAAAATCCCGAATAACCAATGACGTTTTCTTTGACGTCAGTGAGGATTACCGATGACCTATGGTTTCAACCAATCACAGTGCTCGATTCAGCACCACGCGATATTTGCATGGACTATCCCAGATCAAAACTTTTCAGCATGGCGTGCAAAGAAATGTTTCTCGGCAATTTGTCTAAGCCTGCACAATCCCATAAATTATTTGTTTGGAAACATTTCGGCCACTCGATAAGAGAAACACCTGAGAGTGGAAGAGAAATTAATAAACTGTCTGCAGGATTTGTAGGATCGTAATTAATTATAAGTCTGCAAATGCAGCGAAAATGATCTAGCACGACTATCTGACAGTGACAGCATGGAACTTTCCCATCCCCTAGCAAAACAACAGACTTTGAAAACAACACTACATGCTAAACAAAAGATGCCGTTTATCTCTCCACGATCGACTGCCATCACAAACCAAATCGGGAAATTCATAGTGACTGATCTGAGACCTAACACAGTGTTGGAAAAACGAGGATTTAAAGAGCTTCTACGTGTTCTGGCCGTCTTATGTGAAGCCTTACAAGCGAGATGACGTGTACTATGCCATGCCACTGAGAGCGCATCGTGTTGACTCTGTACAGTCCATATCTGATATCCAGGTGTGCACCATGTAAATATAAGTTTTAAATCACCAAAACCACATTTGGTGACATTTGTAATACTTTTATTGCTTCCTAAATATGATTACATGATTAAGATTTTACTTGTATGCAAATCCAGCATTACTATGACAGCAATAATGAATCAAACACTGTTATTAATATATTTTAGATCCCTCTCAGCAGCATAAGTTCTGAATCAGGTAGTCAGCAGGAGTCCACTTTATCCAGCAGTGGTGAGGCTTCTCCTTCTCTGATGAGCCACCCATCTCTATCTGACTTTCCTAGCATTCAGCCACTAGTTAGGCCGAAAGATAGCCCTGAACCTATCCCACATAGAGGTAGAACTGGAACAATAGCTTCATGGGTGGCGTGTGATTCAAATGAATCAGATGGTGATGAACCAAAGCCAACGAAAACGGCAAAGATGGTTTATTTGGGTCAGATGTCCTGATGACGGGTGTTAGTGAGTCCACATGTCAATCAATGACATCACAAATAGACCATGGGATTACCAGATACAGGATGGAGATCCCCATTCCACTGAAGGATTCTGCCACAAACTGGTGGCGGAAGAAATTCTCTCAGTATCTCTCAAACCCAGTAAAGTGGATAAGTTGGTCTTTCTAAACAGTTTATGAAGTCATTTGAGATGCTGGTCATGTAATTCGGATATTACCAAAGGGGTATTTTTGTTTTCTAATTAAAATATATTCTGTCGTGTTTATCATAATTTCATTTACAGTTATTCTACAAGTAGCTTAGATATTACCAAAAAGGTATTTTTGTTTTATAGTTGTATTATTTGTTTTTATCATAGTTAGCCTTGAATGTCATAGTACAGACTGGACATAACTGGACATAGGAAAGATAATTCTATTCCCACAAACAACTAAGGTGAATTATATATACAATTAAACTTGTTATATAAAACACACCAACCACACGAGCTGTGTCCAATGCCACCGCTCGAGATGCGATGCAGTGTTTCTATTCCTGAGTCATGAGTACATGCTTTAAGAGCGTGCTGTGTCTGCTACAGTCATTTAAATGCTGGATAACCTGGCCAAACACTTAAACGGCGTGCCTCCAAAGACGCAAATAGTGCACGGAATATACAGCTCTAGATCAACTTTTCTTAGAACGCATGGACCTGGAAACATACAGTCTCCACGCACAGAAAAAGGAACATCTTAACCGCAGCATAATATGCCTTGTGATATTTGCTGGAGGGTCAAATACCTCATAAGCATACAAATCCAATAAATACTATGACCTACTCGTCACTATTACATCGGCGCTTTAGCAGACCGTTATGGCAGAATTGCCCTTCTATATATTAACATTTTCAAATCAGACCTAATGTCTGCTATACAAACTATAATTATAATATAGGGTTTTATTAATGACAAGGAGACTAAAGTTAGCCTTGAATGTCATAGTACAGACTGGAGATAACTGGAATTAGGAAAGATAATTATATTCCCACAAACAACTAAGGTGAATTATATATACAACTAAATTTGTTATATAAAACACACCAACCACACGAGCTGTGTCCAATGCCACCGCTCGAGATGCGATGCAGTGTTTCTATTCCTGAGTCAGGAGTACATTCTTTAAGAGCGTACTGTGTCTGCTACAGTCATTTAAATGCTGTATAACCAGGCCAAACACTTAAACGGTGTGCCTCCAAAGACGCAAATAGTGCACGGAATGTTATTCATCAACCTAACTACGGTCCCAATGCTACATTATCTTTAGTAGATAGTTTGATAGATAGTTTCGTTTGTTAACAAATACCGGTTAAGTGAATTTGTAGTGATTCTGTTGAAAGATGAGGTGTCACCAGATTGGGATAAACTTCAGAGTACATGTTCGAAGTACCACAGATTCAAAGCCAAATATTATAATGCATTATATTTCAGACAAAATATTAAATATTCTGCTTTACATAAATCTTGGTGACACAATATACCGTTCGGAGGTACGTACCCATGTGCCAACCCATAGTGATGCCAACTATTAGTGTGTATAAACAATTGCTATTTTGAGTACTGTCATTTGGCGATAGCTGGAAGCAATATAATTGTCTGAAGGGTACGTAAATAATTCCTTTGTTTACTAAATATGCTTATAGATATGTTGCCTTCCACTGGTTAAATACATATATGGCTAAATTTAAGAATGTTTATCTACAATGTTTATGTACAAATTGACACCCCTAAACTGAACGGAAATGGTGAGACATCACAGTTAATTCCCATCAACCACAATAGATTTACACGACCACCGGGTTTCTTATTTTCATCCTATATTACATTCTTAAATAAACTGAATGGAAATCCCATCAATTAAGTCTATAATATACGATCATCTGTTTCAGACAGCCGTAAATACGAATTCACTATACTAGAAATGAAGTAAAATTAAGCATGCTATTTGTACATTGAAGTAAATGGATTACAGAAAAAGACATTGTTCAAGATTAACAAGATATGGGGTAACAGTTGTCTAAATTCTTTCCTAAAATGAAATAAGTAGCATATGTGTGATTTACCAATATATCACTTGTTACATTGGTATGATATTTAGATTTGTGATTATCAATATGGCACTCGATCGACTAAACACTGGATGTGGACAAAGTTATTTATTAACCAAAAATTGCATAAGATAACAAAATGATCCACTTTTAGTCAAAATTAGATAAGATCATAATTATTTTCCTAGTTTATTCCAGGCCCCAATTCTTAAATATA
>JAODUP010001200.1:0-115000 GCA_025642065.1 Paralvinella palmiformis | reverse complement strand
CATCCTGAAAGTGTGATACTTTATTTATTTCATAAGAAGTTAAATCAGTTCATCGGAAATTGTGTATTTAAGCGTTTTTTCTAAATTGGTATTGACCTTGTATGTGCGTCATGCGTCACAATGCATAGATACGATTGGGGCTGGTCGTAAAATGAAGTTCCAAACAGAAAGTTTAGATTATAACTTTGATGAAATACATATTTATTAGTGTAGTAAACATCATCAATTGATATTTCTACAACAGAGGATTGAAAATACATTTATTTTCTTGCTTCAAAGTTTTAAGAATCTTGTAATATTTCAAGCTAGTAAGTGGCTCTTATTGCAATATTCTCTAAATACTGCGAAACGAAACAATTTGAAATTACTGAGAGTATAAGTATTGAAATTACGACATTACTTAAAAGATTACTAAACCTTATTGGTAACTAAGATATACTGTATATTATAACATGTTAGTCCTGTTACTGATTATAAACATTTCACAACTTGTAAACGAAACATAAAATAAAAATCAATATTAGTGTTATTCTAGTGATTAACGATATAAAAATAATAGTAATCATGAGTAGTCTTACTAAGAAAATAATTTAATTAAAAGAAATAAAAATTATATCAGACTACATTAGTTTTAACTCATCCATATGAGATTATAACGAAGGCTTGCGATAAAAATAGTGTCCAGGATTATTTTAATAACTTATATCGCTACCTATACAGTAAATATTAAAATCTTCTTGACAGGTATCAATTATCTTCGATGGTACAGTAAATAGAGAATTGATCTGCGAAGCGCAATGTTATATGTTTGATTCCGACTCGTACCTGTATTTGTGCACCAGGAAAATCACTCTTCGACCATATGTCACACAGCTAAATAACTCGAATCAAATTAACCCAACTCGTTTTAGGTTTCGTATTGTCTTAATAATTCTCTCTTTAATTTATCCGTAAAAATGTCTCTATATCTGTTCGAATCTGAACTTATTGAATACATAACAAACATCAGTACTAGTCATCGTAGATCTGACTGGTAGTAATTATCTTCTTAGTATAATGTTGATTTCCCTAAAATGTTGTCAAACAGTCGGTCGTGTAAAATTGATGATAACCTGCAGCATACAGAATGTCATAATTAATATCGTATTTTAATTTTGAATTTAAGTATTTAGCAACAAAGTAAGCAACAAAATAAGTAAATTTCGGTTGTTAATTAATTTAAATTTTCAGAAAATAATTAATGGCGTACCTTTATACTCATCTTAATAATGTATTTTAAATGCCATGTATAACAACAACTAAACAGTAGCATATATTTAAAAATAGCATATTATTAAATACCAAGTATACTATGAATTCCGACAATAGGCCATAACATGCATTAGTTTGATATACTCTAGCCTATATCAATAATGACAATACTTTATATTAATGATAACACAATGTTTCTAACATGTCCGAGGTTATATTAATCCACACTCATGGAGTTTGAACAACCTGTCAATCATCTTAACTTTTACGATTTGTAGCAAGACTGAAGATTTGATATTTTATGTTGAAAACAATTAAGCACAGTTAATATAAACGGATACGAATGTGTGTGTGTGTGTGCGTGTGTGTGTGTGTGCGTGCGTGTGTGTGTGTGTGTGTGCGCGCGCGCGCGGTGTGTGTGTGTGTGTGTGTTTTATAAAGATAGTTAAGGCGCTGGCACAGGTGTTATACTTTCATTCAAGCAACAATTAACTCCAAACTGATTTTTAAAAAAATATTTAATTGTAAGTATAATTAATTACCGGTAAAATTAGAGAAAAATTAAAAAAAACAAATTTCTAAAATAATCCAAAAGAGGATAATCTAAATATAAAAAAAGAAGAAACTATGATTAAAACAAAACCAGGCTTTGTGTCGAACACTACGGCCAAGAAAGATTAAACCTAAAATGGAGAAATAAAATATTAATACACAGTATGAATAATGTATGAATAATATAAGCATAAATCAGAATAAATTCAGATTAATACTAATAGCTGCGATATAACACGACTCAACCCAATAGCAACTACCGGTTTCGACCTATTCAAGTCTTCATCAGGTTACATAGAATGTCTAACGTTACCATATTGCTCGAGGTTTATATACACAATTTTTCAATAGAAAGCCACGCACTTAATCCTTTAGTTCTTTTTAACAAAGGATGGGTGCTATTTTAATCTCTTTGTTCTACTTGTGTGTGTGTGTGTGTGTGTGTGTGTGTGTGTGTGTGTGTGCGTGTGTGTGTGTGTGCGTGTGTGTGTGTGTGTCGCGCGCGTGTGTGTGTGTGTGTGTGTGTGTGTGTGTATACGTGTCTGTTCATGCATATTTGCGTGGAAATAGAAATGAACAACATCCTGAGGTAAATGAAAGTAATCAATATTTTGAGGTAATATTAATGACCAGTCATAATGGATGCCGTGTTTCTAAGTAATAAACTTCCCTTCTGATAAATCATCCTCACTCCAGTCTCGTTGTTAGTTATCAGTAAATTATAACATTAATGATCTTTTTGATCGATCAAAACACAAATATTTGTTCGTGTCCATTAATATGAATCAGTAGATCTTGTTTATTTTAGATTATAAATAGCCATTAGTTATTGGGAAATATATTATAGAGAGATATCAAACTAGGCAAAATGTATATCTTATCTATGCCGATTATATCACTTTCAAGAAAATATATTATTATTATTATTATTATTATTATTATTATTACTATTAGTATTATTACTATTATTATTGTCATCATAATCATCATCATCATCATCATCATCACCGTCATCATATATAAAAATATTAACAAATCTTAATATTGCTGTTATAATGTCACTTTTCTGTACATGATAGGCTGAATGTGCGTAACGACCTCCAAATGTAATTAGGCGAAGTGAATGATGAAACACCCTCCTAACATAACCCGGGCCCGGGAAATTTTGCACCCAGATGCTATAGATCTGTGGCTAACCGAGCTACCAGATAAGCCATTGTCATAGTCTAGAAAGAAGCAGCATTAGATATATTGTATGCGATTATGTGTAGGTGATAAACATGTCTATTTTTCTAAGGCAATTATATGACGTCTGGAAAGAATCTACCCGAACCACCACCACCACTACTATTATTACTACTACTACTACTAGTAGTAGTAGTAATAGTAACAGTTGTATCAGTATCATCATCAAACGATATATATGTATATGGCATAGTCATATTTGTCTACATTTGTTTGTGCATCATAAGTTAAATGAGTCAAATAATTTGAACTGAATAAAAACACACACACACACATCATACACGCATATATAATATATATAATATATCAGAAAAAAAAGTTCTTATGTATTAGTCTTGCTTTCAAACCTTCAGGTTTGTTCTGAATCATTATTGAAATTTTGTTAGGGCGAAGATGTACCCGACCATCTGCTTCAACAAATAAAACTTTGGACAGAACAATTGTAACCAAATCTTGAAACGTTTATCATATTATGTTTTTCTTTCTACTATCTATATCCTCAATCTGTCAATTACCTAATATCTATTTATCTATTCAGTCGAATACATATATGTGTGTGCGTGCGCATGCCTGAGTGCCTGCGTGCGTCGTCACTGCGTGCGTGCCTGCGTGCGTGCCTACGTATGTGCCTGCGTTATGATATATATAGAGAGGCAACAAGCACAGACCATCAACATATCTAAACATCCTTTGAGACCTACCTCCATTAATATGAATACAACTATGCATACATTAATCTAAATATAAAATATTCCGTACCTCCATGTATCGATATATATGTGCGTATACCTATGCATGTGTCTGGGCTACTCATCAGCCTGTGGGAACCAGCTAATTCGCTTCTCTCGTACGCGACAAATATGTCACGCCCACAGGAAAGCGGCTACATGCAGGCTACGTACAAAATGCGGATATCTACTTTGACACCACAGTTTACATTCAACAGTAATTTTCTGTGGTCCAAAAGAAACCTGTATATAAAGCATTTCGACACCTCAGACGCTGACCTCAGCTTTATTCTGGCTTCGAATAACTAAATAAATCCTACCTATATGAACCATGTATATCGATACACGTCCGACTAGTTTGGCGTCGAAGTTCTTATCTAACCTAAGTGAAAAGCTAGGTATTTTATAAGCCTTCAGCGTGTTAACAAATATTACAGTTTGTTGATCACGTAAGACAATGTACACCAACTCGATATGGAATCAGTGAAGTGATTTAGTTAAAATTAAAAACAAAGTAGCAATATCGCACAATGGATTATTACTGGACTACAACGAAATATCGTCTCAAACCTGAGTAAATACTATGATTATCTGTCTCTCTATCTTGTATGTATGTCTATCTTTCTATTGTCTATATAGCTTCCTATATTTATATATAATAATAATTATTATTATTATTATTATTATTATTATTATTATTATTTAAAAATAATAATAATAATAATAATAATAATGTATATTTAATAAAGGGCCTTTACTTGCAAGAACCATTTAAAGACGCTGTACAAGTAATATATAATATAATAATACCCCTAATAATATGTCTATAAAACACCCTATAAGAGATTTAAAATATAATTATTTTTTATCTATCTACCTTCCTCTATATCTGTCTCTCAGTCTGACAGACTATTTTTCGTAGCCTCATTCACATTTACCTCTCTCTCCACTTTACTGAACAATTCCAATGTCCAAGGCATAAAATGTACAGTTGGAGAGCGGATAGAACAGTCACATATCATAATCATTATATTCAAAACTCACTTTATCTTAATTACCGGGTTGATAATTTACCAAGTGGCATTCTGTGCTCATGAGTAATAGCTAATAATGCTAATCAATGTTGATAAAGCACTTTCTGTCAAAAGTGACCCGTTTCATCTATAAATTGCTTAACCTTTTCACAAATTTAGTTTCGAAAATTAAGACGTTAGATAACTTAGGTTAGCTATCGAATTATGATAAGTTACAATATATATATATATATATATATATATATATATATATATATAGAGAGAGAGAGAGAGAGAGAGAGAGAGAGAGAAGAGAGAAGAGAGAGAGAGAAGAGAGAAGAGAGAGAGAAGAGAGAGAGAAGAGAGAAGTGAGAAGAGAGAAGAGAGAGAGAGAGAGAGAGAGAGAGAGAAAAATACTTCAAGTGCAGCCGAATTTTGTAAAATATTAATGATAGCTTGGATATAAAAATTAAAACAATATCTATTGGAAATGAAATGTAAATATTGTATCAATTATTATAACATGTCAAAATAGGCACTTGATATTTCAGAATAAATATTTCAATTTACTTCCATAACTGGATGGTTAAGTATTGATGCTATAACATATGATCGGTTTAAAGAATCAACTTAACTAACTACTCCTCTTACCCTTCTGAATGAGATGAGTGTGGCATCATAGATATTCTTTATTTACATTTTGTAGATTGTCAAGGACTTAATTTGCATCACACATTTACGGAGATGTAGAAATAAGTAAGAGTTCCTTGATCTTTGCTTAAACATATTTATCCATCGCTTACAGCCTTCACATTAACGATAACACACAAATTTTGGGGGGGAGGTTCATATTTAAAAATATTAATTTAATATTGTATTTTATACACTGTCTGAAAAACATAACAAATATGATTTCATTTTCTGTTATTTAATAAACCTGATATATAACCTTAACCTGGCGTATACTGTACCTATTTATATTACCATATATCAGTAACTAAGCACATTACTTTATATTATAGATCGATAAGGAAATAAAACATTCACCTTTATCTATATCAAGTCAAGTCAATTTTATCATTACTCACTCTTATCTCAACCCCCCCCTCTCTCTCTGTATATGTATGTGTGTATGCGTGTGTATATCTCTGTATGTGCTCATTTGTTTGTGTGTGCTTCCAGGCGTGCGTGTAATGTGACTTGATATGAGACAGAGTGTTCGTCCTAACTGCAATAAAAGATCATCTAAAATCCTAGTAATGGCACTCAGCTGTCAGATGTTTGGTCACTTTTACGATCCGTATGCTGACAAAGACTGACTGTAATCATTATTCAGGACTTCGGTAAGATACCCAATGATCTCGTCACTGACCTGACATAGATCACCAGCTCACCATTGTATAACAGTCTGATATGGAGTCATTTTGATTAAAGCCATTCCCAGTCTGGGAGGTTTCCCTTATATATATCGTTATCTAAGAAGAAGCTATACTTTGTGTGTCCTGAAAGTGGCTCATGTGGTCCATTGGATAATGCAACGGCTAGAGTGTTGCACTCCAAAACTCCAAGCTAGGGTTCTAAACCGACTCATACCTGGATTGTTTTCAATTATGTTCAGCACCTATATTATTCAAAGAACTTACCCTCTAAGCACTAATATCGACTCCCTTTTAGACTGCTACTTATCTGTTTGAGTCGGGTTATTTCTTGTAACAATTGTATTATGGCCGAAAATACATAACTCTGAATAAGCTGTTTTATGGAAATTAGTGTTTAATAAAAACATGATTAGTTAATCAAATTCCCTTATTTTATAGCCTAGTAGAGGATTGTCATTTTAGTCAGAAGATAGCATGTGTCATATTTGAGGAGACCCATCTAACTATAAATTGCCGTAATATGAGTAACATTTGTGTCATCTTCAATATAATATACTACAATTACAATGAACGCGCATCTTCAATTCTTTATGCTCTGTATCTCTCTTCTGTCAGATAGTCTACAAGTCAATTAAATATACCCCAGCTCTCTCTCCCCCCCCTCTCTCTCTCTCTTCCTTTCTCCCTCCATCCGTATCTACATCCATCCACTACATAAATTCATTCATTTATTCATTCTTCCATCAACCCATCGATATTGATCATAACTGTATGAGACGGGTGAGAAAAATTGGAAGTAAGTATACTTTTAGGTCATGTTATATACCATTACAGTGAAGAAATAAAAATAAAGAAAAAGTAAGGAAAATAAATATAGATTATATATAATTTTATTTGTCAAATAAAAAAATACTTTATTTTAGTTTATTTATAACTAGCACAGCAATAATTTTTCTAAAAACTTGATGTGGAGTCCGATGAGGTATGAGCTACAAGAGATGTTCTGTGATAACATATTAATAATAATAATAATAATAATAATATATGATATTTATTACTATTAGTATCCGTGACCGAGTTCTGTTTCAATCCAACACACATCTCAACTCTCAAGCCTCCGTTATAAACATAACACGTTACTAAAACACATACCCATCACGTCCTGTCAGGTTCTCATTTTTCATGGATCAGTAAATCAGTCGCCACATGACGGCATTGCAGCTCCGAAGCCTCGAACCCGCGACCCTTCGGCTATGAGCCCTACGCTCTAACTAACTGCGCCATCACGGCTCAACTTCATCGTCTATTACGATATTACTTGGGAGTAGAAATGATGTGGCTACGTTTTCAGCAATTGCAATATCATTTATTATCACCATGCTGTCTTTAACATTTCGCTTGTGTGTGAAACGTAATGCGTTAAGCAAAATAAAAACAAATTGCTTCGTAATTGTTAATTATTTCATAGATCCTAGTTTACGTCTTACATTCTTTGTCTCAGCCAGTTCCCCAACACAAACTTCAGGATGACAAAGACGCGTGATATCGTTTGCTATCTAGACGACATAAAAAATAAAAATAAACTCACAGTAAATGGATAGAAGTTTAAATAAATAAAATAGAGCCACGGGAGAGACGAAACAGCTGTCTTTCAACCTGTTCCCATGTGAGCTATTTAACGTACTTTATCACAATGTATTAGGAGCTTCAATACGAATTCAATATACTGGGAAAAACCCAGATCCAGTGAAGATAATACTAGTTTGTGTGTGGATACTTTTATCATGTACTCAATTACATTTGTTTTATAAATGCAGTACAAAATACATGTATAAAATGATGATAAAACCAGATACCAGTAACGCGGACATAACGCAGATCGTTAGATACCAGCTTTTATTTGCATAAAACCATACAAACATACAAACGTATAGATGATCATGAATTTAGATATTTTAATGCTATCTTATCTAAGCATTTGTATTAGACCTAAAATAACTATTATGCTACCTTCGATTACGTACTATAAGGCTGTAATTGATATTCCGTTGTATTTACATAAAACATATATATCTTTACTGGTACTCTAAATCCCTAAGTAGGTCGTGTTTATTCGTTTCTATTTGTGAATTAAACATTACTTTATGTTACTCACGCCATTGACGTTTGCACAAGCTTCCGGATGGGTGTACATATACCTGGTTGTATTACTTGTTAATAAAATAATAAAAACAATGTTTTACAGGATGTATTTCCTTTCAGTAAATATGATCCACAGACAGTTATCTAATAATGCTGATATTTCAGATACTGATAGTCTCACTCAGCTTCATCATTATCATTACCCCCACTTGCCATTCTTAATCCAATTATAAATATATAAGGAATCAATGGTCATCTAAGTTAATGCCAGTTAATAGCCATCATTAGAATCAAATTGTATCCAATTCTAGGAATTATGCAAATGATGATCTGATGAAGTAGAAGCATTATCAGTGATTTACGTGCTCTTTGTATCCTGGAAATATATTCAGACATCTATTAAAGAATATATTATAACTTCAGTTCGTTACAGAAATGGTAAATATCAACAATTACCGGAAGTCTAAACTAATGTGAATTTTATAATAAGTACCAAGTTAGTACTCCATACATGTTAAAATTAATACAAATGTTTGTAAGGTTATACTTAGCAATAACTAGGCATCGAACATCCCAGACACACCTACACTCAAACCTTTTAGAGTGCCATGTTTTTCTTCCCTCACTGTTTACAAATGATTGGGTAATGAAAGAAATAATTTTAAATTTTAAATCAAATTAACTGTTCTTTGTTTTAATTCGTACTCACATTTCCTAAACCAAATTTTGGTTATTATCATAGATATGATAACATTTACTACCTTTGCAAATAAAGACGCCGATATGTCTAATTTTAAAGAAATAATTCTGATTCATATATAATAATGCGCTCCACCATCATCGCGAAAAATACATTCCTTGATAAATTCCTGTAAGATAGCAATGTACTATATATGGATAATTACGCCAAGCTGCCATAAAAAATTATTGCCACCTTGATATGGTCAGTCTTACTATCTCCATCACATTTGTTATCCCGAAAAAAGTCATGTTGCCCATAATATGACTATGTGAAATGGAATTATTTAGTCATCTGAAATGTCCAAGTGCCGTTTGTCATTCAGAGTTTCAGTTCGAATCTCACAATTTGAGATTTTAGCTTCTTTACCTATTCTGTTTACGTATATCCATAATCTCATCTGAGAAGAGAAGAAATAAAAACAGCAATCCAATGTTAGTCTTCCAATGTAAACTCCAGACTCCGTTGCTCATAGTGCGTAGTTAGTAATAAATGGATGTTAACCATTTATGACCTAGAGTCACCATCTAACTATCAACGTGGATAGTGTAAAGCTAATATCTCCATACACCTCATGAAGATCCGGAATTATGCCTCTGGTGTAGGTGAGAGAGCTCCTTAGCAGGATGTTGTCGCCTCTGATGGGTAATGATAATTAGTCTCCCAGATTTAGTTTATGTTTATGTTGATGATGTAACCACATAATCTCTAAAACAACAATCGTTAACATTGTTTGGTTAGCTCTAATATCCTTTGGGATTATCACTCGAAGGTAAACGACAATGCAAGTAGCCACTCGTCTTCCATTAAACACCTCCTCATTAAGACTCTATTTCCAATTGCTTCACGTTTCACATAATAGTCTATACAATGGATTGATTTTAACATGTTTTAATGACCTTCAATTATATGTTGTATTACTGGCAAGCCATTGCCCGAGAACATAATATGATCGATTTCATAACTTTTCCCGTGAAATGTTGATAGAAATTAAGTGAAATTGTCTTTGTCCGTTGTTTGTCACATAATGATTTTGTAAATCTGATATTATAGCTTTAAGTGTTCTATCGGTATATCCCATCACAAAACCTGGTATATAAATTAATTAATATAACCACATATAATTGATTATAAAATGTTTATATATATATATATATATATATATATATATATATATATATATATATATATATATATATATATATATATATAGTTGTATCCATATATGAATATAACATCACATGGACAGATAACTAAAACATTAACACGTAGAAGCAAAACATCAATCAAGGTATGCATCCATAACCTGAACCGTCAATAAAGCTATGTAGCATTAAACCTACGCTTCAATAAAACACGGGACGCTCCATGGTCCAGCGTCAGCGTGTTAGACCACATATTACTGCCATCCGTGTTCGAATCACGGTGTGGGCATAGCTGAAGTTTGTTTCATCTTTGACGTCGCGGCATTACCTTTGGAGGTCGATCGGCCCATTTAGCCTACTATGTGCACAATAGTGGCCGTAAAACATCAATCGTCATTAATCTTGAATAAAACGTAAATCCCATAAAACATTTTCATTCAGCAAATCTATACCTTCTCTTCATAATTTTGTATATATGACACATCATCGGGCAGAAATGTGAGCAGTTTGCGGTAGATAAGAAACGTTACTTAAAAACACATGCAAAAATCTGAATCTGAATATTTACATTTAAACATTAGTTGAGGTTCAAACCTAAAAATATACCTACCTAATAAATTAATATCTACTCTGTACAGTTCTACATTACAAAATTAATGTCCTGCCACTTTTCAGTAAATGTTTAAAGGATAAAACCAGAACGAATTATTCAGTTGGTTTACATAAAGAAACAAATGGGGCTAATGGGAAATAAAGAGGAACAACTCCCAACAGTAGACCACATTTAGCCATCTTGATACCTACAGTAAACTACAAGTTATTATCATTAAAAGTATCTTAAGAAGTAACGACGTAAATCTAGCGTATATTGTTTGTAGGTTTACGTTTGTTACCGATGTAAACATTTCATTCGTGGATGTTAGATACGTCATCAATATCGTTGTTAATAATATGTAGGAGTCATAACAGCTATACAATTTGGGAGATTAGTTGTTCGACAAGATTCGGCTTCCAAAATCAACCGGATTAGAACGGGTAGCCTTGAGGTTTGTAGCGCTGTGCTTTAACCACTTCGGCATCGGACAGAGTATTAGCATTTTAGGAAAACAAAATAATCGATTGAAATATCAACTTAGTACTTAATAAACTAGGATATTACAAAGACTCGTTGCTGTAATAAATAAATATTTATAATAAGGAATAGGGTATTGGTATTTTGACAAAGGTAATTTTAAGATTTATTTATTCAAAGATTTATGTATTTGTTCCGTCAAAAGACACTTATGCTAATAGCTTTGTGGTCTCTACAATGTCCAAGTACTTCTAGTTATCTCTTGTGCCTTTATTTCTCACAACAGAAATAGTCTAATACTTTTCATATAATAATAAAATACCTTTGTTATCAAGAAGACACATTTACAACAATAACTTATCTGACTTGGGTAATATCATATTGCTTGATGTCTAACCTGTGACACAATTATCGTTAAGACACACACAAAGATGTGAGTGGGTGAGTGAGTGAGTGAGTGAGTTAGTGAGTGATTTGGTCACGTTTTTTTAAATGCCAAATAAAGGAGCCATTCAGTTTGACAGCTGCTGTAAAGGAGCTTATTCAACGTTATCTATCATCCGTTATGCTGGGATTGAAGCCAAAGGCATATCACATCATATAGATAAGGCGAAGTCTAAAAGGTGAGTCGCTATTGGTGACATAAAGCATAGGTTATCCTTATATGAAGAAATTTGTAAGGCGAACCTCTCAGGTTTGGAACTGGCTTTAATCTAAGATTTACATGCTAGTTATATAAAAGGTCAGTTGGTGATCTATGACAGGTCAATGACAAAAACATGGGTGTGTTACTGATGACCTGAATAATGACTAGATTCAGTCTTTGTTGTTCCAAAAAAGACGTAAAATAACTTAAACCTGACTAACTGCCGAGTAATATTATACCTGAGATACTCTTTTGTCGCCATCATTCTGGATAGCCATTGTCTCAAGGAACACCATAAAGCTATAGAAACTTATTATATATATATATATATATATATATATATATATATATATATATATATACATAAGTATGCATTTACATACATACATACATAGATACATACACACACACACATACACACAAATACATTAAAATAAATTACCTGAGATACTCTTTTGTTGCCATTAACCTTGGATAGCCATTGACTCAAGGGACGCCATAAAACTACAATAACTGTTATATAAATATATATACATATATATATATATATATATATATATATATATAGAGAGAGAGAGAGAGAGAGAGAGAGAGATTGGGAGAGATACACATACATACATACATACATACATACATACATAACACAAATGTGAACAGTCTACCGTCAAAGTAATGACAAATAGAATAATAAATAATGTTTTGATATTTCTACATTATTAAAATTTGAAATCATATGACATGTCTACTTTGAGGGAAAGTCCATCCATTAATGTTGATGGTTTTACTAAATATATTTTACAAAACAAATTTTTAAACATAATTCATGAACAGCTTAAAAACAGATTTTTGATATTCTTATATCAAATTTATAAGGAGCCTAATTCTATTAAATGGCACTGTGTTCTTAAAATGCTAGTAATATATATGTAGTTACATCTGAAAATATGTATGACAGTTAATAGATTTTAAGTAATATAGCTATTCGTTGCATCACTTTTTAAGTATTTATATTATTTTGTATTTGTAAACCTCCGTTAGTGGTGTAATAAATGACGCTTAGGATATTACATTATAACTAGCTCTTATTCTATTTTTATATTTAATTACTAGTTATGTGCACTATTCCCGAATAGTGTTTTATTCATCAACACAATCAAACATTTTATTTCTCCAAAACAACATTCATTTATTCCGAATATTCTAAAGAAATGTTTACTCTAGTATATTACCTTTCCTATTCTATATTGCTCTACTGTATCAATGTGCACCAGTTTATTTCTATACATTAATTATGGCTGTCCTTAATCAGCTGCACAAAATTGTTGGTAGAAATTTTATCGAAATCTAGATACAAAAAATGATATTTACTATTTAGATCGATCAAAGCAGTGTTGGCTTTAAGATGATCTCCACCAAATAGTAATGACATGTCGTGTTCCTATTTACATTAATATTCGTGTTTACATTGCTGGTTCCGTGCTCTCTAGTCTGCACTCCGTCTTCTTGTTGATTAGCCAATAACAGATTCGTGTTTGATGATGGTCAGTATATGTAGCTGTTTGTAGGATGATCAAGATCATAACACGTGGTCTTCAAGATTGTATGATGCATCACCCCATTACTGAATTAGTGAAACAAAGTAGATGACGGAAATATGTTACATGGCTACGTTTCCTAGATATCGAGATTTCAGGATTCAACGACAAATATTGCAAACATCAGGATTTAGACAGAGATTTATTAGCAACTTTTTAATCACGATATTATTATCCACTAAACACAATAATAACTGAACGGTGTTATGTACTGTTGATATTGCAATCCTATTGATCAAAGAATAAAGTATTCGGACAGCAACACCTGTGTTAAATAAACCACCATTTACTGAATGATGTTATATATGGAACTAAACAGGTTTTAGTAAGACAACCCTGAAGGAAATACGTTTTCAAACTACCTGTCGCCAAAAGAGGAAATCACATACGCAACAGGAGGGGGTATTTTAGAGTGTCATAATGTGGATTTATTTAAACGAACGAATGCAAATTCTGCCATCTTAATGAAAGGTAAAAAAACAAAATCCCACGAATGAAGCAATTTACATTCTGGCTAGAAGAAGCCACTTCTCATGCCCAATGAGATGACAACTCTATTGTCCTGATGGTTTTAAAGGCAATAAGCTTCATCGTGGCTAAATGAAGAGCATCTTTGCCATTATTAATGAATTAATTGTGATGCAGTTATTTGCAATATCGTTTTTATGGTTGTCAGCTAATAAGGTTTCCAATGGAATTTACCTTTACACGAAAATTTAATTATCCTTGTTCATAGTTACAAAGACGATTCAAGCGGATTAAAATGTATAATTTATTTGTGAATATCTTTAAACAAAACCTATGAATATAATCTACATGGCATTACATGTAGGAGAACAAATCTGATATGTCACTGGTATGTCAATGTCACTGGAATAATAAAGTTTAGCTATAAAGCAACAGAGAAAAGAATATTACACATCATATCTGGTGTACCACAGGGTTCAGTTCTTGGTCCTCTGATTTTCACAATGTATACCCGTCCTGTTTGAATAATGGCGCAGCGATATGAGGTTAAATATCAATTGTATGCTGATGATACACTGCTGTATATATCACTGGATTCTGACAGTGAGTTAAATTTCTCCTCTTCCTTGAGGAATTTAGAACATTCTTTTGCTGATATTCGGCTATGGATGACTCAAAATCTTCTAAACCTAAATGATAATAAAATAAATATTATATATTTGGCATCACCACTTTGTGTTAAATCCCTAAAGACACCAGCATTACAGATGGGTACATCTTCGATTACCCCCAATGGGTCAGAAAAAACTAAGGGTTATTTTTGACCAATGTATTAACGTGCATGAACATGTCACATCAGTATGTCGAACTGCCTACTACCATCTTAAGAACATCCACTGTTTAAACGCATTCTTGACACAAGAAACACTTGTAACTGTAGTCCATGCCTTTGTTACATCTCGTATAGACTATTGTATATTTCTGTTATATAGCATATCTGATTATAACATTAATCGCCTTCAACGAATTCAGAATAGTGCAGCTCGCATTGTAACAAATACGTTTCAGCCTCTACTTTGTGGAATAGGTTGCCAGCAGATATTAGAAATGCGTCGTCTCTTGAAAGTTTTAAATCTCTTCTAAAACACACATATTTAAGGTCTCTTTCACAGATAAATAATTATTATCTTTAAATCATTACAGGTCTTTTTTTACGGATATATTATTTGGGGTATTATTATATTACATATTATTTGTACAGCGCCTTTGAATGGTTCCTGCTAGTAACGGCGCTTTATTAAATATACAGTATGATTCATTATTATTAGAAGACAGAAAACACACAAAAGACACCAAGATTGGGAATCTGGCTAAAACATTCATCAATTATTGTGCTCATAAATATGTAAATTGACATGTATCAAAAGTACATATTGATAGACTGAAAGTGTCTGAAAAGAGTTCACTAGATGGGTTGTAGTCAGCCATTCGTAAGCTCTTGGGGATAGGAAGTTCTTTTTTGTATTTCCAAGTTAGCATATACGGTGCCAATAGCTCACTAATATATTCCATCCACTATGGGTACAATAATATAATGTTTAATATGATTAATTAAATAATAGAAATAGATGGAAATACTTCTTTTTAAGCAGACTGCTAAAGTCCATAGTGGGAACTCAATCGGATAATGTATTTTCGGTAGTCTTTGGTTATTAAATATGATTGAATTAGAATGTAGAATTTTACTTCAACAACATATGTCATAATAACAACATTTTACTTTATGGCTGATGACAATGTGTTTTAAATTCATTAATTATTTCCAGTGAATAAGTTATGCAAAGGAGTGGAACATAACTCTGAGAATGAGTAGATCAAGGAGTGGGTAAAATTGGAAAATAAAACGATCATGCCGAGGGTTTTTGGGGTTAATGGTTAATAGATACCAAAAAAAAGAATTCATTCCCATTAGTATGAGATCTACAATGGTGGATGCTATTTAGTGTCACGACAGAGAGTTATTTTCTTCGTTTTCATGTACTCGTTGCCGAACGATTGTCAATTGATGAGTTATATACGAAAATGATGCTTTATTAGCGAAATAAAATATCCCAAGTCATTTACCTGGTATTTCTAAAAATGTATTCAGTTAAAGTTGTTTTATAGTTAACCTAAAGCTATTATAATAAAGTTACCATCTGTTCACCATTCATCTCCTTCTACTAAGAATCAGATCTCTCTGAAAATATATGTTGATATAACTAATTATAGCTCTAGGTATATAGCCAATAGTTTGCCTTAATCCGGTCTGTTATATCGATTTATTAGTAATGTTTATACGATCACCAAAACTGATGTATCCTCTGTTATCTGTTGATCTTCTTGAAAATGTAAAGCATTAGAACTGGTAATTGTTATCTAATCAGGATAGTTTAGTGTGCACAACATAACTCATCCTACGATGTTATTAATCCATAATAGACTGTATATTTCCTATCTCGGGCCGGATGAAGATTGTAGTTCTGTGTATCTGAATATGTATGTATATATATATAAATATATATATATATATATATATATATATATATATATATATGTGTGTGTGTGTGTTTTATGTTACATATAATAAAGGCGTGGGCTCAGGTTTTCGTGATGTTTATAATTCTTACAGAATTATGATCAAACGACTACTACCTAAATAGAAAACAAATTTTATATATTAGTACATATATAACGCAGCTATAATAGGAAATAAAGCATATATATCAGTACATATAATATATATTATGATAATAATTCTAATACCTCCGACAATAACAGAAATAATAGTATTTTCACTCAACCCAAAATAGCACGACTAGTTTCGGTTATAAGAAACCTTTATCAAGTGCATGTGTCTAAAGTATTTACTTTGCCAGCAATATTTATACAGAATTCCTTAGCTAGTTTTAAATTTCAAACCAGAATCTAGAAACTGTTAACCTTTGTAGCCTTTGTCTAGAACGAAGCGCTGTTACTATAATCAAAACAACTGTTTTGATTAGAGTAATTGAAAATAAACCAACTTTCCAATTTTTCTTTCATAGCTGTAAAGATACCAAAACACACATATTAATAATAATTAACTGTGTGTACTGAAATCTAATTGCTGTCAGTAATGAATGTTTGTTGCAGCTTCGGTTGAGATCTACTTCAGGAAATATTGCTTTGTTTTACTGAAGTAATTACTAGGGCTGAGAATTTGTATAATTGGGTTTAAGTTGTTTTACTGGAGATGTGTTAAAAAACTATTCAGAGCTCCAGGAGACATTGTTAAATATAACGTTTTCTTACATTTTGCTAGAAACCAAGGAACCAGCTAGATTTTTGTGTTTAGAATAAGCTGTGATAATTCTATATTCATAATCATTCAACACTTCTTTCTGTTGGAGAATTTTATAATGTTTTTTAATTATTCTTGCTGCTATGTTAGCCGTTTTTGAAAATGGTACCACAAATGGGACAACGTCGTCATTTTGTATAGGTTTGATAACATCTTCATATCTTTTCTTATTAAAACAACCCGGTTCTAATGTACCTAGGGTATCTATCCAAAATGTTTCCCGAATTAATCTATTTATCTTGTCTTGAGTGTATGAACCTGTAGTAGGTAACTGCTCAATCGGAATTAAATCATAATCTTCTAGAGATGGTTCGGGCAAGTCTTTATTTATCCGTGTATGTTCTAGAAGATGCGTGAATAACGCAGAAGACATCACTTTTGAATTAATCGCAAATCTGTGGCCATTCATTCTAACACGAAGTTCGCCATTACTCTCGCCTACATACTGTTTAGAGCAACGTAAACATTCACAGATATATATTATGTTAGATGAGCTACAGTTTAAATTGCCTATTATTCCATGTGTTTTATTGGTAACTGTACTTGTGATATTGTGACAAGAACACAATATCTCGCATGATCTACATCTGCTCTAATCCCACATGGTTTTGAACACCACTGACTATTTGTAGGATTAGTCGGATTAATACGACGTTGTTGTATTTGTAGTTCACGGACAGTTTTACTTTTAATATGGCGTAGCCATCTTTTTGAATAATTCCTTTTGCATAATGAATGAGACAATATTTGCCATGCTTCATCAAAATCTGTCATTTTTGAACAAATCCTAAACAAACGTGAGATCTGAGACTTCAGGATTCCTTGAAAGGTATGTTTAGGGTGAAAGGAATCCATATGCAAGAGTTGATGAGTATCTGTCGGTTTAAATCCATTTTCATTTTCTGGATCTTTAAATATGGTTGTATCCAATAAATCAATGTTCTGCTTATTTAATGTAGCTTTAAATCTAATCGGTGGTTCGTGATTATTTAAACTATCCAAAAATCCATAAAAAGCCTTTTTTCCGTGGGACCACACAATAAATATGTCATCTAAATAACGATAGTATGAATGTGGTTTTAAAGCTGCTTTATATAAGGCCTCCTTCTCAAATTTAGCCATGTATACGTTGGCATAATGAGGAGCCCAATCCCGGCCCATTGAAGTGCCAGTGGCCTGAATATACCATTGCCCGTTAAAGAGAAAATCGTTATTTTTTAATGATAATTCAAGGAGTTGCATTATACCGTCATATAAGGGACCTCGAAATTGAAGTGCTTCACTCACTGCATTAAGCCCTTTAGCATGGTCTATATTTGTATACATGCTCTCAACATCTAATGTTATAAGCAAGCATCCATCAGGTATGACTAGCTTTGCAATTTTATCTACAAAATCGTAGGTATTTTTTATATAAGAAGGGTGCTTCATTGCAGGTGGTTTAAGAATACTGTCGATGAACTTGCAACATTTTTAGATTCACTATTACAGTCAGATACTATAGGTCTACCAGGTGGCATCTTATATGGAAAAGTCCAACTGTTAAATGCCTTATGAATTTTAGGAAGCATATAGAATCGCCGAGGCCTTGGATTAATTGGCGGTAATAAAAATTGCAATTGTTTATCTGTGATAACACCAGAATTTCTTAGCCTATTTAATATTTCTGCAACCTTTACTGATGTTTGGGGAAATAAAGGAGTTTTTTTGCGCGCGCGCGCGCGCGTGTGTGTGTGTGTGTGTGTGTGTGTGTGTGTGTGTGTGTGTGTGTGTGTGTGTGTGTGTGTGTGTGTGTGTGTGTGTGTGTTGTGTGTTAAGTAGTGTTACAAGGTTATGTATAAATAGTGGGTAGGTCAATTACTAGTGTAATATGAACATTTATAGAACGTGAGAAAACCTGTCAGCGTCTAACCTAGAGAGATTTTCTGGTTCCTCAACTCACATGTAACATTGTTTTTAATGTTATGTTAAGGGGTGATACATTATATAAGTGTGGGGTTGTGTGTGTGTGTGTGTGTGTGTGTGTGTGTGTGTGTGTGTGTGTGTGTGTGTGTGTGTGTGTGTGTGTGTGTGTGTGTGTGTGTGTGTGTGTGTGTGTGTGTGTGTGTGTGTGTGTGTGTGTGTGTGTGTGTGTGTGTGTGTGTGTGTGTGTGTGTGTGTGTGTGTGTGTGTGTGTGTGTGTGTGTGTGTGTGTGTGTGTGTGTGTGTGTGTGTTACAAGGTGGTATGTATAAATAGTGGGTAGGTCAATTACTAGTGTAATATGAACATTTATAGAACGTGAGAAAACCTGTCAGCGTCTAACCTAGAGAGATTTTCTGGTTCCTCAACTCACATGTAACATTGTTTTTAATGTTATGTTAAGGGGTGATACATTATATAAGCAATGCTTCAAGCATCCTTCTTTTCAACATTCTATATGTATTCGCTTTCATTAAAATTATGAATGTTAAAATAAACGAATTGAATTGGATTGAGACCATTGATATCCAGGACGCTGGCGACAAAAAGAGTATCTCGGGTATAATATTACTTGTCAGTCAATCACATTTCAGTTATTTTTATGCCTTTTACAAACCACATATCCTAACAAAGACTGAATCTAGTCATTATTCAGGTCATCAGTAACATACCCATGATCTTGTCATTGACCTGTCATAGATCACCAACTGACCTGTTATATAACTAGTATGTAGATCTTTGATTAAAGCCAGTTCCAAACCTGAGAGGTTCCCCTTACAAATGTCTTCATCTAATGTTAACCTATTATTTATGTCACCAATAGCGACTCACCTTTTCAACTTCCCTTCATCCATTTTATGTGATATGCTTTTGGCTTCAATCCCAGCATAATCGATAATATATGACCTTGAATAAGCTCCTTCACAGCAGCTGTCACACTGAGTGGCTCCTTTATTTGGCATTTAACAAAACGTGATCAAATTGTGAATTCCACTCAACATATGTCATGTATAATTTGTGATGAGACGATGACATTTTCTTCACGATAATATGACACCAAAATACAATCACAGTTGTTAGATTGAATAATAGCTACGGTGTATTTAAACTGGTTCAAATTTGATAACATCACAATAGAGTATTCCTTCTGTCATCAGTCACTTACATACTGTCTGTGTTTTGTAGTCTATCTATATTTTTTTATATGTATTCGTTCCTCCTTCTCTACATCTATACATTTATATTTTATCGAAGTCTATATTTACATGTTTGTAACTGTTATGGTACTCTCTCTCTCCCCCCCCCTCTCTCTCTCTCTCTTCCCCTCATACACCTGTGTCATGTCTGTTGTGTTATGATATATATATATATATATATATATATATATATATATATATATATATATATATATATATATATATATTGGCACTGGTTCAGAACATCAAAACCTATACATCCTTTAAAACCTGTACTTCCATTTATCTATACATAATTAAATTAAATCAATACATAGTTGAATTATGCATACAAAAATACACATCTATACATTCGTAGACCTATATATATATATATATATATATATATATATATATATATATATATATATATATATATATATATATATATATAATGGGTACTAATCAGCCTGTGCGAACCAGATAATCCGCTTTTCGTACGTGACTAATATTTCACGCCCACAAGGAAGCGGTTGATGTAAGCTAGGTACAAAAAGCAGAAGCAAATAAAAAAGTACCATTTGACACCACAGCTTCCATTTAACAACACGTACATGTGTATGTTAATATATAATATACATACATAATATATATATACAAGACAAATACTTTGACACCACAATTTACATTCTGCAGCAATTTGCTGTGGCTCAAAGGTAAGTGACAGATGTTGATCCCAGCTCCATTATGAGTTCGAATAGTTAAACAAATCCTACCTATATCAACCATACTGATATATGTCCGATAGGTTCTCTGTCGCCAAGTTGTTGTTTGATCGGAGCGAAAAGTTATCCCTTTTATAGGATGTCTCTCGGCATGTGTATATGTACTGTGTGTGTACTATGTGTGCGTGTGTGTATGTGTGCGTGTACTGTGCGTGCGTGGCTGAGTGCGTATGTGTGTTAGTGGATGTGCCATTGATCTTTTGATGTTATTTACCTTCATCAGATTAGACGGAGTTTTGTCAAGAAGCCGCAAAGAGAATTAGCTAAGCTATCCCCCAAATAATACTGATTGATGACCCAACAGCTGATGTTAGCTCGTAGACATGATAAATGTAACTCGTTAGTACATACACTCAGACATCGAGTCATCCACCTAGAATGTGCAGGAGAGCCTTATATTAAATACCCTAATGCGGTTACCATTTATCTTCGTTTGGGCTATTAGAATATAATATGTGAAATGGTAACAATAATACTTTTCCTGAATAACTAAATATCTTTGGTTTAGCCACTGACTCACAAGAGAATACGGTTACTTCGTAATCAATGTCAATACTACGCTATTTATTTCATCTTAAAAGCCTGAAACTGTTGGTTTGGTGAAGAAAAGAGACAAATATAGACAAATGCCATACCAGTTAATAATATTTTTTGTATAACAAAGCAATAGATATCCAATGTGATGTCATTGTTTCCAGATATCCATAATACTATCGACACGAATAGTATTAATAACACGAGAAATACTCTTTTGTGGAGGTCACCTTGTCTATAGCACATACATTGACGTTTATGAGAATCCAACGAAATGTTAACAAAGGCTTTTGTTTGTATTTTTATTTTTCTTACATGTTTCATGCTTGTTCATTGCAATACGATTTACCACAGATGATAAACAAACGAAATTGATGACTGAGTGGAATTTCGACAACGATATGTGTTTATAGATTTCTTACATGACGTGTGATTTCTATACAAATCGCCATCAAGCGAAAAATACATCATTACTCAAACAGAACGTTGTCTGACAAGCGGAGTTTGCTGAAGAGAAAAAAATCAGATTGATTAAAAAAAGCCTTGGATTCAAACGGCTAAAAAATACCTAAATATGCAATTTGACTTAAAAAAATATTTTTATGGAATATAAACTGTAACTATCTCTTTGGTTGCCAAGATATATGTTAGCGCTCTAAACAGTTTCATATTTATTGAAATCCTACAACTAACAGTTAGCCTTAAATGTTTTTTTGCTAACTAACTTATATTTCGCTGAATGTTTTAGGGCGGTTGAAACAAAGTATTCCAAATAGGCAAAATGTTGGTGTTGTTGTAATGTTAAAGCTGCCAAAGCCAAAAGCCACTTCAAAGAAATACTTCATGTTAAATAGTAATTCTTTATTATTATTATTGCTATTTTTATTATTATTATCATCATCATCATCATCATCATATTGATATTTGTTCTATCTAATTATTAACTAATAAATATGTTTATAAGAGGTCAGTTTTGTTTTTACAATATCAGTTTAGTACAAAGTGTTATTCTCCAAAAGGGTAGATGAAGAAGAAGAAACGTGACATATTTTGGTGTTCTTCTTTTCTCCAAATCAGTTGTTCATATCGTAAATTCATATCATGTAGTCACTTTATAGCATAGCTATATAATATAATTATTATGATTTCATGAATTATAAAAGAAGTAAACTATTTCTGGGTCGACGGACCTCTTTATTGCCTTAAAAACAAATTTGTTTGTATGAAGCTTAAATTGGAATAAAAGGCATCAGAAGTGAAGGTATTTTATCATAAAATGTAGGTGTTAAAGTATGTAAATGTTTTTATTTTATTTATTAAAAGAGCCAGTAATCTATGTTAGAATACAAATTGATAAAGCTTTAAAAATGGCAGAACAAACTAGTATCATATCAACTGGAATTTGTATATACATACTTATGTTACTAATCATATCACATTGTGAATGACTTTTATACCTAGTCTTACTGATTGAGTGAAGTATTAAATGATACGAAATACACCAAATTCACAGTACTACTCTCCTATACACCCATATAGTTTAATTAACCGGGTATGTTAAACATTAGTTACTAAGTTACCAGAGAATGGTTAATAATGAATGACTAATGTTCGGGTATAATTGTCAAATACTGATTATATGCAATAGATATTGTTTTGTTAATTCAAGCAAAGACGGGGATCAACGCAAGTAAGAAACTGCCTGGAATTTAATATTACAGATAGTGAATAATTCCATTAATTGCACATAAAGTGTACAATTTTGTTTTAAATAATTAATATTTTCATTTAACTAATACATACTATCCACCCATCATGCTTATCAATTATTAAACAAAAACTGGGTAACAATGAAAAAGGCATAGTGTTTATGTTTTGTTTTATTCTAAATAAATATAACCCTACTTTATAAAATAATTATTTTAAATATACTTTTGTAAAACAAATAATACAAACAAACAAACAAACAAACATAACAACACTGACTCTATTATAATTAATATAACAACGTTAAATGATAAGTTAAATGCTTGATTTAAAATAAATACAAATCTGTAACTTTATGTTGCTCTTGAAAAAAGTAGGGTGTTTTTTCTTCCGAATTTCACTCTTCCTAAGACTTGACATTTTAATAAAAAACTGATTTAACTTTTCCTTTCGTGGCTTTTAAAAATAATCCACAGCACATAATCGACATCCTTACTACGATAAGCTCACCTACCGAAAGCACTTTAAGATTCTACAAGATACAGCTGCTAAAAAATAAATCTCGCTTTAAGTACTCACTAAAAACGATTTGGCTCCTGTTAAATGACAGTAGAAATCTATGTTTTCCCTACAAATCGTTGGAGTTTGTAGCAGATAATGACATGTTTGTCTAGGATTAGCCGCCATCTGAGGGCATCTTGATTGATTATTTTCTGTTGCTAATAGCAACATAGATAGAAACAAAAAAGATTAAATTCCGTCATAAGACTCTAAATGTTTCGCTACAAACAAAGAGTTATTTTTAGGACTATTTAATTGTTCATATTTGATGAGCCATAATTTTAATATTTATCTTCCTTTCATCAGAATATGTTTCAGAATGGATTTTGTTTGCTATTCCTTTAATAATTACTTATCTATTTTATTTAAAGCATCACATAATACAGTGTAATATGTCACTATGATGATGATGATGATGATGATGATGATCCTGATCATATCAATATCCCGTCTAACCAACTAATCATTCTGTTTATGAATGGCCAATTATATTTGTATCTCTTTATGGTAGCACAATGTGTTATTGTTCATCCAATTAAATGGTTTAATATTGTTACAGTCTGGAGCAAGTATGTCGTTTGTCCTTGTAAACGTCACTTTTCCATCTTCTACATTGCTTTTGGACAATAAAATGACAGTTTTCGGTTGATTCATGCCAGTTTATTCCGGCAGTTCCGCGGTAGTTTCCCACTCATAAAGTAACTGTCTAAAGTCATCACAATCAATGTTGTCAGTTGGCTTCTCTCCAATTTATGGCTGCTTTTAGAGAGACCAGTAAACCGAGCCCACATTTTCGCCGATTCCCTAGCCAATCCGGATCGCGACACCGACAAGAATCAACAGTATCCAGGAGATTATCTTTACTCATCACGTGCGTCAATGGAATTATATCAACGATTGGGCCAGCATTCCATCATACATCAGAGATTCACCATTGTGTGGATATCTGATCCGTAGAGCAGTCGGCTTGGATAGAGCCAATCTGTGCTAAAGGTTCTCCCGTCGTAATGTTTGGCAGTCGTGTAACAATGAGCGATAATTTGTGATGCCAGTGACCTCTCCCAGTTTAGATTACGCCCTTTATTAGATTGGCCATTGGCCAAGATAACATTCGACGACACACACTGTTTGGTCGGACTTTAATAGACTATATAGGTCTACCGTATTGTGACAATAGGTCACCGTATATAACAGAAAACGAACGCTTATGCCATTCTAGTTGTCTACTGTCAACTGACATCGGTAGATAACAGAAAACTGAATCCGACATCTTTTTTTCTTTCTTCTGTTCGGAAATGATGTCGAAACGAGACCGAACCCGGGCGAGATATTCGCCACTCCGCCAGATTCCACGCATTCAAAATATTCATTGCGCTGCCGTATTCATTACGCAGCCGTGAGTGCAGATCAGCGAAGGATGAAATCTGCGAAGAGCTTCATTCGTAGAAACGTGTCTGAATGGACATGATGCGTAATATATGGAAATCAGGTCTACATAAGACAGTGGCCAGTCTTATGACGAGGTATTGCTCTCCCTATTGTCACAATCTACATATAAATAGTTATTTTGGCTCAGTATTTCACCGCCATATGTTCGCTGACAGAAAACTGGAAATGCGACATTTACGATGGAATACGTTTATTTATTTGAGCTGACGCCATTTGGCGACATCTAGCGATGATAATTAACATCTTTAGAGAAGGCACGTAATGAACTGTGGCCATTTACGGCCATTTTGTATACAGTGGTACGCTTAATGCGCCACTCCAAAGGTGATGAGCTAAGATGATGGAATAAGAGATGAAACACTCTTCATATATAGGTTGTAGTTTATAAATCCCGACTCTGGGGATATGTGTACAACGACACTACTAGTTCGTCCCACATGCTTACCTATTTGACTGTCACTATGAGGGCACGTAGATGGTTAGTTTCGTAGATGTACGACTAGATCGTTGGTCGGCTGGTCGGATAGCATGTGTATTCGCTGTATGGTGAGATGGTTTGGTTCCTAGGAAGCAGTTGGCTGGTTGGGTGTCTGACAAACAAGCCGGTTTGGCTTGTTGGGTATCTGACAAACAAGCTGGTTTGGCTGGTTGGGTGTCTGACAAACAAGCCGGTTTGGCTTGTTGGGTCTCTGACAAACAAGCTGGTTTGACTTGTTGGGTGTCTGACAAACAAACTGGTTGAATGATTGGTTGGTTGATTGATTGATTGATTACTTGAATGATTGATTAATTGATTAATTGATTGATTGAGTGAGTGAGTGAGTGAGTGAGTGAGTGAGTGAGTGGTGGTGAGTGAGTGAGTGAGTGAGTGAGTGAGTGAGTGAGTGAGTGAGTGAGCGTGTAAAGGGGTGAGTGAGTGAGTGAGTGAGTGAGTGAGTGAGTGAGTGAGTGAGTGAGTGAGTGAGTGAGTGAATGAGTGAATGAGTGAATGAGTGAGTGAGTGAGTGAGTGAGTGAGTGAGTGGTTTAATAGCACATCGGTTCAAAAAGATCATTTGACAACACCTAATTTTCGTGGCTTATTATGACATAATGGGCCAACACATATAACATACAATGGCAAATAATGGACCAATACTTATGCCATATGGTGGAACATAATTGACCAACACTTACGACATAAGATGGTACATAATGGACCAACACTTATGACATAGGGTGGTACGTTATGGACCAACACGTATAAAATACGGTGGTACATAATGGACCAACGCTTATAACATACGGTGGTACATAATGGACCGACGCTTATGGCATAGGGTGGTACATAATGGATCAACACTTGTGACATACGGTGGTATATAATAGCCCAACACATATGACATACGGTGGAACATAATGGATCAACATATATGACATATGGTGGAACATAATAGACCAACATTTATGACATACGGTGGAACATAATGGACCAACACATATGACATATGGTGGTATATAATGGACCAATACTTATGACATACGGTGGCACATAGTGAACCAGTTGATAAAAGTGTAGGTTCCCATTATTGATATTCACCAAAATACCAACAAATCTCAAGGCCTACTACTAATGTCTATAGTCAGTGTCTCGATGACGTCAGACTTCTGTTTTACAGTAATCGTCACTAGCGACGCCTAGAGACATCAAACAGATGAGCCATTAAGGTAAATATGAAGCTAAATAGAATAAGTTGACACCAAGAAGATATTAGCCACAGAACGACGTCTGTGGCTAATTAGCCGCAGAACGGCGCCTGTAGGTAATTAGCCATCAAATAAATAGATTATCTCAGCTAAGTTAAACACCTTATCAGTCTATAAAAATGTTAACGAGGGGCTCCTACTCGTGTCGGTGTGAGTGTGTGAACTTTTCTGTATGTGTGTGTGTGCGTATGTGGGTGTGTGTTTGTTTGTGTGCGTGCGTGTGTGCGTATATATATGTGCGTATTTACGTGTGTGTGGGATGTTTATGTGCGTGCATATGTATGTGTCCGTGTTAATTTGTGTGTATTTGTGTGTGTGTGTGTGTGTGTGTGTGTATGTGTGTGTTTATGTGTTGTGAGTGTGTGTGTGTGTGTGCATGTGTGTGTGCATGCGTGCGCGCACGCTCATGCTCGAGCGTACGTGCGTGCGTTATTGGATGTGCCGTTGATCATTTCACGCTATTTACCTTTATTAGACAGAGTTTCATGAAGAATCCGTGAAAGTAATTAGCTAAATTATCCCCAAAATAATGATTGATGACCAAACACCTGATGTTGACACTTAGACGTGATAAATATAACTCGTTAATACATACACTAAGACATCGAGTTAAACACCCACAACGTGTAAGAGAGTGTTATATTAAATACCATAATGTTGTTAATGTTTAACTTTGCTTGGGTTCTCAGGATATAACTAACATATAAATGTGCGTAATTCTAAAGAAGTGATGATGGATTTGAAACCGTATTGGTAATTGAACGATTTTAACATTTTCTATGTATCACAGAAATAACAAGCTGCCTATAATATTTCTTATTTTATATCATTATTGGATCTCAATATTTACAAATAAATACACTATATATATATATATATATATATATATATATATATATATATATATATATATAGTGCTCCCTCACTTATAGCCACCCCTATATATTGCCTATCACCAACATTTTCTTCAGAACGGATTTCCTACCATGCTAATTCCCCCCATAAACCGCCCCGTAATTATTTTTCTTGTTTTTAAATGTAATGTTGCTTCCCAATATGTACAAAAGTTTACTCTCTATTTTCGCCAGTTTGTGGAGGCATAAATAAAATAAATAAATATTAAAATAAAAGTAGACCTATAATATAAATTTTACTGGTTACTGTCTGCAGGTGTTCAAACCAAGTTGGTGTTAAGTGCAGAGATCTGATAGTATATGTAGGTCAAAACATATGTATATGTGTATGTGTGTTGGGATGAGGCTCTTGGTTGATTGTGATTTTAAGATTGGCTGTCAGCAGCAAATGTAGGTGGTGTTAATTGATTGGTATTTGTGGCATCCAGACAACAGTGCCTTGTTAATATGATTGTGTGATTAGGTGTAGGGCAATAATCAACAATCTTAAATTCTAATTATGGCAGCAGTATCTCGCAAACGTAAACGCACAGCTCTGGATGTTACATGAATAAATACATCTGATATCGCCGCACAATGGATTTTTACTATGCTAACACCTTATCTGATACAATAGATGCTTAAATTAAAAATATTGGAGGTAAATAAACCAACTTAATTGAATATTATAATATGTAAGTGAAGATAAACAGAATTTTGATGACACAATCATAAATATAAGGACAACAACAGGCATTTAAATATTGTGGCGGAACCTCCCCCCCCCTTATTTTGGCGGATTATTTCCCCATTCACTACCCCCATATAATGCCACTCCTTTATAATGCCAACTTTTATCAAATGTTGGCATTTTATCTAGGGAGCACTGTATATATATATATATATATATATATATATATATATATATATGTGTGTGTGTGTGTGTGGGGGGGTGTTTGTTTATATACTCACCATATTTTAATAATGTGGCACACCTGACATATGTTAATGTACTATATTCGGAACGACTAGATCCCACTGTTGTCCTACATAACTGAACACTACAACATTAGTTAAATTATGTAATTTGTATTTATTAATGACATTTATTTAATAGACTATAAACTATGAGTTGTATAACAGTTCTAAATATTTGGACTTTAGTCACAGTCGGATAATTGATTGATATGTTAGTAAAAATAAATTAATATTAATTAACTACTTCATCATAAATCAGTTATGTTGTCAAGTTGAATCATCAGTGATGTCATCAGATATAATTTATATGTCAATGGAGATTGATGGATTATATGTTGAAGATCATTAGGCTATTTGATGTTACTTTTGACATAGAGTATCGTGGAGACACCATGGACGTATACCTGAAGCCAGTATGAATGGGATCCCGAGATCATTATTGAAGTATACCTGTGACTAGGTACTCGCTGAAACACGGATCATTTTATATGACGCTAATTTCAGTGAGACACAATTTCCTTAGCAACGTCCCAAACAAATAGCCCTTCCGGTTTTATTTATATCGTTTATGGCTTGCACTTACCATAAACACTTGTTGAACCCGTCGATGTCTGAAATAAGGATATTAATATTGTCATTAACCATTTATTGTTTCTATTATTTGGATAACATTAAAGTAGACTCGTATTACTAAAACAGATAAAGTACAGGAGTTATTTGAGTTAATACTTTATCGGATAATGTTATTCACTCATACAAGATAATATTTGTTATTTGTGAGTTAATTGATTGATTTTCTTACCCGGCTGGCAACCTCCGCTTACAGTCGAAGTATGTTATTGAACGATGATACATCCGATAGACATCGGTCACACAGGTACTCGATCCCATGATCTAGACGTTTGTTACTCAGTACTCTACCATCCGCACTACTGGAGAGTTATGTTTGGTTGTATTTGGATTTCATTGCTAACTATATATTGCAATATTCTAATAGCTTTATATAAAATTGTATTACGTTATAATCTACAACCAAAAGATTAAGTTCGTTCTCTAGAATTGAAAAGTACAACAATTAAGATCAGAAGACATATCTCGTATCCCATCTGTGGATTAATATGAATGTGTTACACACGAAAACTAGCACATAAATACTCGCATAGAGAATGTGGGAACACCCGTAAAAATGGTTTATCTAAAGATAAATCTAAAGTCTTATGTTATTATTACAAAACATATGGAAACTCGGGCGTAATATTCTTAATAGACAAAATGTGTATAACCACCTTTGTAGTATGTAATTAGATTACTCTAGAGCACGTAACAAGGTAGATACAATAGATGTTTGAGATTTACGTACTCGTCGTATTGTTGCGTTGACACAAATGCAATTTCATATTTAGATACGTAAATGTACACGGATTAGCAACGTTTGTGTTTCGCGACTTAAAACGGGATGTTGTTGTTGTTGTTGTTGTTGTTGTAACCCTCCAATAATCCACACCAATGCGGCATCCATCGAGAAAGTAATTTCTTACGCCATGTTGTGAGATAAATATCATTAATGCTTCTACAACATTATCTAATAGAATGATAAAAGCGCTGTTACGGATGCTTTAGTTCAAAAGGCAGAAAGGTTTGTGATGCTATTCTGTGACAAAGACACCAACGAGCGAGGATTAAACCTTTCAGCTCTGGTCAAACTCTATGACATCGGGTAGAGTGGAGACACGGTGAGGAAATGTGATGATCAAACGGAACATGAAAGAAATATAGATAGCATTGATGGTTCTACTAGTGGATGTTATACGTTTAGTGTATAACATTACTAATTGATTGTATGATGATATATGTTTCTGGCGGACAGAAACTAATTGTTTGGAGTATCTTGTTAAACTGGCAGACACCGTTGTTGTAAAGGTGCAGGTTTAAGCTGTTTAACAGTAACTGATTGCTACTGATATATATATATATATATATATATATATATATATATACATATATATAGGAGTGTGTGCGTATGTGTGCGTATGTGTGTGTGCGTGTGTGTGTGTGCGTATGTGTGTGTGTTTATGTGTGTGTGCACGCGTGTGTATGTGTGTGTGTGAGAGAGAGAGGGGGTAGAGAGACGGGGATGGTAGAAAGAGAGTAACAGAGTGAGGCCTCATTTAATACATAAAACACAGATATCCATAAATGCAATTTAAAAACTTAAATAAAAACATATTCCATGAAGCAATTCACATCCATATTCCTTTCGGCTGTCACAGTTTTGCTAATTTCGCTAATGTAGACGAAGAATTATTTCTAATCATCTTGTCTTTGTTTCTTTTCACAAAACTAAATTACTGACAAGCAGTCGGTATGGCTTCAGGTGGTTTCTGTACCCAGTAACCTGTGGCCATTTATAGATAAGATCGGTAACATCTGCCACAGAACGTTCTGTCAACGTTAAATATCATCACTTCCTCATAGAGACAGAGTGACGGCTGATGAATTAACCCAACGAAGACTTGAAATAAATTAGTTGTGTTTAAATGTGGTCTTTAAATAATAATGATTGATCAATTCCTTCTAAAGACAAGTACTAAATGTTGAGACTCTCTGTGATGCCTTAACTTGTTAGTAGTGATCTTATCCCTGAATATTATAAATGATTATTGTAGAAGAATGGAAGGTTAAAGATGATGGGGCACGTCTGAAAAAGACTGACTAGACCCTAAGACTCGTATCCAGTGTGAAAGTAAGTGAAACAGATGGAATAAAATAAACCGACAGACATGCTAGAAAACAATAAAGACAAATAGATCTACAGACATAGACACGAGTAGACAAGTCAGACAATTAGACACAATGTAGACCGGCAGAAAGAAAGACAGACAATCAATCAATCATTTGCTGACATATAGACATACTGAGGGGGTAGACACACGAGTAGACAGCCCTTCATATAATCAATCATATGGTCAGAGTGCAGACATCCAGGGGAGTTTAAATACCCAGGCTACCAATTAGACAACCATACAGGTAGATAACAGGCTGACGGACAGATATACAGATATATATAAATATATATATATATATAACCCACTAAGAAACGTCTTTCCCCGAATTGATATAATTTCTAACGACTAGAAGATCAAATAGGAAGTTAATACTGACCTATCTGAGTAATACTGGATGCGTATGAGGAGTTAGTGATAAACACTCGTTTTCTTAATTATATCTTGAATCAACGAGCTCTTTATTAAAAATGATTGGCATAAATTCAAGATTTGGTGTCAGTGTGGATACCAATGATATTAAATTATTCTCCACCAGACTCATAAATTTCAATATTTCTACCCCTTCTCGTCTTTAGAACAAATCCATTAACCATTTATCACAAATCATTTTAAGTTCACTGTATTATTTAAGCATTCGTCACGTTCTGTCTGTTGATAAAAACCAATTAAACTCTGGCGTTAGATGAACGTTCTATGCCAGATTTGACCTGTTTAATTTCTGGTTGACGGCAGGTTGTCGTATGCTTAAATCACCAGAAGATCCACCCGTTATTTATCTATCAATTAGTTTTCACCAAAAAAAACCAAGAAGATTAAGATAATTTAACTTAAAAATATGTAAAATTTGTAGAACGATTATAACTGGATACAAACACAATTAAAATATTTTATGATTATAAATGTATTTGCGTGTATCTGTATGGGTAAATATGTTTGTGTGTGAGTGTGTTTTGTAGGTATGTTTGCTTGTTTCTGTATTGATTTATGTATGTGTGTGTGTGTTTGTAAGTATCTTTGTTTGTTTGCTTTTGTTTCTGTATGTACGTGTGTAGGCTATGTGTGGGAATTTGTGATAGTTGTATATCTCAGGCTGGCGTTGTTGACAAAATAATTAATGTAATGATGCACAAATTATTTATATTATCAAATATAAAACATTGTTCTTTGAATCTCATAATTTTATTCAGTTTCACAATATTCAGTTTAAGGAAGTCAGATGGGTAAAGTTTGTTCACTACGTTTTATGTAGTCTTAGTTTGCGATGAAACATGTCATATAATGTGATATGCAACAGTTTAACATTACAATCATCAGGTACTGATTCATAATGACTAAAGACAACTTTTATCTATCAATCACAGACTAAGTTACTCTGTCTAAACAATACTCAACAAAAACAACTGGATTATTAACATCGTGCTTGTGGACTGATGAATACCATCAGCGATCATTCTTGACTATTCCTACATACTGGATCAACGATGATTGTATCCTGAATAACCACGTGATTTTCAGCAAGCAGTTTGATCTGACAGAGAAGAATTCTGACGTAAATATTAAATCTTTGATCTTAAAGTTGTTCTTTATTTATATTAGTGTATATCTATAACTCTCAATCTTTACTAATTATCACTACTCCAACATGATTATATATATATATATATATATATATATATATATATATATATATATATTATTTATACTTTTACATGGTATGTAGTACAATAATTTGTGATAGACGTGATAGACCCTCAAAATAAAATGTTGTTGCGGGTCGATCATCGAGGGGCTGGGTAGGGCAGCGGTTGCAGTTTTGTTGACGTTTGGGGTAAAGACCCCTGGCTGTCGTCTATTGGGCACAGCCAGAACAGTTAGACGACATAGAGCTCTATTTTATTAGTGAACGTTATTGGAATGCAATCTCATCTAATATTTCTTAACCACAATATTATTAACTAAACACATTACCACGACAACCACAAAAGTAATAATAATAATAATAATAATAATTATTATTATTATTATCATTGTTTAAATACCTTATGATAAATGATTAATGATTGGGTTCTTAAAGTTTATATAACAAGTTTTCGATTTCTATGATGCTCTCATTTGTCCTTCACGACTTTGTATTCTGGATATGTCACCTGGTCAATGTGGAAAAAGAAAGGCTTAGTTTGGTTGTGGTACATTATATGATATAAAGTCACAGATACGTACATTTATCGGTTATGTCACCAATACTTGACATGCTCGTGAAGATGGTCGAATAAAAATGATCCCTTAATCCTGATAGCTATATAGATGATTCTAAAGAAAACCAACAAACATCGACCATATACCTACAACATGATAGAGATTACTCTTAGTCTAATAATGTTAATATGAACGACTAGAAATTACATAGATTCTGACGATGAAGTAGTAAACATGCGACCTGACAATGTCAATAAAACTGAAATATTTGTGTCACCAATAAAATAACCCTTTCTTATAATATAATCTGGTACTCATTCACTCACACGCACAGTCAGGTAATCACTCACAATATATCGCAGAACTTGCTAATCCGTCAAGCAACAAAAAGCGAATCACCTACAACCGTGGAATTTGGGAGTAGAACACCCAAGTCAGATCACCTACAACCGTGGAGTTTGGGAGTAGAACACCCAAGTCAGATCACCTACAACCGTGGAGTTTGGGAGTAGAACACCCAAGTCAGATCACCTACAACCGTGGAGTTTGGGAGTAGAACACCCAAGTCAGATCACCTACAACCGTGGAGTTTGGGAGTAGAACACCCAAGTCAGATCACCTACAACCGTGGAGTTTGGGAGTAGAACACCCAAGTCAGATCACCTACAACCGTGGAGTTTGGGAGTAGAACACCCAAGTCAGATCACCTACAACCGTGGAGTTTGGGAGTAGAACACCCAAGTCAGATCACCTACAACCGTGGAGTTTGGGAGTAGAACACCCAAGTCAGATCACCTACAACTCACGACATTAGTGAGAATGTTTAGATTAATTATCTAAGCAGCCCTATTTATAGCTATTTTTCAATTGCTGTATCTTTCTTCAAAGCAATACTATATAAACCATATAACCCAATTGTCACTGTCTTCAAAGATCAGTTTTTACAACGGGCAGGCGTCATGAAGCGACTACTATTAAAACTGTTTATCTTAATTGCTATTAAAAGATTGACATTATATAATATTCCGGTTTAAACCACAAAATTACAATTCTTTATATAATAAAACAATTAAAATTGATCATAATCTTATTATATTTATTATATTGTATCAAACATTTGTATAGATTGATCAGACTTGACATTTTAGTCTATCATATATGTAATATATGTCTTACTGGTGTAAAAACTGGCGTTCTAACGACAGAGTGATTAGGGTAGCATGTTGCAAACGTTCGAGTTATGCGTTCAAATCCAACTCATATCTGGCACTGTTGATGCGTTTCCTGTGGGGAGTAATCCCTCGACTGTATCTTCCAAATGTGACCATTGACGAGGTTAACCAACTCAACTTAACTCATCGCAGCTCTACTCAACTTGATTAAAGATAAACAATAAAATGACTCTCCATTTTGTTATCAGCTGCACGTCCACTTGACGGAAGTATGTTTTACAAACACCGAGCAGCCATTTTGTAAGCCATCTTCGTAGCTGGTTAAGTTAATGAACGAATGATAAATAAGTCGTCGTGATGTAAAGCCATAAAGAAACAAAAATTAAAAAAATAACTTACACAAATGAAGCAATTTACATTCCGACAAGAAGACGCTACTTGTCATGGCCAATGAAGTGACATTTCTATTGGGCTATTAATATTAGAACAACAAGCCCCCCCCCCCCGCCAGATGACGTCATGAACAGCATGTTTGTCATTGTTTATAAAGTAGCTGTCTTTTATTAGTTAATGATTTACTAGAATATAAATTGAGACTCAGTGACTCTTCACAATCTGTTTATTCATACTATCATATGTTGCAAATAACAATACTTTTATAATTGACGTACCCATTAATGTTACAATAATTACTCTAAAAGATCTGTGCTTCACACTTGACATTCTTCGATAAGCATAATTGTTACATCCCTGCACGACAAACCTCCTGGTTGCTTGTTCATGTTTGGATCATGTCTATATATGAGGGATATGTTTCAATGGGATCTCACACCTCGACTAGGTGTTCTAAATGTGACCAACACTGCTGCAAAAAAATCTTAATTAACTCACTCAACTTACATGTGGCATAGATTCATTATATGAGTGATTTAGATGATTGACAAATATTTTATTTCATTCAAACATCAAGACGTTAGTCAGCTGTTTTCGACAATAAACAACACTTCAAATATTCGGATATTTAAATATGCTGAAACTTTTGTATTTGTTTTGTGTGGAAAAATAACTTTTATTTGACTTGCTCTTTCATAAGGTTAAATATACTATTCTGGTGTTCATCTGTGTCCTATATAGGACAATTAATTACGTTTGGCGTGCATTTGTTTACTGTCAATACCAAGATTCGCCGATGAAACAAAGGTAGCATGTTCTTCCGAGATATACTATATACATACTACACGCAGAAGCGTATTGATTCACACACACACAAGCACACGTACACACACATACATACATACATACATCTACATACATACATACACGCAAACAAACACACACGCAGGCTGTCTTCTGTCGGCCGACCATTGAAGTTTAAATGACATCTTACCGATAAAGGATTATGCTGAGGCAACATAAATGGAATATTTCATTATTTTCGTCACAAAAACATTTCATCTTATTTAGATATATACTTAACCAAACAATTACGATCTCGATGTTAATAAACTGTGGTACGTTATTCAGATAAATATTATATTAATCTTCTGAAATTTCAAATTTATATTCAAATTTTAAAACGATTTTGTTTAGTTTTCTTAATCATATTTTATGGCAGTTCTTCACTTTTAAACGCTACATCATTGTTTTACACCAACAATAACATTTATCCAAAGATGTGTGATAGTTTGTAAATACTAGACCTATACCACACGGAAAAATACACATATTTATTTAACGTCAAAAATAATCTCTATAGCAAATGAAGGATAATAAGATTAAAATATAGTTATATCGAACCTGACATCAAATATTAAAATAGCATAAAGTAAATTACATTTTAGACTTATAACCTGAAGAGGGGGCAGAAGTATTACATTCAGCTTAACCGGCTATTTAATTAACATTTTTATAATAAATATTTTTGCCATTATCTTTTGTTTAAATTTCAACTAGAATAAGACGAAAAAGTCAGATATTAGCATTTGATAACTATAACCTTTTTATGCTGATAATAATTACAAAACTTCTATTGCGCCAATATCCTCGAAATAAATCGAGCTCAGTGGCACATCTAGTACAGGGATTGGGCAAACTCATTGTCCAATAAACCATTAATTATTTAGGGCCATTTAATATTGGGTTGTTGCACTGCGCATATATATCTAAACAAACTTGTTGTTTACCTTGTTAAATATACGAAGAAACTACACATATCCTATGAACATCATTTTATGAAGATTTGTTTTATTTTCGATAAATTGGGTATAAAGCTCTGTGGGCAAGTCGGTTAAATAGGTTACGTGGGAGAAAGTTCAAAGAGAACTTAATTTAGTCTAAAGTGGTTCTATTTTATTTATTTAAACAATAATCCATTCTCATGAAAACCATTATAACATATAATGTGCCTTTAATTCTGGACTAACTATGCACATGCAGAATTAACCAAGCAAAGTGGCATTTTAGTGAACCATTGCGTCAACACTCTAGAGGACTTAAATCAATCGGAAGAAGTGATACAGGATTAATAAATGACCTTATACTTAAACCAACGGGCGATAATATGTAGACGGGTTGCCATCTTATAATTGTGTGAACAAATAGGCTTTATATAACTAGAATCAAATACTTTTGTAACTAAAACACACACACGCACTCACATTCACACATACATACATACATACAAGCTCGCGCGCACATACACAAAAAACCCAAACACAACGACAATTATTAATTCTTGGTAAACACTTAAAACAGATGGAAAGGACTCGCACTCACAACAATTTTTGTTTGAGTTTACTGGAGATTAATAGTGTCATTCGTTTTTAAATACTGGAATTCATCCAGACAATTATGTCTTACGCAATCGACAATAGTTCGCCATCCTTAATGGGAAACTGTTAAGTAAATGTGATAACAGTTAGCAAAGAATAAGAAATTAAAATATTATTAATAAAACACGCATACATTTGTAAAGTGAATATTATGGACTGATCTTTAATAATTAATGATTGGACAATGTACGAAAACAAGCGGTAGAGTTTTGGTGTATGTGCGTGTGTGTGTGTGTGTGCATATGTGTTTGCGTGCGTGTTTGATTGTGTCTGTCTATGTGTGTGTGTCTGTGCTTGCGTATATGTTTGCATGCGTGCCATGGTAAACAACACGTAATCCTAGGTCACCACGGGATATATCTTTCTACAAACCGGATTTCATCCCTTGACATATCTGCCAAACAACTCAATCTTCATCCGTCACAAAGTTGTAATATAATCATATATCCATATCTGACAGATGTGACAAAAAGACATATTTTTCAGATAATCGTATCCCAAATCATACATAAGACATTATAACATTACTGCTGCCATAAATATTATGCTTACTAATATATCAAAACGTCAGTTATAAATACAACAATGAGAGACACAAGAGTTGAACACACAGGATCACTTGCTACCCTCGTGTAAAGGTCATCAGTCCCTTCAAATGATATATGGCTTATAGAACACAGATGAAGTGAATTTTATTTTGTCTATATCAGAAGTAATATTTATCCATGTTTTAATAGCTGCCATAAATTGATTTATTAGACGTAAAACAATGTTACGGTTCACACTACCCTCTAAATAACCGAGAAGTAAAATATTACGTTTAAATTTGAAGACATTAGTTTAAGAGCATCCATTGACCTGAAAGAAAACTAGACCGAACACGGCCGCGGATTTGATGGCAAACACGTCCCAACTTCCGGCTGGGGAAAAAAGGAACGCAGAATGCTAAATTAGGTTTATAAACATAGCGAATTCTCGTTGTGTCGAAAGTTGCATAAGTCATGGGAGTAAAATAAAAGTAATACAAAAGTAGTATCTTTTTACTGGTAAGTATAATTAACACATTTAAAATAGCTGTTAAAGCGGATTTTTTGGCGGGTACTTAAGATTAACTATTATTAAATTTAGCCTATTCGAGAACCCCCGGCTATCTCTGGCGTTTGATCCCAACTAAACTAGATTTACGGACGTGCACAAAACGACATTTACATATTTCATGGCATATAATAGGATAGGAATAATACAGATTCTCTGCACACACAAAATTATAATGCACATATCACAAAAAGTGTCCGTATTCATAGTTTCAAAACTCGAAGCCCAACCGTTTCAACGTTGCTTTTTGCCCAGAACGGAAGTCAGCGTAGTTTGATCATGGCGGCCCAATAAACAAAACACTCAGTGTTCGGTCTAGTTTTCTTTCAGATCAATGAGAGCCTCAATATGTCATGACGGGAAGTACCGGCTGTCGATAAAATGGCACCGGAATATTTCATTGGATAATCAGCTATTAGATAAGTTACACCAGTGAAACTGGTTTATTTAGCATATTATGTAATATAGATTTAATTTATATTAGCATAAGTTGATTATACTTGGTTATTTTGTATTCCTAGTATTTGATTTTTAACTGATCGTTTGACGCCCTATATAATCACCTCCTCTAGAGTTTACCATAAGAATACGGTATTTGCTTGTTTATGATTAAATTTTTATTTTCACTAATTTATTTCTATAATTATAAAATAATTATACTAAGGATAAGTTGCTTGCCTTACGACCCTATGGTAGTAATACCATTTGTTTAGCGATGTGCCCACATAGTGGAAAGAACCCTAAGGAGATTGGGTCTGATGTAAGTAAGAAAAATAGCCTGAAGGCAGCAAATTTCTTCAAGGAATTTTCTAAATGTGGTGACTCTATTGCTACCAACAGTGGCCATCTGTTGATCTTAGGTGATTTCAATATACACTGGAATTGCCAGAAGAATGCAGATACCAAACAACTGGCCGATATTCTTAGATCTGCCAATCTCAGGCAGCATATCGAAGAAAGAACACACAGACATGGTCATATCTTAGATCTTGTCATCTCCCGTGACAAGGGTGTTTCTGTGTCTTACATGCTGTCTGATCATTTCCTTATAAACAGTAATGTACCTTTACAAAAACAATTTGTTTCGGCTAAAGTTATTTCATAGAGATAATATAATTCGATTGACCAGGAGACGTTTTCTTGCTACAATAAGAACATACAAGCTGCAAAGAGACACAGAAGGTATTGTGAGCGGTTGTGGATCAAGACCAGTTTGTGTGTTCATTATGAAATGTTCAAGGTCAGTAAAATTCTAGTTAAAAATACCCTTGCCTCTGCTAAATCTGAATATTATAATAAAATGATCAAATCATCCAAGGGAAACCAAAGGACTGTTTTCAAATATAATCAACTCAGATAAAGATATGGCCCATTGTTTTAATAACTTCTTCTGTCCCAAAACATATTAAATATACATAGTGGGTTCCATTCCAGCACTTTATCACAAGGTAAGCCATTGGTAGAAGAGTCCTGCATATCCATCATGGATACATTTGAGTATTTTACAGAGACTGATATGAGACAGTTGCAGTTGACCCTATACATATATGGTTTGTGAAAGATTGTCTGGATGTTCTGATAAGCCCAATTACAAATATAGTGACAAACATTATCTCTGGGTGTTTTCCGAAGATCCATGAAAGCTGCCGTTGTAAAACAATCTATGCACTGTAATATTCTAAACAATTACAGACCTGATTCAAATATTACATTTCCAAGTTATGGAAAGGGTAGTTACTTTCCATCTAAACAAATATTTAATAAATAATAACCTTTAATAGATCACCACAGCCTACCTATAAATGTGGTCACAGCAGTGAAACAGCCTTGGTTCTGGTGAAAAATGGTATTATGATGTCAATTTATCATGTTATAGCAGTAGTACATGTTCTTTTGGACCTGTCTTCTGCATTTGATATAGTTGCCCATAATTCAATTCAATTACAACTTTTATTGCGCTTATTTTCGGTTAAACTAATTCTAAAGAGTGACGAAATCAGGCCAGATACCTACGCATTATTCCGTGGTCAGAAACCTTTTTTGATCAAGGAAACAGACCTGTCAGGTGTAGAGGGTTAAGATGGATATGCATCTTTTCTCTAGGTTAAAAACATGTTTGGTCTGTCGGATAAAGTACTGAATGGTTTCGATCCTATCAGGGACAACGCTCCCAGAGAGTGTCTGTTCATGGTATTTTATCTAACGTTCAGGTTTTGTTATCTGGTGTACCACAGGGTTCAGTTCTTGGTCCCTCTTAAGATCATGGCGCAGCGATATGGGGTTAAATGGCACTTCTATGCTGTTTGCCACATAGCTCTATATATCACTGGATCCAGACAATGAGTTAAATTTCTCCTCTTTCTTGAAGAATTTAGAACATTATATTGCTGATATTCGGCTATGGATGAATACAAATCTTCTAAAACTAAATGATAATAAAACAAATATTACATATTTGGCATCACCACATTGTGTTAAATCCCTAAAGAAACCAGCATTACAGATGGGTGCATCTTCGATTACCCCTAATGGGTCAGTAAAAAATCTAGGGGTTATTTTTGACCAATGTATTAACATGCATGAACATATCACATCAGTATGCCGAACTGCCTACTACCATCTTAAGAACATCCACTGTTTAAAAACATTCTTGACACAAGAATCACTTGTAACTGTAGTTCATGCCTTTGTTACATCTCGTATAGACTATTGTAACTCCCTGTTATATGGCATATCTGATTATAACATTAATCGCCTTCAGCGAATTCAGAATAGTGCAGCTCGTATTGTAACAAATACGAGAAAATATGATCATATCACCCCATTTCTTCAAAACCTACATTGGCTATCTGTTAGACAGCGTATCCATTTCAACCTGTTATTAATAAGTTATAAATCTATTAATAATATGGCGCCAGAATACCTGTATGAGCTGGTGTCCATTAGAAAGTCATCCCGAAATCTCAGGTCATCCAGTCATATACTATTGTAGGTACCAGTGTCTCGGCTCAAGTCATATGGTGATTGTGCATTTAGTGTTGCAGCCCCCACTTTGTGGAATAGGTTGCCGGCAGATATTAGAAATAAGTCGTCTCTTGAACATTTTAAATCTCTTGTAAAAACATACCTGTTGAAGGTCGCTTTAACAGATAAATAATTAATATCTTTTAAATCACTTACAGAGTTTTAACAGACATATTATTTGAGGTATTATTATATTACATATTATTTGTACAGCGCATTGGAATGGTTCCTGCTACCAAGGGTACTTTATTAAATACGTCTAATCAGATGATTTACATAACATTCTGAGGTATATCAGCGGAATATTTCCTTACTCTACTATAAAAAGGGACTTTCCAAAGATTAGTTTCATTACTTTGTACATTACATTCAGTTACTGGGGCATTTCGTTTCTATTCTTCATTATTCTTCTAACTAGAAATAAACTTCATTATCATCATGTATCTAATAAATGGGAGGAAAAATACATTTGGAACATAATACGGTCAACACTTTCTATATCAATCTATCTGTTGTGTGTGTGTGTGTGTGTGTGTGTGTGTGTGTGTGTTTTAGGGTACATAGTAAGAGGCAACAGGCACAGAGCATCAACATATCTAAACCTCCTTCGAAACCTACCTCCATAAATCTAAATACAACTATACATACATTAATCTAAATATTAAATGTTCAATACCTCCACATATTGATAAATGTGTGCGTATACCTAAGCATGTGTCTGGTCTACTCATCAGCCTGTGGGAACCCGCTAATTTTCCCCTTTTCGCGACAAATATGTCACGCCCACAGGAAAGCGGCTACATGCAGGCTAAGTACAAAAAGCGGAAGCCGTAAAAACATACCATTTGATCCCACCGCAAAAAACGTGCGTGTGGTTCAATGGTGACTTTTTAAAACATATCATAAACTATTTTGACACCACAGTTTACATTCAACAGTAATTTTCTGTGGTCCAAAAGAAACCTGTATATAAAGCATTTCGACACCTCAGATGCTGGCCTCAGCTTTATTCTGGGTTCGAATAGCTGAATAAACCCCACCTATATGAACCGTGTATCAATACACGTCCGACCCAAATTCTTCTCTAACCTAAGTGAAAAAAGCCCTATATATAGCCTCAGCGTGTTAACAAACCTTACAGTTTGTCCATAACAAAAGAATGTACACTAACACAGTTTCAAGCCCTTTTATATAGCCTCCCGCGTGTTAACAAACATTACAGTTTGTCCACAACAAAGAGAATCACACTTAAAACAGTATGGACTCACTAAAGCGATTAAACTAAAAAAAAAACAAAGTAGCAATACCGCACAATGGATTATTACTGGACTAGAACGAAATATCGTTCAAACCGGTAAAAATTTTCGTTTCCCCCAAAATTTAAAAGCTAACCCTCATACGTTTCCGTTCATCACTTAAGGGGAAAGTTCATTTACGCCTTTAAATTTAGCGTCCCTAAGTATATGCAGTTAGGTGTTGTGGGATCTAAAAATTAAAAACCCATCCACTTGATCTATTTGACCCATGGTCGAGAACAAAGGGGTTTCAGGCGGGTCTCCGATACTGCGAATGACACGTCGGGGTTATAATAGCTATACATTTAAAAATTTCCCATATCAGTGTAATCTAATTACTCATAATATGGGAAAAAACTCTGTCCGCAGCTTAATACCCAGGGATGCCTGCCGGGGTAACAAACGACTCCAGGAGTATAAATCCATCAAGCAGCATTGTATGAATTAATAGGTCGTTTCGCCAGACCACATAAGAGGACAACAATATAGATTCTACATTATACATAACAAAGCTAATAAACTCAACATGTTTTAATAACGACATAACTTTCTTACATTGGTGTAATAAGGAATCTGGATGGAAATAGATAAAATGTCTGGCACGGGCAATGTGCGTTTTTGGGTACATATTAAGAGGCAACAGGCACAGAGCATCAACATATCTAAACATCCTTCGAAACCTACCTCCATAAATCTAAATACAACTATACATACATTAATCTAAATATTAAATGTTCAATACCTCCACATATTGATAAATGTGTGCGTATACCTAAGCATGTGTCTGGTCTACTCATCAGCCTGTGGGAACCAGCTAATTCGCTTTTCGTACGCGACAAATATGTCACGCCCACAGGAAAGCGGCTACATGCAGGCTACGTACAAAAAAAAAGGGAAACAGGGAAAACAAAACCATTTAAAACCACAGTTTAAAACCAAAATTTTGTGGTTCAATGGTGACCTTCTACATACATATCATAAACTATTTTGAAAACAGTTTACATTCAACAGTAATTTTCTGTTGTCCAAAAAAAAAACCTGTATATAAAGCATTTCGATACCTCAGATGCTGATCTCAGCTTTATTCTGGGTTGGAAAAAAAAATCCTACCTATATGGGAAACCCTGTATCAATACACGTCCGACCCCTCGAAGTTCTTCTCTAACCCAAGTGGGAAAAATTTAAGCCCTTTTATATAGCCTTTAGCTGTTAACAAACATTACAGTTTGTTCATAACAAAGAGAATGTACACTAACTCAGTATGGACTCACTGAAGCGATTTAACTAAAATAAAAACAAAGTAGCAATACCGCACAATGGATTATTACTGGACTAGAACGAAATATCGTTTCAAACCTGAGTAAATACTATATTTACTCGAACCTAACAACTAACCCTCATACGTTTCGTTCATCACTAAGGGAACGTTCATTCACGCTTTAAATTTTGCGTCCCTAAGTATATGCAGTTAGGTGTGGTGGGATCTAAATTAAAGCGCCTATCCACTTCATCTATTTGACCCATGGTCGAGAACAGCGGATTTCGGGCAGATCTCCGATACTGCGAATGACACGTCGGGATTATAATAGCTATAAATTTAACAAATTTCCTATATCAGTGTAATCTAATTACTCATAATATGGGAAAAAACTCTGTCCGCAGCGTAATACCTGCCGGAGTAACAAACGACTCCAGGAGTATAAATCCATCAAGCAGCATTGTATGAATTAATAGGTCGTTTCGCCAGACCACATAAGAGGACAACAATATAGATTCTACATTATACATAACAAAGCTAATAAACATATAATATCCATTATGATAATAATTCTAATACCTCCGACAATAGCAGAAATAATAGTATTTTCACTCAGCCCAAAATAGCCGACTAGTTTCGGTTATAAGAAATTTTTTTAATTTTCTTTGTCTCTTTTTAAACAGTGTTTTTATTAGGTTTTTCAAACATTTGAAACGAAAAAAAAAATTTGAAACACCTTCAGGGGAACCAAAATACCCGGGCTGTGTGTGTGTGTGTGGTTTCATGCTCTGGGATGTTTTTAGTTTTCTTTCGGGGATTAGGGATAGAAACAAATGATAAGCATAGTAAAGTTACATCGATTTTATGAGAAACACCATAATAATAATAATAATAATAATTAAACACATTATTTTATATTTTGATACATGTATACGACAGAAAGGAAGCGTGTATCAGTGTCTAGGTTGTCATTTACTTGGAAATATATATTATTTATCAATAACTAAATAGGAAACTGTAACTTCGAAATATCTCACAATCAAAGTCTTTAAATAAAACATATTGATAATCTAAATAAGAAATCAAAGGTCATGGTCCATAACACTATGATACTAGTAATATAAGTCTATCAATTACAACTATAAACTCGCTGTCCTTCGTTGTCATTATCGTAAATACTATCCATATATTGCTGGTAATACGATTGTATATATTCAGAGCCTGTCAATGACAGTCCACTATAAATACGATCTATGTCTTTGGCAAGAATACGGTTTGTGACGCCAAAATTACGTCAAGTTTATGTGACTTTCTACAAACAATAAACTCGTTTGATGCCAGTAATCTGTAATCAAAGAGAAACTATGTGGCCCTTGAGTAACAAATGGGTCCAAACGATAACAAACATCGTACACTCTGCCAAAGGGTGAGCTCATCTCAATCCACACAAGAATTGGATTACTTTGGCGATTTCATTTCGCTCTCTCTCTCTCTCTCAAATAAAGCTGGAAATGAGAAATATCATTGATGTACGTTTGATGATACACGTACAAAAACAGTACTCGCATTTAGAGCACGTTATATGAATACAGCTAATATTTGTTAGATGTTTGACAAAAGAATAGATAGATATTTATAGACCTGTCTAAAATAAGAAAACAAGTAAAATTTATTTCCTCTAGATTATAGTAATTGACTTTTCTGATCAAAGTTCAAACAGAAAACTTTATGAATTGTAAAGCCATCATACTAGATTTATTATCCCATATAAAAGTAAGGATATTTAATAGGGGAAATTTAAGGCTACATGTTTTAATACAATCGAATGCCTTTTATATTTCTTAAATACTGAAATAGGTATGTAATGAGAGGCTTATTTTATAATATTAAATAATATATATATTATTTATTTAAATTTGTTTATTTATTTAAAATTGTTTATTTACTTAAAATTAATCACTACCAAAAGAATTAAGTTACAGACAACATGCATGTTCCTCATCACGAGGTAACCAACTACATTAGAAACAGATGTTCTTATGTGTTGTAAATATTTATATATTTGGATGGTGTTGATGAATGCAACTTTGCACATTCTAATACCTGGTAGCAGGTCATAGTCCATCTTCTTGATCTAATAAACATCAATTATGTAGTAAAAGACATGTATAATGAACAATTAATAGGAACCGAATTTCAGTAAGATGAAGAATAATATTAACAATAATAATAATAATATTAACAACTTTTTTCATTTCTATCATACAATTGGTTTAAAGTACAATTCTCACTTTTTTACAACAAGCATTTGACCTGATATTTTGTTAATAAAGTGTAATATATTGTACTAACCTTTTTTGAAATCCTAATTTTTCATATATAAAGTACTGCTATATGTGAATAAATACTGTTATATTTTACTAGCATTAATTTTTAATTTGTTTTAATTCTTATTTGATATTCACAACCATACAACTGCACATACAATGTAAACATATATTCAATACAATTATAAGATTATATAAATGTCTCTGCTACTCCTTGCTCACATATTGTCATTCAAATATATATTAACTGTGAAAAATACCACTCCACATATTTTACTATTACGCATTGCAGTAGAATTTTCTACTGATAAAAAAAAACTGCGTAATAATGTTTTTAAAGCAGTTAGATTTGGAAACTTGTTTTCATAAGAACATCTTAATATAACTTTTTTGACGAGTAAATACACTGCATTGAACATAATAAAAGTTTCATCTTCAAAACCTATAATTATTTCATGTACATTTAGATCAGCCAGTATATCTGTTCTCTCATACAACCATAGTTGGATGTCAATCCAAAATAATTTAACAAATTCACATTCCACTAATATATGTGGAAGTGTTTCACTTTGTTCATTACAGAATGTGAAAACATCACCTTCCACTATGTTCCACTGAAGCAGTTGTTCTCTTGTTGCTGTAATGAAATGCAAGATTTGGAACTGCACTATCCAGATTTGGGTATATTTTAGTGACTATACATTCATTTAAAGCTTTTGGGAACCATTCTTTCCATTTTCTGGCCCCATTAGGTGTTATATTACTGTATGATTGTTCTATTAAATCATTGTAGATTGACCTACAACCCTGAGATTGTTTCGAAACATTCCTGAGAGGCCAGTGTAAGATTAATTTTTAATTAATAAGGAAGTATTACTGGAAGATGTAACTTCAAGGTAGAACATATACGATTTGGGGAATAAATACGGTAAATGTAGATTTTGACGATTGAACTTCAGTCATGTTTCAAAAGTAAAACCTCAACTGGAAGATTATTGGATCATTTAAGTTATATATCTCAATAAGTTAGTGCAGTAACTTCATCAATCCAGTCTTAATATTTCGATACTGGATTTGGAATAAACAACAGTAATATGAAGAAGTCAGTAATATGAAGAAGTCAGTAATATAAAAGTCAGTAATATAAATAAGACAGTAATATAAACAAGACAGTAATATAAACAACAGTAATATAAAGAAGTCAGTAATATATATAAGACAGTAATATAAATAAGACAGTAATATAAACAACAGTAATATATAAAAGTCAGTAATAAAAGTAAGACAGTAATATAAACAACAGTAATAAAAAGAAGTCAGTAATATAAATAAGACAGTAATATTAAATAAGACAGTAATGTAAAGAAGACAATAATGTAAAGAAGACAATAATGTAAAGAAGACAATAATGTAAAGAAGACAATAATGTAAAGAAGTCAGTAATATAAAGAAGTCAGTAATATAAAGAAGTCAGTAATATAAAGAAGTCAGTAATATAAAGAAGTCAGTAATATAAAGAAGTCAGTAATATAAAGCAGACATTAATATAAAGCAGACATTAATATAAAGCAGACATTAATATAAAGCAGACATTAATATAAAGCAGACATTAATATAAAGCAGACATTAATATAAAGAAGACATTAATATAAAGAAGACATTAATATAAAGAAGACAGTAATATAAAGAAGACAGTAATATAAAGAAGACAGTAATATAAAGAAGACAGTAATATAAAGAAGACAGTAATATAAAGAAGACATTAATATAAAGAAGACAGTAATATAAAGAAGACAGTAATATAAAGAAGACAGTAATATAAAGAAGACAGTAATATAAAGAAGACAGTAATATAAAGAAGACAGTAATATAAAAAGACAGTAATATAAACAACAGTAATATAAAGAAGCAGTAATATAAAGAAGACAGTAATATAAAGAAGACAGTAATATAAAGAAGACAGTAATATAAAGAAGACAGTAATATAAAGAAGACAGTAATATAAAGAAGACAGTAATATAAATAAGACAGTAATATAAATAAGACAGTAATATAAATAAGACAGTAATATAAATAAGACAGTAATATAAATAAGACAGTAATATAAATAAGACAGAAATAAAAATAAGACAGTAATATAAATAAGACAGTAAAAAAAAATAAGACAGTAATATAAATAAGACAGTAATATAAATAAAAAAAAAAAGACAGTAATATCAATAAGACAGTAATATCAATAAGACAGTAATATAAATAAGAAGTAAAATAAATAAAAAATAATTAAATAAGACAGTAATATAAATAAGACAGTAATATAAATAAGACAGTAATATAAATAAGACAGTAATATAAATAAGACAGTAATATAAATAAGACAGTAATATAAATAAGACAGTAATATAAATAAGACAGTAATATAAATAAGACAGTAATATAAATAAGACAGTAATATAAATAAGACAGTAATATCAATAAGACAGTAATATAAAGAAGACAGTAATATAAATAAGACAGTAATATAAATAAGACAGTAATATAAATAAGACATTAATATAAATAAGACAGTAATATAAATAAGACAGTAATATAAATAAGACAGTAATATAAATAAGACAGTAATATAAATAAGACAGTAATATAAATAAGACAGTAATATAAATAAGACAGTAATATAAATAAGACAGTAATATAAAAAGACATTAATATAAATAAGAGAGTAAAATAAAGAAGACAGTAATATAAATAAGACAGTAATATAAATAGACAGTAAAATAAATAAGTCAGTAATATAAAAAAAGTCAAATATAAAGAAGACATTAATATAAATAAGACAGTAATATAAATAAGAGAGTAATATAAATATGACATTAATATAAATAAGACAGTAATATAAATAAGACAGTAATATAAACAACAGTAATATAAAGAAGTCAGTAATATAAAGAAGTCAGTAATATAAAAAACAGTAATATAAACAACAGTAATATAAACAACAGTAATATAAACAACAGTAATATAAGGAAGTCAGTAATATAAATAAGACAGTAATATAAATAAGCTAGTAATATAAATATGATATTAATATAAATATGACAGTAATATAAATAAGACAGTAATATAAATAAGATAGTAATATAAAGAATTCAGTAATATAAAGGAGTCAGTAATTTAAAGAAGACAGTTATATATAGAACACAGTAATATAAAGAACACAGTGATATAAAGAACACAGTGATAGCAACAACAAAAAAACATTAATATAAAGAACACAGTAATATAAAGAACACAATAATATAAAGAACACAGTAATATAAAGAACATAGTGATATCAAGAAAACAATAATATAAATAACACCGTAGTATAAAGAACACAATGATATAAAGAAGATTATATTATTTCAGCATCATAAAAACTACAAAATTTAAGTATCAGACATATTTGTTTACTTACAGGGATTATTAATGACCAGAAGAAGCCCAAAGATATAGATATAAGCGCCTTAGAGTAACCTTATTATGGGCTATATATGGCGATATATACATTTTGTATATATATATATATATATATATATATATATATATATGGAATATTTCTGAAACTAGCTGATAACTTACTATTTCAAAATAAACAATTGTCTAAAACTGAGCAATACCAACTGTATATTTTTTATCAAATCAATTAGCATTCTTTATCCAGGTACCAATGTAACACAAGCTTTATCAAAACTAAAGAAATCAACTTATCTGTTTTAGACATCTTTATTTCATGAATCTAAAACGAGTCAAATAATATTCTTCGTATTAATTTGGATATAACACGACACATAGATACACGCACGCATCCGCCTACGCTTATAAATTTAGAGAGTGAGAGAGATAGAGAGAGGGGTAAAGAGATAGAAAGAGAATAGATATATATATATATATATATATATAGAGAGAGAGAGAGAGAGAGAGAGAGAGAGAGAGAGGGTGAGAGAGGGTGAGAGAGATATAGGGGGGGGAACCTTCTTTGTATTTTTTAAATGCTTCAAGAGAAATAAATCTTTTTGAGAAATGGTAAAACCAGACATTGGATAATTTACACTATTCCGCCATTTCAAGGCACTCTGCTTCGTTATGGGGGATGTGTTTATTTAATTTTTTTTTTATAATATATATAATATATATATATATATATATATATATATATCACAAAGATCGATTCCATTTAGATACTCTTTCAGGATAGAATGAAACTGTCATAACGTTTCTAGGTACGTAGCAATTCAAAGGTTGCTATCTCAACTCCCAGTATAATACGGTGGCGCCCTCTTCGTCTGCTCTCATTCAATGTACTACAATAGAGCCGTCTCAGTAAATTATATTTAAACGTTCTGACAGTGAAGAACTTTAAGAGATGATGGAGTGGCTACTTTTAAAACCGAACTCTGGTATATAATGAAGGATTCGGACAGTTTGTGTTGTTTTGTTATACACAGCAATAGATCTGGTTATAAAGCTATCAGTATAGAATTCTGGCTAGAAGTCCCCGATATATGTTGTTATACAAATAACAACATCAATAAAATTAGTAATATTTTTTGTTGTTGATGTTGCTGTTGTTGTTGGTATCGCAGTATTATTAATATTTTTAGTATGTTTATTAGTAGTAGGGCGCCTCCGTGGTCTAATTAGAAGGGCGTTAGACCACAGATCACTACCACCCGAATTCGAATTTCAGCGTACGTGGGCATATCTGAAAGGTGTTTCATCTTTGACTTCGCTTCATTACCTTTGGAGGTCGCTCGGCCCATTTAGTCTATCATGTGCACAAAAGTGTCCGTAAAACATCAATTAATCAACCAATCAATGTAGTAGTAATAGTAGTAGTAGTAGTACGATTATGATGGTGACGAAGATGATGATGATGATGATGATGATGATGTAGGTGCGGGTGTGTACGCGCACACTCGTGGGTGCGCGCGGGTGTGTACGTCAGCACACACATAACTATTGGTAGATGGGTTGTTTTTCCTGTTCTTACTACGATGACAAAGTAAAGTTTTCCCTAGCGTATCACATCCATGTTTTATTATACTTTTCTGTTCTAAGTATTTACACATGATAATTGTAGACCCTACTTGATGAGTGGCAGTCTTCTTGGTGGCACGTAGAAGATTATTAATTAAACTGATTATTTAATATTTGTTCTTAACTAAAAATTAACCCGGTCTCGTTGGAGATCTTAGGATATGACGTATGATATTCTTTGATCTCAAGTTTCTGTTTACATCAGATTACCTTTAATATATAAAATCGATTAATATATAATTTTGTATAAGTCTATACATTGATCAGACTTGACATTTTAGCCCACCATATATCTAATATATGTCTTATTTGTGGAAAATCTGGCGTTCCAATGGCACAGTGATTAGACTAGCGCGCTGCAAATATTCGGGTTGTGGGTTCAAATCCGGCTCATATATGGGTCTGCGGATGTGTTCCCTACAGGCAGTTATTCCTCAGTCATATGTCACAAGTGTGACCATTGCCGAAGTTAACCAAGTCAACTCAACTCATTGCCGCCCTACTCAACTTTAGTAAAGATAAACAATAAAATGGCGTCTCAATTGTGTTACCAGCACCACGTCCACTTGACGGAAGTATGTTTTAAAATCACCTTTCACCGACCAATAAATCACAGCCATTTTGTAAGCAATCTTCTTGGTTGGTTCGGTTAATGAACGAATGATAAATAAGCCATTGTGATGAAAAGCCAAAAACAAACAAATAAAATAAAATAAACCTTACACAAATGAAGCAATTTACATTCCGACCAGAAGACGCTACTTGTCATGGCCAATGAAGTGATATTTCTATTGGGCTATTAATTCTAGAACAAGAAGCCTCCCCCTCCCGCCAGATGACGTCATGAACGGCATGTTTGTCATTGTTTATAAAGTAGCTGTCTTTTATTAGTTAATGATTTACTAGATTGACGTTCCATTATTATTACAATAATTTCTAAGGAAATCCCTATGGATTCACACCTAACAAAGAGGACACTTCTATGCCACAATCGTTAGAGCCCTGCATTACAAACCGCCTGGTTATGGGATCGAATTTAGCTAATATCTGTGTTTGGGAGGTATAGGGGAACGGGGTATAGTAGACACTACACACAGAAAAAACATTGATTCATATATATATATTATATATATATATATATATATATATATATATATATATATATATATATATATATATATATATTCTATATAAATATTAACCTAATTTTCTGACACATCTGTGAAAGAAGCCAATCATTATTCATCACACAAACACAACACGGTCGTTGGTATATATCTGATATATGTGTCAAAAATATATATTTCCCCGATAATTGTTTCACGGATCATACTCCAAGTTATCTGATATTACTGTGGCAACAGATGTCATCTTCACAAAACTTTCTGTCTTATTGTTGAATAATGTTGGAGGGGGCGTTCTACTTCCTTCACGGTCAGGTTCTAAGCTAATATTCTTTGGAAAATTAAATAGTGTATGTATTCAATACAGAATGATACGCTAAAAATTCTCTTTTAGCCGTCAAAACCATTGCTATATATATATATATATATATATATAGTAATGAGAAAGTAAAAATCGAACCTTTTTTTATTATATTATACGTCATTTATGTTCTGTAAAATTAGTATAATTTTATGAAAGTCGAAAGTACAGAAATGATGTTATTTAGGAAAATATGTATCTTTATTACAAAATATTTTCTGTCTGCTATAATATAATAAATGTTCGTGTTTTATCTTCCTATCCTTGACAGATAATACCAGCTTAATAATGCTACGGATGATAATATTATTCATTCACAATCAAGTATATGTATGTAATATATAAGCGTGCACCTTAATTTAGAATCAGAAAAAAAAGGAAAAGCTATTACTGTCTCTCAACCGCGAATAGGAAAAACTTTATAGGGAGATTCGGGACAAAATGTCATAATGAAAATACAAAAATATACATCTTAGGTCAAGGAAATGGACAAACTATATCAATATACATGTCTTCTAGAATCTATTGTCTATTGACAGATGTTAACATAAAGGACAACATATACGGATATTGATGTTATAATAACATATACTTTAATATAAGATCTTTGGTAGTATTACTACACAAGCTGAGATAGGAATATATCGAAATATCAAATTTATAATTATTTGTATTTTAATCATATCATATGGTAACAAATAAAACTTAAAATATATCATATTTCTTGTAATACAAATTTTGTTTCACGTCGACCTTCATGGAGCCTCAGTTTTGTTATAATTTTCTACACGATTATTGTAATTTAATTTCTATTAACGTAATCTAACACTACAGTCAGATAACAAAAACAATGAGACTTACTCTGACGCCAAATTTATCATTGTCTTGACGAGATCTATTGTTTCTTTATTATATTAAGTTTATTTGATAGAAGTTGATGTGAGGCAAGTCAGTTATATAGATCATGTAGGACAAAGTTCAAAGAGAACTTAATTTAGTCTAAAGTGGTTCTATTTTATTTATTTAAATAGTAATCCATTTTATGAGGTCGTTCCGGAGAACTTACGAAAGGCATTGCGATATGTACGTGTATGTGTGTGTGTGTGTGTGGGGGGGGGGTAATTGAGTGATTTATATATTAAACATATAAAGTACTTTTCCATCCTGTTACATGGTGTGGGTCTGTTTTGTTTATTGTTTTTTTGTTGTTGTTGTTATTATTGTTGTTGTTTTTTGTTGTGAGGAGAAGACAGCAAAATAAAGAAAGAAAGAAGTAAACATTTGACAATTATTAATAAATTGGAAATGCTTGGGTTTTTTTTACTTTACTTACTCACATCTCCTTTAATCCAAAGAGATTTACCTTTATTTCACAGAATCAATAAGAATATATTTTAGCTTTTCATAATTATAACTGTTTATTTTTTATGGAAAATAAAAATACACTTCCGGGTTAACTACACATAGGGAATATTCATTAATGAAAGTGTCAACTGAATGAACCATTGTGTCAACACTCTAGAGGACTTAAATCAATCGGGAGATGACGAATCCATTACCCAAGAAGTGATACAGGATTAATAAACGACCTTATACTTAAACCAACGGCGATAATATGTGGACGGGTTGCCATCTTATTATTTCTGTGTGAACCTCAAAATGATTTCGTCAAATATTAGTTTTACCTATAATATCGAAATTCTGACAAATAGGCTTTATCTAACTAGAATCAAATACTTTTGTAACTAAAACACACACACACGCACTCACATTCATACATACATACATACATACAAGCTCGCGCGCACACACACAAAAAACCCAAACACAACGACAATTATTAATTCTTGGTAAACACTTAAAACAGATGGAAAGGACTCGCACTCACAACAATTATTGGAGATTAATAAAGTGTCATTCGTTTTTAAATACTGGAATTCATCCAGACAGTTATGTCTTACGTAATCGACAATAGTTCGCCATCCTTAATGGGAAACTGTTCAGCAAATGTGATAACAGTTAGCAAAGAATAAGAAATTAAAATATTATTAATAAAACACATAAAATTATAAAGCGAATATAATAGACTAATCTTTAATATTTAATGATTGGGCAATGTATAACAACAAGCGGTATGTGTATGTGCGTCTGTGTGTACGTGTGTCTGTACATGTGTGTGTGCATGCGTGTGCATGTTTATGCTTGTGTGTGAGTGTGTGTAGCTATATGTGTGTGAGGGTGTTTGTGTGTGTGTCATCGCAGACAACACCTAATCCTAGGTCACCACGGGATATATCTTTCTACAAACCGGATTTCATCCCTTGACATATCTGCCAAACAACTCAATCTTCATCCGTCACAAAGTTCTAATATAATCATATATCCATATCTGACAGATGTGACAAAAGACATATTTTTCAGATAATCGTATCCCAAATCATACATAAGACATTATAACATTATTGTGACTATACATATTATCCTCAATATACATAATATACCAAGACATCAGTTATAAATACGACCATGAGAGATACATTTATATCTCCTCAGTTATCGTTAAGTACATCTAGTCAGAAGATGTATACAGACTTTAAAATAAATATGGAATATAATTTCTTACTTAGAATTATGTTTTTTCCAGCGAAAGTATCAGGATATGTGAATTTCATATATTTATCGATCTAATTACCCTATGAGGAATATATTGATGCATTCGAAAGACTACGAGTATTCTGGATCATGGTGAATATAATGAAATATGATTATGCGTATATAAAGAAGAAAGTCGATGTTTTCTTTCAATTGTAAATCTGTGGCCATTAGCTCTTATGCGAAGAGGTGTACTAGTTTCGCCAACATATTGTTTATTACAGAAGTAGCATTGATAAGCATAAATAACGCTTGAAGAAGAGCAATCTATATCTCCCATTATTCCAAATGTTTTTTGGGTGAGAGTGCTCGTAATATTTGAGCAACCACTTATTAGATGACACGTCATGCAGTTAATGATATTGCTTGGTTTTGAACTCCAACGGCTGGTAGTTGGAATACCGGTATTTGACCGACGTTGTTTTATTTGCAATTCCCTAACAGTTTTACCTTTAATACCACGCATCCACCTTTTAGGGTAATTTCTTTTACACAAGACTTGAAAAAGAATACCCCATGCCTTATCAAAGTCCTTGTCGTTAGAACATATTCTAAACAAATCGTATAATTTGTGATCTTAGTAAACCTTTAAAGGTATGTTTGGGATGAAAAAGAATGTTTGTGCAACATCTGATGAATATCGGTTGCTTTAAAAAATACCTTGGTCGATAAGGTATTATTGTTTTTAGGGTCTTTGACTACAGTGGTATCTAAATAATTGACCGAATCAATACAGAGAGAAGATGTAAATTTAATGGGTGATTCATGTGTATTAAAAATATTTATAAACTCATAGAACGCATCCTTGCCATGTGGCCATATTATGAAAATATCATCCAAATACGGGAAGTAGGTGCGAGGTTTTAATGGATATTTAGGTAATGCCTCTTTCAAAAAAATATTGCCATGTAAATATCGGCATTCATCATAAAACAAAAAGTCATTACTCTTCAAAGATAATTCTAAAACTTCTATGATTGGATCATGATATATGGGATAATTTCCCATTACGCCCATGACCGCTTGCAACCACTTGTTGTGATCTATATTAGTATACATACTTTCAACATCCAATATTATAAGCAGGCAGTTATCAGGCAAAGTTAATGTTTTTATTTTTCTACAAAATGGTATGTATTTTTTATATAAGAAGATTATCCATAGCAAATCGTTTTAAGTGACTATCTATGAAAGATGATACATTTTGTATTCACTATTACACTCAGATACTATTGACCTTCCTGGGAGCATTACGTTCGGTATTGTCCGACGACTGGTCTCTTGGTGAATTTTCGGGAGTATCTAAAAATATAACATTTAGTCTAACCAGTTAATATATGTAAGGAATCGTCCGTCGACCATATGTTCAAAATCGACTAGATGATAGGCTAAACAAACATATAACTCAAGAATGTTGTCTGTGGGTAATAGTAGGATAGTATGGATTTTCATGGCGTCGTAAAATACAGGATAAATCTGTGAAAATCAGACTTCTGAATTAAAACGTGAAACCATATCAGCATTTTAAACGATAAGAATTAATACAACGATTAGAGAGAACCACAATTCTGGTAACATTTCAGAATAGAAATTGATTAATTAATTATTTTATTGTCATCAATTAATTATTCTTCATATTGTGCCTTACATATAACCTTTTTACAAATGATAATACATTACTCAGTTTATTCACATGTACATATTATTATATTTTATGGATGTTTTATAGCGTAAATATTGCACTAATAGTAAATATGTCATTTAAATGGGTTTTTAGTACAGATATTGTTGAGATGAGTTGCTTAGATTCGGCAATAGTTACACTTTAAATATATTGCCGAGAGCTGTTTGCCTAGAAAAACATCTCACAGATACAGATATATGCAGGATTCGAATCCATAACCTGAAAATGTACTGCACAGTACTCCGTTATAGATGTTATAAGCTACATTTCCTTAACATATAAATACAAACAACGTCCTCTGTGTTTAGTAGTTATAGAATATCTCGTACGCAAAGAACGTACGAATTGCTAATATATTGGCTTCCCAGAAAATATTAAATTAACTGAAATGAGAATTATGGAAGGAAAATCTTCAATCAAGATTACATTACTTCGGCCGTTTTATTGGGTTAACTATATTAACTTGATCGCCTAATTCAGTTCAAATTAGATTTAATGGATCATCCTGTATGGACACAAATTCTGGTCGACTACAGTATCAACGTTTTTGAATAACGTGAAATATTTCACCAGTCACGAAATATTATTATTATTAGGAGAAAGAAGTTATTAGATAGAGAATGACAGACGGATTATGTCAACAAAACGACACCTGAGTTATAGTTGCGAGTATATTATTTGGGCTAAATCTCTGTTAACTAATAAAAGACTAATAATCTAACCATAAGTTACAGGGTTTTTACATACATATTATTTGGGGTAGTATTATACATATATTACATATTATTTGTACAGCGCTTTTGAATGACTCCTGTTGGTAAGGGCGCTTTATTAAATATACATTATTATTATTATTATTATTATTATTATTATTAAGTGAAGTATTATATGCATATATATATATATATATATATATATTTATATACAAGGTTGTTTATTCCTTTATATACTTGTATTTAATTTGTACGTTAGTGTGTGTGTGTGTGTGTGTGTACAAAAAGCGGAAGCACGTAAAAAAACATACCATTTGATACCACAGCTCGCAACAAACAACACGTGCGTGTGGTTCAATGGTGACTTGCTATATACATATCATAAACTATTTTGACACCACAGTTTACATTCAACAGTAATTTTCTGTGATCCAAAAGAAACCTGTATATAAAGCATTTCGACACCTCAGATGCTGACCTCAGCTATATTCTGGGTTCGAATAACTGAATAAATCCTACCTATATGAACCATGTATCAATACACGTCCGACCGGTCTGGCGTCGAAGTTCTTCTCTAACCTAAGTGAAAATTCCAGTCCTATATATAGCCTCAGCGTGTTAACAAACGTTACAGTTTGTTCATAACAAAGAGAATGTACACTAACACAGTATGGACTCACTGAAGTGATTAAACTAAAATAAAAACAAAGTAGCAATACCGCACAATGGATTATTACTGGACTAGAACGAAATATCGTCTGAAACCTGAGTAAATACTACGATTTACTCGAACCTAGCAGCTAACCCTCATACGCTAGCTCTGTTTGAAGACGTTGACCTTCTTCGCTTCATTAAATTATATACATATGTGTGTGTGTGTGTGTGTGTGTGTGTTACATATAATAAAGGCGTGGGCTCAGGTTTTCGTGATGTTTATAATTCTTACAGAATTATGATCAAACGACTACTACCTAAATAGAAAACAAATTTTATATATTAGTACATATATAACGCAGCTATAACAGGAAATAAAGCATATATATCAGTAGATATAATATCTATTATGATAATAATTCTAATACCTCCGACAATAACAGAAATAATAGCATTTTCACTCAGCCCAAAATAGCACGACTAGTTTCGGTTATAAGAAACCTTGTGTGTGTGTGTGTGTGTGTGTGTGTGTGTATAATAAATGACCTTGATGTTGTACGATAAAAAGAGAGGATTAACAAATAAAAACATTGTAAATTTAAAGGGTGTGAAGATTCGAAATATAAACAGAATAATAATCATTTAAAAATAGTAAGTTTTCATCTTCCACCTAAAAGTGTCAATTCTTTCATATATAATAAAGCGTTTTGGGTTCAAATGTTACGATGCACAAATAAATGCTTTGACCATCGTGCACTTTGTCTTAGCAGACTGTTCCATAAGTATCGTTAGCAAGACTTTATATATCGTTGATAGGCTCTGCCAAACAAGCGACAGCCTGGAGATACTCCACGAACTACAAGCAATCAAATATCGTTAGAGTATGTATATTGGCTAGAATAATTTATATACAAATATATTACTCTATCTTCTCCTGCTTGTATAAGGTAGGGTGAGGCTTTATAAGGATCAATGTAAAGTACTCATAGTTTCCTTATTGTTGCACTAACCGAGTACCATTATCCTCGTCCAACTGTAGTTTTCTCTTTATCATCTTGAGGATTAAACAGAAGATCATTTAACAGAGGGTAATTTTGATAGAATGAGATCAAGCCGTTAGGTGTGATCTTACCTGGATTATCTGATAATAGATAGCACTCTCTGCTGAATCACCATGCTGAACTTATATTATAATATCGTAGTATTTCAACCTTGGGTGTATTCGGCTTGAGTTGGCTATTTCGGGCGAGATACAGGTTTGGTACTTGAGAGATGATGATTAATGACTATTGATGTTTTACGGCTACTTTTGTACACAGGTTAGGCTTAATGAGCCCGGTACTTGAGGTGAATAAGTACCTTGAGTTACTGCAAACTATAACTACATATACACGATACTGATTGAGTCTAGATATTGTGATGAGATCTTAATAATAATTATATTTACATAGTAAAATAATGCGTTTCTTTGGATTATGTATGAATATATATATATATATATATATATATATATATATATATATATATATATATATATATATATATATATATATATATATATATATATAGCAATATGATATAAATTACTGCATCAAGAAATATTTATTGACTTTTCAGAATAGCAATTTCTGCAAAATTATCTGTAGATAAACATCAAAATGTATTTGGAAATTTTATCTGATACTAGGGTAACATCGTTTCGGAACTAATGTCCCATTAAATTTATTATAATAATCCTGTTACAATGTCATTTATTTTCGACGCATTAAATACTTCAGTAAAGGTGTATTTTCCACTTGAACAAATATTACTTCCGATATTGGACAACAGTGTGAAAAAAATACGATTAAAGATGACATAATGCTGATACAAAATGATAATCTATGGTATCATACATTTCTTGCTTGATAACATATAGCAGGTTAGTACAGTCACTAATATTCTATATTATTATTAATACAACTGTAAATGGACATAAAAGATAATTAGTGCGTTTTTCGCATACAATATTCCAATCAAATCAGTTACATAAACACCACCTGCTAGAAAGACTACCTGGAAAGTATGTATATAAATTATTACGTTACCTATTTCAAATTATACATGTACATATTTTAAGTATAAATTAGAGATCATATATGTCGTATATTATACGGATTAAACGTTAAACTGAATAGCATATTTCTTATGAAATAATAAAACTAATAACAATTATCTTTTTAGACCTAAAATATCATGATTTATGGTGTTACCGTCCAATAAGCCGACCTAAAACTCTGAACTTTTCCCTGCAGTATTTCCAGCCCAGGTGACGTTTTGAACACAGAAAATAATTTTGTTTTCATAATTCGTTATCCATACCAATGTGTTTTGTATACTGTCAATAGATCAAGGCAAATTATAACCATCGTTTACACAAACTGTTAGCGCATACGTAGAACCTCAAACTTAAATTAACGCCGTGATTAAACATTCAACAAACCATATATGAAGTCAATAGCTTAGAAGTAATTAAACATATTGTCAATTACTACTGACCCTTTGATGGTACGTTTTGGTCACTCACACGGCAATAACCAAGACAATGTAATTGTAAATTACCGGTATATGAGGTCAGTTAGTAACTATAACTCTCTATTAAAATAAATTAATTAATCAGTAATTATCCCGTTATTAATATAAATATGCCCATACAAAATATGTATATGGGGACATATGTCTATGCCGCCAAACGAATGAGATACGACGCTCATGGCTACGGGATGTCTTGGGTACGAGTTTTCTTGTTACCGGTGGTGCCTTCGTGAAAGACTAGGACCTAGGTCACTAGCGTCTAGACGGCTGGTAACACACTGAAAAAATTTCTCTGGATGGTTGGATTTCTTGACACTAAAATAGCACCGGCCATTAAGCCGAGACTTTGTCTCAACATTTTGACCCTTATTTTTGGGGGTCGGCTTAATGGCCGGGACCTATGGTATGTTGGATATGTCTACTAGAAGGTCTCTCACATATATATATATATATATATATATATATATAGCCAGCGGTTATTAAAGACAATTATCCATCAAATGCAAATGATCGGTCAAATATGTGTATCATTCCTATACCAACAATACATCAATATGAATTTCCAACGTAGAAGATATGTTCATCTATTTATTTATCATAAAACAGTAGTTATATAGGTTTTGGGTGACTGTGTAAACATATCACTGACGTAAAACGGGTTGATTAAGATTTTAGTGCATTCTCTGATTGGCTCCTCGTAAGTGTAACTAGTCTTCAATCACCATTTCGGTCAAGGCAATTTATACAAAAGGTTCGAAATTGATGGCTAATCCGATCAGCTTCTAAACCAACCAAAACAAGATTATAAGACCGCATAAACGTTGATCAATGGAAAACAATGGGATGGCAAATCCGACCAGCTTATAAACCAACCATAACAAGATTATAAGACCGCATAAACGTTGATCAATGGAATACAATGGGATGGCTAATCCGACCAGCTAATAAACCAAGCATAACAAGATTATAAGACCGCATAAACGTTGATCAAGGGAATACAATGGGATGGCTAATCCGACCAGCTTATAAACCAACCATAACAAGATTATAAGACTGCATAAACGTTGATCAAGGGAATACAATGGGATGGCTAATCCGACCAGCTTATAAACCAACCATAACAAGACTATAAGACCGCATAAACGTTGATCAATGGAATACAATGGGATGGCTAATCCGACCAGCTTATAAACCGACCATAACAAGATTATAAGACCGCATAAACGTTGATCAATGGAATACAATGGGATGGCTAATCCGACCAGCTTATAAACCAACCATAACAAGACTATAAGACCGCATAAACGTTGATCAATGGAATACAATGGGATGGCTAATCCGACCAGCTTATAAACCGACCATAACAAGATTATAAGACCGCATAAACGTTGATCAATGGAATACAATGGGATGGCTAATCCGACCAGCTTATAAACCAACCATAACAAGATTATAAGACCGCATAAACCTTGATCAATGGAATACAATGGGATGGCTAATCCGACCAGCTTATACACCAACCATAACGAGATTATAAGACCGCATAAACGTTGATCAATGGAATACAATGGGATGGCTAATCCGACCAGCTTATAAACCAAACATAACAAGAGTATAAGACCGCATAAACGTTGATCAATGGAATACAATGGGATGGCTAATCCGACCAGCTTATAAACCAACCATAACAAGATTATAAGACCGCATAAACGTTGATCAAGGGAATACAATGGGCCCAAATATACTATAATATAGAGCTGGAGTCGTAAAGCAGCACGAAGAAGCTATTTCAATAACAATGATACACGACTAATATCAATAAAATGACTATCTAATAATTAATAACTCGTTGTTAAGTCTCTAGTAATTTACCAATAGTTAATAAGTTATTATGACATTAATACTCTAGTTAAACAGTTCTCGGTCAATACACGTTTTTGGTGAATAGTTATAGAGTAAGTCATGGTGATGATTGATGATTTACGGCCACTTGTGTGCATATGAGAGGCTAAATGGGTCAAGCGACCCCCACAGATAATGACGAGGTATAAAATAAATGGGTCAAGCGACCTCCACAAATAATGACGAGGTATAAAATAAATGGGTCAAGCGACCTCCACAGATCATTAATGACGAGGTATAAAATAAACGAATTCTTCAGACTAAAAAATAATATCCTAGTTTTTGTATTTGTTTTCATTTAGAAGTATCAGTTTTTGTGGTTTATATTTTCAATCCATGGCAATAAACGAAATTAATTTGTTATCTACAAATCGAAACCAAACAGAAACAGTCCACTTAATTACCATCACTGAAAATCGTTGTTGTTTAAATGTTTCCAATTATATTATCGAAATATTGATAAGTGCAATGTAATTGTGGAGAAAGACTTTTATATTAAACCTTATACTGTATGTGAATTATTAACGTCAAGGTCATGGTGTTATATATATTTGAACCATTCCAAATTGAAGTTGTTATCTTTGTTTTGATGATAGATTTGTATTTACGGCTCAGATATCTTTTTGCGATGCTACATCTTAGACTTTGTCATACAGTGGCTAAAGTGGACTTACCTTAACGCTTCATTAGGTGTAGCAAGTTTTCCTATGCATAAATAATGTGAATGCATTAGCCAAAAACTGCATGAAAGCAATATAAAGCTCAATAAAATTACTTCATAAGTATATTTGTAAATCAATTTCTCTGATCTCTTAAATGACTACCAACCTTCAGAATTAAGTTACAAACTACATTTAAATAGTAATTCAATACGAACCGGTGGATTAATTCAATCAATATATCATAAGCCAACAGTAGATTTTAGGTTTTTATTAGATTAACTAATATACATCCAGTATAAACTAAATAATTGAATGTTTTATTTGTTATATATATATAGCTCACATCTTTTAGGATAAACCTGTTCATTGTTATAACCCGGTCTAGTTTCCTATATAATTGGTGTCACCAACTTTAGTACCTATATCTCGTGATTGAATAATAGTTGAGATTTGTCTACCATAAATAAGACAAAATAATATAACATTTTATCAATCAGGTAAATAAACAGTTGTTAGCATTACAATTGAGAGACTTAAACAGCTGGTGTAGTGTTAAAGGTGATTAAGTGGCTATCGGAATACTGAAACTTCCTCACCTGGAAATATAATATAAATGACCAGGAATAATAGAGAGACTTCAGTTAATGGTTCGGCAGCTGGATGTGTGCAGTTCATATTAATTTCTTTAATCAGAAAAACTTTATGAATGGCAATTTAAAAATACGTGGCTTATTGTACATTTACCATGTACGATTAACTTCATAAACAGTGCGCATCGTCCTGTATAAGACGTGTACAGAGTCCGTGATGTTCACAAGATCTGTCTATACTTTAGCCTCCGTAGCCTCATGGGTAAGGCGCGGAATTATTTGCCATGGTTGTGGTCATGCTGTCTGGGAGGTCGGAGGTTCCGACCTTGAGACTATAGTAGGAGTTTTTCATCCAATCAGGCAACTGGCAATGTTTCCTCCCCAAATATGCCATATGTGTTATAAATTCTAAATTTATTTAGAAATTTACCACGTAAAATAGCTGCCATTTCGGCTATTGTTGTTGTTGTTGTTATTATTATTATTATTATTATTATGAAATACCAGTGCTTTCTTCTAATATTAAAGAACATTTCGAAACCTAATTTGGTCCATAATGATCCTCCCAGTAAAATATTTAGGTAAGTTTATGTACTAATGTCATCATGGTTTGTAACCAATAAAGTGATATTGTGTTAAGCGTATTAATATTTTTACTCAACAATGAAGAGCGATAAAGGCGGTGTCTTTATACCAGACAGAGAGAGAGAGAGAGAGAGAGAGAGAGAGAGAGAGAGAGAGAGAGAGAGAGAGAGAGAGAGAGAGAGAGAGAGAGAGAGAGAGAGAGAGAGAGAGAGAGAGAGAGAGAGAGAGAGAGAGAGAGAGAGAGAGAGAGAGAGAGAGAGAGAGAGAGAGAGAGAGAGACCTAAACCAGAAATCTAAAGATATATGTTTTAGCTATATCAAGTAGATACAATAGATGCCCAAAATTGGGATAATTATCTGAATATAAACCAACATTAGTTGTAATTAGTGAGGTAATTATTTGCATGTTTAAATGAGAAATTTCTATCGGAGCCTTTAATTAAATTCGAATTTGTTGATAATTAGTCTGAGATAGTAGTCTCATTAATTAGTGTAATTTATTTAATATATCCCGTGTCGTAATGCAGGTTTGTGTCCGTTATGATGACTCAGCGGAGAAACTAAACACCACGAAGATGAGGATAAACCATAAAATTACTAACCGCCATGAACATAGTATAATGAAAATAGGTATTAGTATAATAAAGAGTCAGCTCTTAGTTTACAGATGATTTGGCCAAATCAACTACAGTGAGCTAATTGACAGCATTGAGTGATATTTTAATGAATATCGATAAAAGATCAATAAAAAACAAAATAAACCGCAATTGTTGCTAAAGTTTTAAAAACTCAATGTAAACAATATGTAAACAATAGATGTGGGTAGGTTTCTCATTATTCAGTTTGACCAAGATATTATCATAAGCACTTATTGAATCTGCTTCTTTCGTATTTGGGGTTGTATTTATAGTCCATATTCATCTTGTTACATTTGACTGGATCTAAATTTTCAATTTCACACACGGTCACATACATGATTGAAACTATTTTGACTTTCTTTTCATTAAGTGTACTCACTAAGCGTTCATGAAAATTAAATTTAAAATCTTCATCCCCGGTATTATCAGTTTTTATCACGATTTACATTATTGCTTCCACAAGACATGGTACCAGATAAGATTAAACGTACATTCTAACCCGCTCCTAACGCCACCTGTCTGGAAGCGCCACCTCCTCTAAACGCCACTTTTCCAAAGTCCCGATGCAAATCCCATTCAAACCGACCTGTCTGGAACCGCCAGCTGCCCGATGCCTCCAACGGGCAGTGTTTCGAGGTCCTAGGTCTACAATATTACCTGTCAAGTAACCGCCAGTTTCGATAATACCGACGCTGATTGTCATTGGCCGCACACCACCAACATATTGACCAATAATGGCTCTTCCCCAATGATTATGCCTCCGACAGTGTGCATGAAGTTTAGCGCTGACGGTGTTTTAACTATGTTATGTAAAGACAATTGATTCTTGATGAGTAAACTGACATTTAATACAATTAAAGTAATGATGTCACAATGGCTCACATAACGCCAAACAGACAAAGCTAGAAAATCGGTGAAAAACCGAAAACTGCTAAAGGCGTTATGTTCAAATTGTAATTGCAATCTCTACAAAATATGTTGGAAACGACGACCTTCTGCGTGAATTGCAAGATAGTGACAATAGTGACAGTGAGCCTACGGAGTGATAAGCACCTCCATCACTTGATAGAGTACAAGAATCCATACAAGAGTTAAGAACATTTGCTCTGCATACTGGCAATACCACATTCCTGGATTGCGTTATGGACCTACCGTGTCACATTAAGAATAAATTCGTCACTGAAGCAAAGCAAGATAAACGACTTTTTTATGTAATTAGATCTTTGTGCATGTATATTGTAACAATTAGATATACACACATGAATATAAATAAATAACATATCTATATATAGTATGTGTTGTTTAGTCACTGGAAGTTCCACCTTTTAATAAGTGCCTGGAGTTCAACCAGTCTGGAAGCTCCACCTGTCTATAAACACCACTTTCAGTGAGTCCCCACAAGTGGCGTTAAGAGCAGGTTAGACTGTATTTCAAACATATAGCAAGATGTGCTATAGAGTCACCTCTACAGAGATAACCAAGCAGGGGAAAAACATGAGGTTTACAACTGTAATTTACATAATTTACGAAGTGAAGTGGGTAGACATATGATACCATTTACACATGTTATGCTATAATGTAGTTTAATTGCAGTAATATTGGTGATATAATAAACCATTTTATAGAAAAACACGCAATCTTTAAAACGCATACGTTCATTGCGTTGCTGACATTGCGTAGTATCGGGACTGAACAAATCACGGTACTTTCATTGCAATGTGATTCTATACAGCTCCAGATATCGAAATATTAGGTGAATGTAAACCAAACCAAGGGAACGCTACAAATTAAAACGTGGCCCAATAACAATGCAATGGCTTGTTTTGATGTTCGAGGAGAATCCTCAGGCTGTCGCTTATTCGGCACACCACTCACAGGGGAGAAGTACGGAAAAAATGGAGCCGAAATACCCCGAGGGTGGTCACTGCCAGAGTGTTTTACGTTATCGGGGGTTTTTAACGTCCCCCTTTATTTTAAATAATTCAGCGGAGACGGCAGCGCCATTTAACGTGGTCCGCCACCCACGATGTTGTGAGCCGAGAAATTAATCTGTGAAAAAGTTTCGACCTCTTGCAAGAGAGTAAGAGTAAATTGAATGTCGTGATGTCATCACGCCCTGGTCCATGTATTACACTCACTGAACAATTCAATATAAATGTCTGTAATACAGCAAAGGATTGATAACTATGAATTATTTGGGTAGACTATAATAACGTAAAGGTAGATTTCGTTGTGAACGCGTGGTCAGTATGAGATAACGCGATAACCTGCACATGACATCATCACATATGATGGGTTAACTGATAATTATCATAACCACCTCTAATTCCAGATTTACCCACTCCCGTGATTGGGCGGAAATTAATCCCAAGTTAAAGAAACATATTGAACATCACAATAATCAAAATCATAATTGCAGTAAGAATTATTTATTGTTATAAAGAGCGTCTATACCTTTCGCGCAAGATTCATTTAGATGAGTAAATCTTCTGGAGCCAATGTGTCCATAGCCAGAATGAGAAAATCGAGTTTCCAAAAATACACATTTTATCACTTTGCGTCTTATGGACTTCAAAAATTCAATTCTAGTACCATGGTCACCATCCAAATCAAGTCTAAAGTGGTACTCCATAATGAGGTGGTTCGGGCTTGATACCTTTGAGTCGCGTATAATTCTTCTCTGACTGCACTAATATCAGTGATAGAGGTCACATTAGAGGCCTATCCTCGGAAAATATTCCCCTCGTCATCGAACTCATTAGATGATCTGAATGGTGAGTCAGTGGTGTGATAGGGATATATCACCATCAAGACAGCAGGAGAGTACATAATATACTGCTTACCTTGAACAATAAGACAACCGTTTGTCAAACACACCTTTCTTCGGCGTGTCATGTATCAGTTCCTTGAATTAAAGATAGGCGAGCTGGTTCCGGGTTGGGTTTTTTTTTTGGGGGGGGGGGTTCCTCTATCTGTTGTTTATTTCAATATTCCGATGTATTGACGCCAGTATATCGCATAAAGCTGGATTAATTCCTTCCAGGATTACAATAACAACATTAGCAGCATTCGACCTAATTCCTCGTTCATTTTGGGTCACCAAAAGCAGCACGACTAGACCTCTATGAACGCCATACAAAATAGTAGTCTATTATCTGGCTAATACTGGTTTAGCATACAGAAAATATTTTTTTGCAAAAAGCCACTAGTATATATATATATATCCAATATAATATATGCATATATATATATATATATATATATATATATATATATACCACCAAATATAGCAACATATCTCAAAACACTATCTTGATCAAATAGAGTCAGAAGCACCAAACGAAATCGAACGTTTATTACTAAATAAATTTGCACGAAGAGTACTATGTGAGAAATTTGTAATTATTTTTAGTATTCTCTAATATATTTGTGTGGGCATTGAACAGGCATAGCTCGGGCAGCATAAGTTGACTCGTGACTTTATATCCAGTGGCTTGGATCTAATAGACAAGTTCCTAGAAAATTAATAGTATTGTGTGTGTATGTGCATGCGTGCACGCGCGTGTATGTGTGTGTGAGTGTTGCTGTTTATGCTATTTTGTCAAATTGGTGCAGTTTTCCTGCTATCCAAGTGCTGTGGTACTATATAATAATGTAGCTAAGTATGTAGTACCACTGGAGACGGCCTATACTCTACTCCTTAAGAAGGCGCACAGAAAATTCTTACCTAATCTATAGTCTCTTCCAGACTGTACCTCTGTGTGGGTGGGGCCGCCCCGCCCACGGGTCGCGGTGACCCGCAACCCTCGGGCGGGCCAGGACAGAATAATCACAAACCTTCCGGGACGGTTGCGGGCCTGATACATATTCTTGAGAGCCCCCGCATAATTTTGTGGATGTAAATTTCAACCATTATTATTATTATTTCAGAACAATGCATGGTCGATTTCCTTGCAGGAGCAGGCTATCAGAAACTCGTCTTTACACTGCCTACATCATAACCTATGTAGAGTAGACAAGATACATCCAGTATGGCGAAATCGTATGACCCCAATGGACAATAGGAGAGCTATCATCTATTAAGGCTAGACTTCTATGTGGTGTTGTGGTCCCGACTTGCCCATTATCTGAACTGGAAGCTGAGGACCGTGCACATTTTATCTTTGCCTGTACTTCACTCCACCATGCACGTCAAAACCGAATAGAAATCCTCTAGGAACTCTACCCGCTCAGCTTTGTCTAACATCTTGGATTCTTCACATATACGAAATAATGTTGGCGAAGACTTATTTCAATTCAATTCGTTTATTTCAACATTCATAATACATAATTTTAACGAAAACGAACACACATAGAATGTTGAAAAGGAGGATAATTGAAGCATTGCTTATATAATGCCTCCTCCCCCCTTAACGTAACATTAAAAACAATCTTGACAAATTTAAAAAATAAAGAAGCTGTGGAATAGTCAATAGACACAATTACGTCTGTTTTATGAAACAACACAAAATCCATATAAGTTTAATTATGAATGATTAATTATTGTAGCAAAATGACAAAATGAATTATTTCCACTTTACATGTATATACATATATAACATTAAATGTAACACAATGATAATAAAATACCTAGAGACTGTAAATTGGGGGACCAGTGTAGCATAATTGCTGTCTTCCCGCTGGCCCCGGATGATGATGATGATAATGGACAGCTCTGTGTCCGTGACAGTCGGAAATCATCATAATAGTGAGAAAGAGGCTGGACTGAGAAATTGATAATAATGAAGAAAAAAGACATAACAAGTTTCGGTTAGAGTTCACAAAAACAAAACCAGGACACGATACGCCATTATGATATGATAGAAATATAAGAGTTATCATTAATATAAAACATTATGATAATATATGGTAACAATGTAAACATATTACATTCGTACATCGGACGTGACTTTGGTAATTATTTAAGTATTTGACTTTAATTTGGTATTTAAATTGAAAACGAAATAAATTGTCGACATTCATCTGGGATCTTAACTGTTTATTCCATATTTCTGGAAGTACATATAGAGGTAGCCTTCTTCCGAATTGCAATGGACATCTAACAATGTGTATCATATCTGCTTGTCTCGTCGAACGTAAATCAAGAGGATCTCGATTGAATTGGAAAGTATTTGCAAATGATAGGGGACGTTTATTAGTTATGTAATCAAATATGAACAACAAGGCTTGATGTTCGTACTACTACAAGTCATTCAATTTTAAAATTCGAGAGGCTTTAAAGAGAGGATCTGTGTGTCCATTATAATTAGCGTTATTAATGATACGTGATGTCAGTTTCTGAAGGACGATGGAGCGGTGTAAAGCAGTTTTTAGTAGCATTTCTCCACGCAAGTATGCCATAGGTATAGTGGGTGTGTGTACTAATGCAAAATACAATGTTCACATGCTAGGTAATAAGTTATTCACTTGCTTGCTAAATAATAGTGATCTCGACACTTGTGTTAACATGAGTAATATGGTATTTCCATGTAAGATGTTCGTCAATGTGAATTCCCAAAAGTTTAGCATATTTATTTTTCACAGTCGTTATATCTATTCTGTTTAACATTGTATTGTCAATGTTTTATTAAGTCCTGTTAAACCACAATGTCTATGATTAAGCTTGATGACAATAAATTTAGTTTTCTTTGCATTTAATGAGTTTATTAGCGCAAAACCATTTAACAATTGTTAATCTGCATGTTTACATTGGAGAATAATTGATCCACATCATAGTGTGACATAAATAGAGTGGTACCATCAGCAAATGATACAATATTTCCATTACCCGAATTGTATATGTCATTTACATAGACCATGTATAATAATGGTCTAACAATAGAGTATTGGGTTACTCCACATCCAATAGGTGAAGAATGTCCTTTTTCTAATTCAACAAATTTAGATCTATCAGACGAGTAACTTTGAAACCATTGATTCGCCATCCTACGCACACCATAAGAATTTAATAACATATTAGTATGTATAATGTTCTATTTGATTAGTAAATAAAATTACAAACATACCTCAACATCGGTATCAGTCATATAAAGAAACGAACATATTCTTAATTAGGCGCTTAAAAATATTAATTGTGTTAACATTGCGAACATTTGACTTCGAAAGACAAAGTTACAAGTTATTATATAAGACTCCATAAAGCCATAAATAAATTAATATTTTAATTAACTTACAGCATTAAAATAAAGGCGCGCCGATTAAACGGCCGGAAGTAACGAAATCATCATCATCATCATCATCATACGCCTATCACTTTTTCCGGGCCGAGTTGTCCATTGGTCCGAGTTGTCTAAGGACCGAATAACCTTATGTTACCATTTTATCGTTCAGGCTACGATCGCTCGCTTGGAAGGGAAACAATTCTGCTAGTTTTCTTATTTTTACTCCAGCGCCGGCCTATACAGAATTTGCTGCAAACATCGATGATACTTAAACATAGCTGTGTAATATGTATGTTTCCTTCACCTTTTCAATTCCCGATTCTACGTTGTCAGATATAAAAATCGTACATGTTTTCGACATGACCTGTTACTGTATTTTGTTTTAAGAATAGATGTGCGTCCTATCTCAATATCTGTTTGGCTATTTCTGGTTGTTGGGATTAGTATTTAGATGAGAGTATGATAAGTTCGTAGTGCGATAATGATACAGCTGTTCTAAATAACGATATTACTTGGTCGTGCAGTTGGTGCAGTCTGCAGATTCGCATACATGATTTGATCTCGCCCACCACTGTTTCAACCAGATGATTAGAGTCTAGATTTAGAGGGTCTAATAAATTAAATCAGTAATTGTCTAATTTCGGTCAAGCCTAGAAACTGGTAATTCTGTGTACATATATATATATATATATATATATACATATCATATAATAGGAGGCTAAAGTCTAAACACTACAATTGTACACTTTATCCTGTTGAGCACAGTTAAAGGAAGAGTTCACAATCATTAAAACATTCTGAAATGGAACTAGTGTAAACATCACGGGTACTCAAAATTTGAAAAAGATCAACCACATATAATAAATAATCCAGTTTAAAGTGACAGTCTATAACTTGTTGGGGAAAGCTGCAATTTTTAAGCCAAACACCGAGCAGATGCGTATGAAGCCTGTCACCACTAGCCAACTAGGTAGAAGGTTTTTGTATAACCTGGTTCTAATAATGTAGACAAGTGTCAGCCAAGCATTTAATTTTGGAACAAAAGCATTTTTACAAATATTGCAACATAGTTGGTCCAAACAGCCTCCTATGTTACTGAAATGACTAAAGAAAACTATATTGTGAAATTCCTAATATAGATTGTTTTGTACTACTGTAGCATGAAGCAACTACTGAGCTGTTGGATTAAGGTAAATGTATTAACAACAGTGTCGGTTAGTAGTAGTTAGTAAAATGAACTGGGGGATAGATAAAATTTAAAAGATGGCTATGGCAGAGCTTCTGTGACATGATTTAATCTGGATGGAAATGACTACATGATCCTTGTGCTAGTTGATGTCAGAGAACTATACATTCTAGCATTCCAGAAAGCCATAATGATAACCATCTTGTAATAGAGATTATTTCCTAATATTTATTATATGAAATATAGTTCATACATATTAATGTAGGATTTAGGTTACTTTTATTCAGCATTACACATTAAAATCATAATATTGGAATGTGACCCCTCCCTTTAAATGGTGCTATTATTTCATGGCACTCCAATGTAACAATGATTAGAGCCCTGTGCTACAATTCTCTGGGTCAGGGTTCAAATTGAACTGAAATAAAATAACTGGATTTACAGGATGTTTCATCTGATAGTCAAAGACTAAACATGATGCTCAGTTGTTTAAATCTAATCATGACTGTCAACTTGATAATGTAAACCTATTTATTAATGGTTAAAACTCATACTGGGACTCGTTCTTTTTCAGTTGCTGTCCTTACTCTTTGGAATTCACTCTCTGAACATGTTAAGTCATCAAATAGCATAGTTTCTTTCCATCACCATTTGAAAACTCACCTTTTCAGGCTCGCTTATCCTTCCTAAGTTTCTTTTCCATCTGATCATTGTTGATGAACTTTGCATCATACCCAGATTATGAGTTTTCCCATTCCCTGTACTTGGAGTGCCATTGAGCTCAATTCTTTTCAAGGATATTGGTGCTGTAGAAGTTTTGTAATTATTATTCTTTATGTAATTTTGTTGGGTGTTTAATAATTTTACTTGCTATGCTGTAAGCTTAAGATACAGGTGTTATTTTGGGTTTTATTATTTGTTTAATTAAGAAATTAAAGCAATGATTATTAACAATCTTTATATTTTGGTGTAATTCTGGAGATCAGTGAAATGTCACAATACAGTTTTCATGTACATGGTAGGAGTAGTTGTGTGACATCTTTCAAGTAAACTGCCAAAACAAACTTTGTGTATTTTTTTATGTTTAATCCTGAACATTAGACAATGAAATCATAAATATGTCAATATTGCTCTTCTGTAACCTACCACCTTATTTTATAAGCACAGAAACCATTAAATGTATACCATGATTATAAATTACCTATTTTTATAAAATTTAAAGATATTTTCCAATTTGTATTATACTGAGGCATTTTTTAAAGCTGGTTATTCAACAATAATAACAAATTGTGTACATAAATAAATATATTGACTTCACTTTTTATAAATGGAATCGGCCTGTTCAATAGCAGCCGCCATACGTCGTCTATTTTACAGTACTGTGTCACCTATTTTATAGACAGAAAATTGTTTGGCTACTCCATTTTCCCAACTTTATCAGGGAACCCTCCTTCTAATTGAGAAGAGCCACTACTGTATTAGTGTGACTACCACTACCCCATGGCCAGCCCTTCAGTCCCCCCCTCACATCCATACTTCTCCCCAGCAATGGAGTCGCAGTGTTTTTACAGGCCACCACAGGTGAGCTGCTGCCTACTTTTTTAAGGGGTCATCTACTCTCGTCTATTCTCTAAAGAAAAGGCTGGGAATCCGAACCGGACTTAGTTTTGTTTGGTCAAAGTGGTCTCATAAGTGATGTGGAGTTATCAAAGAAATTTCATATTAAGCAAATTAAAACCATAAATGATTTTTGTCTCGTAATACTTCTAACTTTAGGAGATGCCCAGAAATTACTTAAGTTTAATGTGGTATCAGCATAACTTTATATTTATGATATATTATCAAATCCAAACATCTTCCTCTCATTTGTCACTGTGCATTTTTGTTTATTATGATTTTGATTATGAATGTAAATTCATTGTGAAGGTAAAAATGTGTTATATTTAAAAAATATATAATATTCCATATAAATGAGAGTATAAAAGGTCTTGACAAAACCTTCCAACTTTGCTTATCTTTAACCTTGTTATCTTTATAGCGTAGTTGATGTAAGAAGTGGAAACAATGTTAAAGCCCAGGAGAGTGGACTTTAACAAGACATGGGCTCAGCTCTTGGAGACTGTAGAAGGGGTCATTACCTGCAGCAAAGTTGATCGATCTGTCTGGAGTGATCGATTCTCATATCCTTGAATATAGCTAAAATTAAGTTCTTTAGCTATATATTTCAACCATCGCTGTTTTTCATGTTTGATTCAGCTTTCACAACTTCCTTATACATAATGTAATTTCACATGTATTTGGATAATATAAAAAAAATTATGTTAAGATATACAAATCAATATTTTTTTGTGGAAAATCAGTTACGTTACTAGTTTGATGAATTAAAATGTGACCTCGCCTTAACTCCTGCGTACAGATGTATACATACTATGTACAGCATTACCAGAACCACATGGAGACAAGTTGTATTCGGAAACGAAGTCTTTCTTAGAAAAACATGTTGACAGTCTGTATGCTGTAAGTTATAAATGATGAAAGAGGAAGAGTGTGTGTCATTAATTGTTGAATTAATGTTTAGTATGTTGGTGAATTCTTGTTTAGTTCAGTGAATGCTTAGGATCTCTAGTCCAACTGGCAGAATGTTTGGTATATGGTTCTATTTTTAAAGTTTTATATATATATATATATATACAGCAGGTATGGGGTCAAATACATTGAAGTGTATTTAAATACAAATACTTTTCTTTGGTCAAATACAAATACATTCATCTGTAAATGGATTTAAATACAAATACTTTTCTTTTGGTCAAATACAATCATTTGTAAATATATTTAAATACTAATACTTTTGGATGTAATACAAATACTTTTCAAATGAAAAGAACAAATTCATTGTTTTTCCTTTGCTTTTTATTCTGATACACCCATTACATAACATCACAGCATCAACTAGATTTGTCACATCAATTTTTGAATTTTTTGTTGATTACACCTGAGGAACATCAAATGTTCACAATTGTTGTAGGAATGTCAGGGTGTATCAGCTGGAATAATGAATGATATATGCTGGAAGGTTAGACCTTTTATAGGGAAGATAATATCTGCTCATTGAACAAGATGTTTCATATTATCCTTTGATCCCTTCTAATTATACTACATATAATTGAGAATAATCTCTCTTTGATTGACAAGGAAACAATCAGAAGTCATTACATCAAAGATATCATTAATTGCAATTCCTTATGTTCACTGAGAGAAGACAATTCCTTGATGGTTGTGTGTGTGCAATTCAGTGATCAGATTATTTCCTGAAACAGATCATGTTGTTGATCAAAACATGAAATAATTTTCGAAAAGTATTTCAATGTAATTGAAAAATCAAATACTTTGTGAAAGTATTTAAATACTTTTCTTTATGATAAGCTCAAATACAAATGTATTTGACCCCATACCTGATAAACAGGGGCATAGGTTTAGACAAATAAGTTAGTGGCTCACAGGACCACTAACTTTTGAAAGTTAGTGGCCCTTATCCGATGTTAGTGGCCCTGAAACGGGAGTGGTGTGGGCAGCTAGCTGAATGCTGGAGGGGTACTATAAGCCCCACCAAGAATATTTTTGGATTGGACCTTTTCAGGTATATTTCAATTAATATAAGGTCTTTTTGGGAGGAATTCGTGAACCAGCCTCCATACTGACTGGTGGCAAAATAACACAGTATACACCCCAACAAGAACAACACATTTTTAGCTCAAATAGAGAAAATATACATGACTGACTGACAGATTAAAAAAGGAACAGTAATAATACAGATTACATATAAATTTTCAAAAGTCTATCAGTTAATTCCTCCTTAAAATCCAAGTCAACTTCAAACCACGGTCGTTATTCGATAATGACGGTCTTCCAGGTTTCTACATAACCAAGAATCTGGGTCGTAAATTTTCGGATTCAACCATCTGATTCAGTGTCCAGGCAGACTTTCCCAAGAAAAATAGGTCAGAAGAAAGGGGTGTCTGAAACACATGAATGGTGGATACAGCAATGTCGCATAAACTAGCACAATTTCACATTTGGATTCGCATGGTACATATCACGTATATGGAATCTCGGCTTTACCACAAGTTGTTTTGCAGTCCGACAGTGTGGTCGCCTGACATGCGAGTATTTTGAATTAAATGGTCGCCCTTACCAACAAATAGTTGCCAGGGTTGAGTTGGCGACTGCTAATTTTCAGCCCTGTATATATATCTATGTCAGAGCCAGAACAATATTTCTTCACCGGTGCACAGGCTTGTAAAATGTAAGAAGCACTAGCCCAACAAATTTCTAACTAGCTCAACAAATATTTTTATTGGCCAATAGACTTGGTAATGTCATCAAGTGTAATTTATCAAGAAGTCTTAAGTTGGCTGTTCTATGTGAAAGGTTTTGATATTAAACAAGCCAGAACTTTCAGTGATATTCTTAGATTTTGTTAGGTATGATTTACAATTGAGTCATAAAATTAGTATTATATTTGAATAAAACCAATCCTTATTTGTCATCAAGATATTTGTTTCATCCAACATTTTATATATCAGCATTGACTGGTTCAAACAAAAATGTAGCATTTTTTTCAAACAGAACCTAAATATATCAGAATATACCTAAATATTAATATTTAATCATTTTTAGAGGGCATATCCTATGTAACTATTAACATCATTTCATAAAGTTCTTGGTGCTACAAAATTGATCAAGTCATAGGGTTTCCACACATTTTCCAACACCAGATTACTCCATATTGTGCCTCAAAAAGGCACCAGACTAGTAGTAGTACTTCGGACTAGTTATCAGAAAGAAGGCAGAGTACACTAGTCTAGGCATCTGGCTTATTAATATCTAAGGCCACATATATATATTGTGCGTGTGGTCCTTTCCATTTGGGGTTAAGTATTTTACAAGATTGTAATTCAGTCCCTATGGATATGGCTGTATACAATCTTCTACTACCATCTTCAAGTCCATAATCTCTAATGATCCATCATAATCCAGTCAGATCTTTGCTTTATAGTTCAGTTAATCAGTGAACATTCAAAAGATTAGTAGCCAGTTGGTGGATTTGAGCCTAGAGCATCCCAGTTTCTCATTTACAACCTTCGCAACTAATTTTTATAAACTAGGTCTTATATTCAGTAATATTAGCTAGTTGGTGGTGGCAGGTTTGACTTCCAGTTCTGATGCTGTTTCAAGTTTATGCAATTTCGTCAATTTCCTATACATTACTAAATCACACAAGTGAATTGGAGTCTGTGAGGATTAAATGTTATGCTTAAAACACTGTTTCTTGCACTTATATGGCACATGTATGAGTTTCAGCTGGGTAGCCACTGTGCAGCTAGTGACACACCCCAGTGTTGACTTCTGAGTGGTGGTGACTATTACTTTGTGTTTGTTGTGTCTGTGAGATAATTGATTTGTCATCTTTTTGTTGCTGTTATCTCTTTAGGTGGCGTCTCATTGGCCACTCACTGACTCGTGTATTAATTTCATACACATGCATTTGAATAGCTTAAGCACCATGCACTAAAACCTCATTTGTGATTTTCCAGAACAATTATCCTTAAAATGATTTGGTCATTCGTTACAAAGCTGACACGACAGTATAGGAAAACATTTAACCAGTCTGCCTGCTATCATAGATGTTCTTTATGGAGTTAGTATTCTCTGATTCAACATTTTAATAATTTTATATATAAATAACCCTATAATCTCCAATTTTATCAAAGGAGAATATGAAGAATCTATGTCAGTATTGTATTGGTGTGTGTAATATATATATATATATATATATATATATATATATAACTATATTTGTGAGATCTGAGCTTGCATATATAAAAGTTCACCACCAAATCTTCAGATAAAATAATTGGTTATATTTCCTTGTCAGAAATTTGTTTAATAAATTTATTTACTTATTTTTTATTATGGTTATATAGAAGTTTTCTTATAAGAGGGAATTTCTGCTCATATGACACCACAACACAAAATCATCAACAGAAAAGTTTTCTTTAATATGTCAGTGATGCACTGCAGAAAAAGAAACTAGATTATTTTACAATGGAGCACTGGGAGATTTAAGAATATTCATAGGAGAACGCTGAGGGCATAAATAGATAAATACTATGATTGGCTTTTCTGTAAGTGACCTCATTCTTACCAAAGGTCATCTGCATTCACTCAGGCAGACGTTTGCACAAGTTGGTTTCATTTCTAGGTGCCCATCAAAATGTGAATGCTGATTTAATCTTTTGATAGAAAATCCCCATATACCTTCATGACGAACTTGATACTTACATGAAAGCATGAATTCTTCTAGCTATATAGCTCTATTCAGTATATCTAATACGAGATTATCAGTGTATGATGTGTTTTTGTTCAGGAGATCAAGAACTGTGGTGAGGAAGGTTTGCTTGGACTTTACCATAAAAACTGGACTGAATATCATCAGGGTTCAATTTACTTGAATCAGTTATATGGGTGAGTTTGATATGGGTGAGGTATGCTATTATATAATGATGGAGAATGAATGATTCACTGAGATATACTTTAGGTTTTTTTCTGTTGGGTTAAACTTGAAGAATGGCTCACTGTCTGATTTTCTACTCTTTGTCTGTCTCTCTGTGTGTGTGTGTGTGTGTGTGTGTGAATATACTGATACCTATTTTTATTTCAGTTATTTAAATGCTCAGCATATCAAGAAGAAGAAGTTCACAGATGCTGATATCAACTATGGTGGATTTGGTCATCTTGATCTTTCTGAACAAATGTTAGAGATAGGAGAAGTAAGTAGATCACAGATTCTGGAGATGAACACTCCTGTAACTTAAACAAGTAACTGCTGGTTAATAGAAATTATTGGTGTTAACTCTATATTTTTCAACACCAGTTAGTTTTACACTTTGTAAATAAATGCCTCTATAGTTTGACACTCATCCAAAATGTCAGCTCTCTATTTTCATACATGGTGCTATGATGCCACCTGGTCAGTTGAATTATCGCCTCACTAATCATGATAGTTGCATATTTTTGGAAAGAATATTAATGAGTATTTTCATTAATTATTCACATATTTGTCCATAATATGAAGCAGGGTTTTCTCCACTCAATATGCCATATATTGTAAATTCTAAATTTATTTAGAATTAGTTCCCGCTGTGAAGCTGTAAATTACAGACCATATGCGTCTCCCTCATTTGAAGTTGCCATCCACGTAAAGTAACTGCCATTTCTGCCATTATTTCATAAATAACTGTTACTTTACATAACAAACAGATCACCTGCTGTCATACTGGGTTGAAGATAATTATATAGATGATCAGAAATAATTATTTTGTTCTCATATTTGTAACTGTAGATTTAATTATCTAATTGCATAAGAAAATTTAGAAGAAACATGATACAGTCAGAATCCGTTAATCCGGACATCATTTATCCATTAAATCCAACATCTGACACATAATTGCCTGTGATGGATTTAGCTCCATTACAAATGACTTTAATCCGACAAAATCGTGTTCCGCATTCTGACTCCGACACTTCATTTCACCAACAGAAGGTGACATTTCAGTGTAAAATTACCTTGATAATCCGACAACACGAAAATGTTGCCAAATATTTCCACTGGTTCAGTCATGCAAGACACACCAACATGTTGTCAGTAATGGTTAATTAATCTGCCCACCCACGATAATTGCTATATCGTAACCAATTACAATCATCCTTGACCATACACACGATGCTTCCATGGCCTGTGGATATCTAACAGCCAATCATAATCATTCATGGCTAATTACAAACACAAATATGTGTTCTTTCCAATGAGCAGATCATGAGTTAATCTGGTGGACTAAGTGACATGAATATTTCTTTATTGTGTCTGTAATTAACAAACATTAAAATGTTCAATGGCTTCAGTGCCATTCCGTATCTTGTGCATGGTTATTGAATATTTAAATACAAAGGTATATTTTTATGATTTAAAAATGTGTGACACAGACTACCGGTGTGGCACAGACTAGATATTCCAACATTCTCATTTATCCGACATATTATCTTGTGACAAACCTTGTCGAATTAACGGATTCTGACTGTACATCATCTTCAGTTGATGGCTAGCTATGTTTGTCTGATCTCGCACTTGAATAGCATTCATTAAAGGAACAGTCCACTATCAGATAATATGACTTAAATGTGTAATGTAATTTTACCCCAAATCCCATTATAATATTCACAAACTATACATGATGTTGTAGATATAAGGAAATAATCTGAATTACAGGAGGGTTGCCTTTAAGGCTTACTCCAATGCCAGATCATGTGCTGGGAAGGAGAAAAGTCTCATTCTCTGATGTCAACTGACACAAGGATCATGTGGCCATCTCCATTCAGATCAAGTCAGATCACAGACATTCTGGCTTAGTTATCATCACGATTTTACCAGCCCACAGTTTCAACCTGTTAATTACTACTGACACCATCATCAGATCTGATCTGACAGATCATTTACATAAATTTGACAGCCCAGTTGATGCTTCATGTTACAGGAGTACAAACAGTTTTCATAACAAATTTCAATATATAATTTCTTCAGCTAATTCAATAATGTATGAGACTGTTTGGACTAACTGTGCTGTTAATATTCATAAATACATTTTTGTTTTGAAATTCATGGTTCGCTGACACTCGTTTACTGTGTTATAACTAGGTCATACCGGGTGACTTCAGAAGCATCCGGTCTATGTCTGACTATAAGACGACAGCGTCAACAGACTAGTTATGGTTGATTCACCAGAATTTTGAACTTTATTATTTAATATGTGATTGATTGTGCTCATATTTTGACATCATTTATGTTTCATATGATGATGTTTCAAATAAAGATGAATTGGTCCTTTAACTGTTAGCATTATGAGAGTGTACATGTGACTTTATTTGTGATATTATTATTAATATTCTATCTTCTGACAGTTATCCTTGGATACATGGAAGAACTCGATGATTATGCCACTGAAAGATATGCTTTTGTGCATAATACTTAAACAGATACAGCTGTATGTAGCCTTAGATATTGTAGAATATCTCATGTTTGATTTTTCGAGATAATTATATAGTTTTGTTGTGAAGAGTTTTACAACAGATTTGCCAGTTAAGGTCAAAGTTGAAAGAATCATGACATTTAAAAAAATAACCAGTTAAATAGATGAGTCTATTATTTCATTATCTCTCTTTTATTGTATTACAAGTGATGTGTACTATTGAGGTTTAATTTTATCTGAGAAGATACTACAGGGATGAGAGTTTCCAGTTTTTACCCGATTTCCAATTTTTCCAGAGCTGGTTTGAAAAAGAAAATTATTCTCCCACCTGTTTTGGCACATGTGGCTCAGTTCGTTCTGGGGGTTCTTTTCCTGCTTTTCAGTCGTTGTTTTTCTATAGGCCATTCTCATGCCTGTGCTAGCCATCTGGTTGTTTTCAAAATGAAATACAATTGCACAATGAAGGTTAAATTTTCCTACAGAGATCGAAACAGTCAGACAGTAAACGAGGTTGTGCTTCATGGTGTAATCAACTCCTTTGTTGATGTTGAAAAATACAAAAAGAAAGACCCACTTAAGGTAAGATAGTTTGAGTTTGATCATGTTTTCAGTAAATCATAATTTGATAATGATAATATTAATAATAAAAAATGTTGTATTATTATCTGGTACAGTCATTAAACAGTCATTTTGAAATTATTCTGAGAGCACCTGGGGAAAATGTAATGATAGTTATTATTGTATAAATAGTAAACATTATTTGTTAAGAGTCCATATTTTCATATGTCAAATTCATGAGCAGACCAAGGATGGAAAAAAATACATGAAGATAATTAAGATTATTTGGGTAATTTCTCACATATACAATATCATCTTTAGAAATTGTGTAAATGAAATCAATGAGTATAAATTCCACAGCATGTCATTGTTGACAGTAAAACGTTATGATGTGTCACTGGTGCAGAAAAAAACCCTAAAATGTATCAGAAGTAAATCATTTTTTTAAACATATTTGAAAACTATTTTGTAATATAAATGTTAACGACCTGTATTTAAATCCAGCACCATTGGTTATAGTGGAAAACCCCACATTATTGTGTACTAAACATAAATGGTTATTTTGAATTGTGATTTTATATACACTTCTTTATTACAGTTGTATCAAGAGATATTCCAAAAGCCATTTTTGAAGGAAACAGGTGAACACTACAGACAAGAAGCCATGACACTTCTTCAGGAGTGTAATTGTTCTGAGTACATGCAAAAAGTAAGTAGTGTGTGTGTGTGTGTGTGTGTGTGTGTGGTACATTTCCATTGGAATGGAAAGATTTTATATTTTGAAAAATTTGAAAAATTTATTTTTATTTCTACTTAAAAAACATTCCATATACATTAAAACATGTTTATAAAAAGGTTTCATATCTTAATCAAAATATATTTGTTTAAAATATTTCTTGGAAGTAGTTTAAAACATAATTGTTGTATGTATTTAAATACATTTACACTCAAAAGTGTATTTATTTCATCTGGTGAAAAATATTTATATTTATATACTATTGAATATATTTGACCTCTTATCTGACCTAGATATGGAAGGAATTGTTTACAGTATTTTGTATGTTCATTTCATTGCAAAGGTTATACAGCGATTAGATTCTGAGAATATGAGAAGTCGTAGATTTTTACACTCAAGTTCCTATGAACTTGTGACAAGAGAATGTCAGCAGCGAATGGTAGGAGATCTTCTGCAGATGTTATATGCCGAATGTCATGATATGGTGAAAAAAGAACGCTCCAAAGGTAAGTCTACTCTAAGAGGCTGTTCAAATATCTCACTCATACCTTTTGTGGAATTTTTTCCTATATAGTCACCTCTCAGCCATATTTCACTCACTCACTTAGTTACGCAGGGATATGTGGATGAGTTCTGTAGACAAAACAAATGTTGTTAATATTGTTATTATTATTAGGTAGAAGGTGAAATGATTTTTATCATTATTGTTTTTATTATATGGTCTTATGATACCATTGATGAGAAATTAGCATAATATGAATGTCCATTTAGTTAAAATGGAATGATTATAGTTATGTTACATAGTAGAGAATGTGTTTGTTATCACCCGTCTATTGTGAATACCTCAACATTGTGGTCATTTTTCTTTAGCCTGGAATAATATCCCTTTCACCGTCAAAAGTTATTGCTAATGTTAGAACCTATATTGTAGTCATCCATTCTTTCCATTTGTAAATATCTGGACACTATAGGATTACTGCATTATTGTAAAACATTTATCCCATGTTGCTAGTGGTTGTCTGACCATTTGCCATTGGCGTAGATTGAGTTGTGTCACGTATGATCAGTGCAGGCTGTAATATTGCATCAAACAATTTTGCACAATGGGTCATCAAACACCACAATGAAATTTCCTTAAAATTCTGTGCATATAAATTATAATTACTGTATTCAACATGTTTACTGCACATGCCCTAATAAGTGCACACCTCACTTCTGATGGAAGTGCTGCATGGTTTAGTTTTCATGGGATCTTCTTCATGACCAATATAGTCTGAATATCAGCAAATGCTCACCCTTGTTCTTGAAAAATCACACAGATGAAGGTGCATAAAACAACAAGAATTACAAATAGTATAATATTCTTAGCAATGTCTCACATCTGATTTATCTGGCAGTCTTCAGGGTTCATTCGAATATACAAGTGGTGAAGTCAACCAATCATATGTTTGTCTTTTATAGCATGGCCGCCAACTGCAAAATGTCACTGTGATATGCTAAATACAACCTGGATATATATATATATATATATATATATATATATGATGCCATAAAATTGGTTAAAATGACACACTGTGTTGTGTTCTTTAGAATACTGAAAACCTTTTCATGGTTAGAAGACTTTTAACTAGTGGTTCAAAAGTGAGCTCAGCTGTATGAAAAAAGTACACACTAAGGCAACAAAATCTTTGTTCACAATTTTCTGAGTGTACAGTGCACTTAATATGTCAAACTTAACAGAATGTCAAGAAGCTTGTTTACATTTTCTGAGTGGACTCGACACTAAATGTGTCAAATACAGTATTAACGGTTTTGTAGACAACTGCAGGTCGAGCAAGTAGTATAAATGTGAAACCAGAATTGGGGATATAATCCATCAATGACAGAAGCTTCAGACATCTGATAGAACATTATAAGATATGCTAGACACAAGATGGTTCAATTCCAGAGTGAAAGTGAGAAATTGCAGAATCATGTTAACTATTTTACAGTAAGAACAGAAAATGTGAACATGGAAAGCATCCAGCCCATGTCAGATGGTATAAAAATAGACAGTTGTGTCCAATATCACTTGTTATGTGCAATGTGATTCAAAACTCAAGTCATCCAGTCACATACTAATGCAGGTGCCAGTGTCTCGGCTCAAGTCATATGGTGATTGTGCGTTTAGTGTTGCAGCCTCCACTTCGTGGAATAGGTTGCCGGCAAATATTAGAAATGCGTCATCTCTTGGAAATTTTAAGTCTCTTCTAAGAACAAACCTATTTAAGGTCGCTTTCACAGATAAATAATTATTATCTTTTAAATCATTACAGGGTTTTTACAGATATATTATTTGGGTTAGTATTATATTACATATTACTTGTACAGTCCCTTTGAATGGCTCCTGTTAGTAAGGGAACTTTATTAAATATACATTATTATTATTATTATTAAATGATGCAAAGAAGATGAAAGTGTTCAGTCCCACACAGCTGGACACCGATTGGCCGAAAATTGAGGAGTGTTTGGCTGCCATGATTATTCTGACATGTTGTAATAATCCGAGTCAGATTGAGATTACATGGATCACTAGTCCATCTACCGGTATATTAGATAATGTAGCCTCAAGAGCATCGTTAAAAACAATCTTGCTTTTGGGAAGGTTTCTCTGGTGTATAAATATAAAGCCTTTATACAAGTTTAAAGAGTGGGACAGGACACTTCAGCAATGGTAGAAAGCATCCCTCAAAGCCACAACATTTTATTCCTAAATCATGTTCATGGAAGTCATCTGTTTCTGGCTACTCCTGCACTGTGGTCAGATTTTTCTGATATCATGCACGATGACCACATTTGAGGTGCTCCACTCCATTCTATATTATATTCAGTATAATTCACAATCATATATTTGTATTGAAAACATTAGCATGCTTAGATGCCACTGCACTGGGATGCTGGTGGGAGATATTTAATTTGTATTAACCGGAACTGATTTAAGTTGTTTAGCCTTGGTACTGGTCACACCTGAGATATACCAGACTCTCCGGGGGAAATATCCTTCAAACACAGCTGTGAGTTTGATTCGAACCCAGAACCTAGAGGTTTGCAGTGCAGTTCTTAACAACTGTGCCATTTGAGCACTCTATTTTATTAACTAGAACATTTGTATTTAGTTGCGACGTAATGGAAGATATATGGGACAGGGTTAGCCGAATTATTTCTAAGATCTTGCAATACTTATACACTCTGTTATTTACCCACTAGATTTGTCCAATATGTACAGACTTCTGTATCCGATTGAAAACGGCTTGGACAGATTAATACACGAAGTACAAGAACATATCAAGCAAGTTGGCCTGGACACAGTGAAGAACCTGAAAGGTGATAATGTAAGTATATGCCTCGTTCTGCATCCATAAAACTTGGTGCAAAATGTGAAAAATGCCTCTATGCCATTGTCGTCAAGTTAGAGAAAATGTGGTTTTATCACGTTGAAACTCCACAACAGGATGTTTTGGTTCCCAGTCCCTCAGTATATTTCCCTTGTCCATCACTCTGTCACAGATCTTCATCGTCTTCCTCCCTGACCTGACCAGCTGTACGAATGATTCTACATTCCTTCCCACTTTTCATCTGTCCAATTACCCTCTCGACCTCCATCTCTGTGATACTTCCTCTTGACCTTTCAACTGTCCTGCGTTCTAGAATTCTATCCGATCAATTCTCTACATTCAGCAGATGCTCCATCCATATATTCCTTCCATCTCTTCCTGTCTATCTCTGGCTTTACAATTATACTTCCAATCTCATTCCTCAAATAGTACACTCCCCAACTACCTTAGGTCCCAGCCATTAACCTGATACTTGGTGTCAACATTTTTACCCTTATTATTGGGGTTCGGCTTAATGGCCGGTTTTATTTCAGTGTCAAGAAATCCAGTCACCGGGAGAAAAAAATTAAATGTGTCAGCAGCTGTCTTACGGCGTCTAGATCTAGATGTAAATGGACATCAATCGTCATTTTGATTTAAGCTCATGCAATCATGTAGTGAAATTTTTTGTAATTATGGATAAATGTTGTTGGGCTCGGTTGCGCATTTCATGACTTCCAATTCAAAGGCAGCATCGGTAACAAGACAACTTGTACCCAAAACATCCCGTACCCAAAAGTGTTGTATCTCATTCGTTTGATAGCATAGACATTAGGGTGCCCCTATATACATATTTTGTCTGGGCATATTTATACTAATAATGGGATAATAACTGATTAATTAATTTATTTTCAATAGAGAGTTAGTTACTAACTGACCTCATATACTGGTAATTTACGTTGTCTTGGTTATTGCCGTGTTAGTGACCAAAACGTGCCATCAAAGGCTCAGTAATAATTGACAATAGAGTGTCTATGTCTAATTATTTCTAAGTCATAGACTTCATATGCAGTTTATTGAATGTTTAATCATGCCGTTAATTTAAATTTGAGGTCCTACGTATGCGCTAACAGTTTGTGTAAACAATCATTATAATTATGAAAACCTGTAAATACTGCAGGGAAAAGTTGATTGTTAGGTCCACTTAATGGATGGTACTACCATAAATCATGATATTTTAGGCCTAAAAAATGACCTTGGCTTAATGGTTGGGAGCTACGGTACATCCTGCCTTTCTGTTGGCAGCCATTTTGCTATCCTGAACACAGATCACTGCTCTATCTTTGTATTAAGCTTCTTTCCAAATTTCTGTCTCCTGTTGCTGTTCTTGAGCAACTGCTTTCTTTGCCATTTGATATTCTCTCAATGCATCTTCCTCTGCAGTAGTCTCCTTTGCACGTCACCATGTCTGGTATTTTATTCTCTTCTCACTCACTCTCTTCCCAACCTCATTATTCCACCACCATGTCTGCTGATGCCTTGATCAGTCGTTTGTCCAACTATGCACCTCACTAGCTGCCTTCAACACAGTCCCTCCTTTGTTCTCTCCCAATATCTTGTTCACATCACTACACTTCTCACCTTCCTCCAACAACACTATCTCTTGGAACTTGCTTTGTACACTTTCACCTTCCATGCTCCATACCCTCCTTCTTGATTGGGATTTCTCCTGCCAGAAGTGCATCACACCTTTCAATTTAATGTCAATAAGAATCTGATGGTGCTTTTACAGTGGCCTCTTCTCCGGGAATTGCCTCTGCATTCCAGAAATATTTTCTGTGCTGGTTATGCATCATTGGGTAACAGACTGTGATAGCCAATCCGACTGATAAGTACATAACAAGCTTCTTATATGTCTTGAACTGTGTTCAATACACAACTATCTCCAATGCATCTTCAAATTCCAAGATCCTTTCACGCTCTGTGTTTATTATCACAAAGCCAAACCCTCCATCCACTCCTTCATGCCTTCATCTTAAGTCAAAGATGCTGAAAATTGTACTCTTCTGTGGATTAACACATTTGTATGATGTACTATATCTGTATGATATCACACATGGCATAATTGTTAAAATAAAAGTGAATGGCTTTAGTAACTTGAAAAATGCCAATTTCTGCTATTAATGCTATGTTTGACACAAATTATATATCTATGATCCAAGCCATCTTTCTGTGATGTATAGAATCATGGTATTTAGAATTTTGCCTCTATTTCATTTGTTTTAGAGGTTGGTATACAGTTGGTATACTATGTACAGTTACCTGACTCATAGCAGAACAAATGCTGTTTTCTCAATACTTGGCCCACTCAGTGCTTATCTAGAACAGGGTTCCCACACATCCTGGAAAAACCTGGAAAATAAGAAATTTATTTTCCAGGTCCTGGAAATTTCCTTGAATTTGAGAAAATCAGGAAATGTCCTGGGGAAAAAAAACCATGAATAAATATTATGCTTGTAGAAGAAAACTTCAATTGTATTAGAAAAAAAGTACTGGTATATAGTCTTGATAGCCTGTGTTTGTTAAAATTTAATAAAATTTAATAAAATATTATGCCTGTAGAAGAAAACTTCAATTGTAGAAGAAAAAAAGTTCTGGTACATAGTCTTGATATCCTGTGTTTGTTAAAATTTAAATAAAAGTGGGTGTTATTTAATATCAAGTTTAACATCAAGCAGTAAACTCATCCTCGATCTGCCACCAAGATTTTGCACAACAAAATCAACTCCAACCTGTCCCATACTTGGTGAGAATATTGGCCGCTCAATAAATCTTTCACGTTATCTTGTATGTTTCTTATTTTCAGATTCCTGCCCACTTTGTAGAAAGCATGTTAGAAGTGCATGTGAAGTACACAGCCTTAATACAGAGTGTGTTTAATGGTGACCAGAAGTTCATAGGTGCTCTAGATAGGGTAAGAAATTTGGTTATTGAATATTATGGCACATTAAAATATGTAAAAGTCAACATCTTTGTTATGCGTTGCATCAGTGATGACATGGCTAAAATGTGAACTATTTTTTATTTCATTATGATAATTTTCACTACATTTTATGGGATATAATAAGAATGGTGACTTGGATAACTGTGCAGCTAATTAAATATGAGTAATAATTTCAAAATTGTTGGCATGCTTTTCATAATTGGTCCATTGTTATAAAGTGAACTAACTGATTTCTTCAATTTTTTTCTATAAGCCATCAATGCATTCGTTGATGAAACGTTTGAAGTATCTTAATGCATTTAATCTGGTAAATGAGTAATATAATCCCATTAAGCTAATCTTTTAAGTCTACACAGGGCAGATATTAAGGGGATCATATGATATATATGTATATATATATATATATATATATATATATATATATACTCACATGGGGTTTCATCCCTTATATTGTGCTGCATTTATGTAACACATTGATCCATTTTTTTAGCAATGGATCGAAGGATTCCCCTTTCTCTTTCATGGTGTATCATTTAGGGTGGTCTTTAGCATGAGAAAACACTACCAGAGATATGTTCTAATTGATGAATTGACAGAGTATATTTTACTGATTTTTAACGCATTGGATGTATATATTAGACTAAATTGAAAATTATAACCAAGATGAATACGTTATACCTGGATAAATTATGATACCTGATGCCATGCAGTAGTCTAAAAGTGTTCCTGCTATGATATTAAAGGAACAGTCCACCTTCATTTCAAATTTTCAGGACTGATACAGCTATGTTCACAAAAATTGTAAATGATGTCGAAATGTGAAAACGATCACCTACACATTAAATAATCCAGTTCAAAGTGCTGATCAATCATCTTTTAATGGCCTGTGAGTGTCGACATTTTGAAGCCTAGCCAGAGACGGGAAGCTCCTGAATGCTGATGTCATTTGAACCCAGCAGTTTGACCGGAAGTCTGTAGAGCCCATACAAAGGCATGTAAACAAGTATTAGCCAGGAATAATTCCAGAACAAAACACAATAATCTTGTTAAAATTACTCCACAAATGACACACAACCATGAGCCAGAAGAACCATTACAAGATGAAGATGATTCCGATTGTTTAAAAAAAGTGGAATCATTGAAGAAAGTGTGAGGAAAACTGGGAACACTACCTGGTGTGGTGTCTATGTGAACTCCTGGCCCGTGTGACGTCAGAGCACTTGACCTTTCTCCTTCCTGCATTCGAATCTAGCATCCGGTGCAGCCGTAATGGCGGCCCTCCAGTAATTTGGATTGTTTCCCTATATCTATGATATCAGGTATATTTTGTGATGATTATTGTGGAATTTTTGGTTACTGTTCTAAGCATTATATATTATCTGAGGGTGAACTGTCCCTTTAAAGTACCTTGGGTTTACCCGAGTGGCAGTATATCTCCTGTCACCAGTAGTCAGTTAAGTAAAACAAAAACTTTTCAGTTTCCAAACACGATCATTTCTAATTTATTTATTTACTATTTACAGTTATTTAACTGCATATAAAAGATGGAGTTTGTACAAAAATATCGGATATTAGAACAAGAATCTGGGTAACTAAATATTAATGGTATGTTTGTGGGAATACAAAGTTTGCTTTAACTGGTTTATTTTAGAAAGATTAACTCCATTTAATGGATAATTTAAATGATGTTTTTGATGTTCATATGTAAATTGATATACAGCCTTATTCAAAATTTGGAGAGCCACCCATTAAAATAACAAATGTCTTTCTGTATAACAATGATAAAATATATGTGAGGGGGAGGCAGTAATTTCTATCACTTTCTGGTGTTTATAATGAAAGATGTAAGGTTACATTTATGAAAATACGTAACAGCAATGATAATAATCTCAATTTAATAAATCATCCACACCAGCTGGAACTATTGAAATATATTGTACAACAAAAAAACATGGCAACAAGTTGAAAACCCCATAGAAGTCTGTGAGAAAGCCATCTATTTTGATAGAATAACTCATAGGACAATTCAAAATTCATAGAATGTAACCAACATTTTCATTATACTACACTACACTTGTCTTTATTTTGAACACTACATCCATTATACATGATGTCACAAATTCACAGATTTTTTTATATTAACACCTTATTACAAGTTAGGTGTGCACTTATTAACATTGATGTAAATTTGTATATATAGTTTACTTGGTCTAGATAGCAGTAGGACAAAACTGTACTAATTAATGAGTACACATGCAAGAAGCTATTTAATGTTATATTCTACTGTCAAAATATTGGACAATTCCAATTATAATGTTACCACAATTTAAATACAACTGCAAGTTTTGACATTTGTGTCACATTATGTTATGTTCTTGGGTTGTGTATATCAGTTTTGTATGTTGATGGAAATGATTATGGTTTTGATACCAGAGTGTTAGATATATCCCGTAAATTATTATGAAAACTACCCAAATTCAGTATTCTTTCAAATACATGTAGTATAATTTCTCATTTATATATAGTATACATCCAAGCATCAAAGATTTTAAAGATCATTACTAGCATGGAAGGTACAAATAATAGTGGACATGATGGTATTAACTCCATTTTAGTACGGAAAATAAAACTATATGTGTGCGTCCAATAACAGCGATAATTAACAAATATTTAGAGACGGGAGAAGTACCAAACAGTTTGAAATTAACTAAGGTTTTACCCATATACCAGTCCAAAAATAAAGAAGAATTTAATAATTATAGTCATGTATATCAAAAATATTAGAAACGGTTATTTATAAAAGATATTAGCACTTTTGAGTTTTGGTTATAACTTTTTACTGTTATATTTTGCACCCTACAATTGCTAAATCATAACATTGCTTCTTATATACTGATCTGGTATGTTAGAAGCATAAAGAGGCTGACTGATTAATATATGTTGGCTGTTCTGTTCTCTCTAGTTTTTAATAAAGTGGATATAGCTGGAACTAACTGTTGTGATATTTACAAAACAGAATCGTAAACTTATACTATTGGAAAGTGGAAATATGTGGATTACGGTGTTGAAAAGTGGAAATCTTCATATACATTATTTGAAGCCAAAAAGATATCAACAATATAATGGTTTATTCACAAACAATAGAATGGAATGTCATTGTTGGTATGACATTTTATTTTGATCATCCTCGATGTAGCAGTTTTGTACTTAACGTTTTTATTGCTGTTATCTTACAGGCTTGTGCCACAGCTATCAACTATAAAGTGAATCCAAAGCAGATGTGTAAATCTCCAGAACTGGTAAGTTCTAATTCTCACTTCCTTTAATGCTATAGACAACAGTCACTTGACAGTAGAGTGGCATATGCACCATAGTGATGATTCTTCCATTGTGATCACAGTGAGAAAATCTCTCCTTTCGAGTGACTATCCTTTGCATATATATCTCTACGAAGACCAAATATAGGCTCCTTTTCTGTTTGTCAGTTCTACCCGCAGCTCCAACCAAATCAACTAATTTCGCTTGCTAATATGATAATGGAATATGTAAAGTAATTCAGCTGTTACTATATATTTTCATGTGATGATAAATTTGTAAAACACTTTATAAAAAGAAGCTCATTAATTATTATGGTAAATCTCAGTTGAGCTGTTTATTACCAAGATGATAAATTTGGCTACTTTCAACAGACATAAATTAGCATACATAAATGGGGGAAAGGTATTTTCAATCTCTGAACATGTTAAGTGATCAGATAGTATAGTTTCTTTCCATCACCATTTGAAAACTCACCTTTTCAGACTCGCTTATCCTTCCTAAGTTTCCATCTGATCATTGTTAATGAACTTTGCGTCGTACCCAGACTATGGGTTTGTCCAACCTCTGTACTAGGTGTGCCACTGACCTCAATTCTTTTGGAGGATATTGGCTCTATAGGAGTTTAGTAATAATTATTATTAGTAGTATTATTTGTGTTCAAGAATTGTAATTGATCATCTGATGCATTCTAGAATGATATTGATTCCATGTGATTTCACTTTGCTTTTACATACTTCGTGTTTTAGGTCAAGACACATCATGGGGGGGGGGGTCTTTAATACAATTATACAGAGATTAATAGAATGTCATAAATCATTTTGTAGATAGCTTTATGGTAATTAAAATAGAATTGTGTAGATGTCCGACATCACATTTGACATGTTTGTTTGATGTTTTGTAATATACTCTTTTCGTATATCCAAATAACATGAGTACCAAGTACTGATTATTTCTTATTATTGTTAATATTATGTTATTATATAAGAGAATTTTAATGGTTGCATTATGTATGATGATATGTCTGAACACAATGTTTGTGTTAATTTGGGTATTACAATGGCACAATGGAGCACCATGCTAGAAACCTTCCATTACCAAACCATTCATTCATTCTGCACATTAACTTACTAGTAGTAATATTTACTATGATATGTGTCAGTAAGGTGTCCATGTTTTGTTTTGCAGCTGTTCTGGTTGTTATTTTGTGCATTTTTGCATTTTTGTTGTATTCAGTAAATTTGGAAGACATTTGAATGCACTATTGTTGTATTTATTAAATACTACTGCGTTGTGCATGCATATGTGTGTGTGTGTGATAGTTTTTATTTCCATATTGTGTCAATACTCTGTTAAGTAATATCTATCAGTCGTATGTTCATTAACTTTCACTGTCAGATTTGTCATGCTTAATTATATTTATAGCCATGTTATGTGTTGTTGTTGTTGTTATTGTTGTTGTTGTTGTGATGACTGACAATATCTATTTTCCTTCCAACTTCAGCTTGCCAAGTATTCAGATGCCTTATTGAAGAAGAGTGCAAAGGGCATGAGTGAGAGCGAGATTGATGACAAGTTGACTAACTCGATCACCGTCTTCAAGTATCTTGATGACAAGGATATCTATCAAAGGGTAAATTAATATGATGATGATGATGATGATGTTAAGTGATGATTTACCACTTTAGAATACAAAATCTTGTCACATTGGGGTTCATACAATATTGAACATAAGTATGATTTCTATTAGAACTACACTACTTGAATAAGGAAATGTGCTGAAATAAAGCAGGATTGTTTTGTGAGGTATCCAGTGTGATACCTCTCCTGTGGCTTCCTCGTTCAAAATATATGGCTAGCACACGTGGCTATTTTTGTGGCTATTTCAGCTATTTATATGTACAAGTAGATTTTGCTATATTCACTAATAAAGTTTCCTAGTAATTTTAAATGAAATTGAGCCCTGGTTGGAAAATATTTGATGTACATCAAAAGCTTGACGCTTCTATATTGCTAGTCGGAAACCATGTCTTATTTTACTCTATGTATACAATCTATTTAGATGAAAGATAATTGAGTGCTGGTGAATTTGTTGCTTCCTGTCTACTGCCTTCAGTACCTTAGTTATTATAAAGTCTGTCTATTGTATATAGTTTTACTATTATTTAATAGACATTGACTGTTATCAGCATTGAGGATAGTTCCTGATTTCTTTCTGTCCCGCTTACTCTTCTGTCTGGGAAGTAAATAGTGTTTAGATCCGGGGACGTATACATTGTATAATTGACTATTTTGATTTGTTGGTGGTGTATATTTAGTTTTAAGGGCTTGTGGTCAGAAATGGAACTAGCACTTTCTATGGCATTACAGATTTATGGAGGAAAATTATGAATGAGGCTCACTCCTCTTCATAAGTGAAGCTCCCGGAATCTTCTACTACAAAAATATTTGAAAATTAGCCACATTGGCTCGTATTTGTTGGCATTCCGAATGGATCTTTCTTTCTTACGGTTGGATTGAAAATGTCTCTTACCGAAGACGAAGATAATTTTAAACTAAAATGTCCACAACCCATCTTTAGTTAGTTTTGACTGGTTCAAATTAATTTAGAAGGCTCAACTGTCATAACCGAGTTTATCTATTTCCAGTTTTATGCTCGTATGTTGGCCAGACGGTTCATCTACTCACAGTCTCAGTCAATGGATGCCGAGGAAGCCATGATAAACAGGTTGAAGGTATGCAATCACCATGGTAACCACTATCTTTTTCTTTACCTGCTTTCCCGGTTGATCTTAAGTTGTTGACATAATATGCTCTTTGACAGTGTCACTGTGGCTCATTAGAAACGTTTTGATTTTTCTTCTATCCCCATTTTTAAAAGTATCTGTAATTAATTGCCTTAAAATTTCTTACTAGTGACAGATAACTAAACACTATGATTAACATCAAATTTTACTATCCATTTTTTTTTAGGCTTGAATTATAATAATAATAATAATAATAATTATAATAATAATTACATTAATCATAATATTAATGGTCTAAATAGATGTGATTGGTTTCCTTTATGAAGAAGATGTAAATAGAGTATGATTTGTAGCTCCAAATGAGGATTAATATTATAATTTGAACTAGATAGCAATTTTCCAGAGAGAAGACTTTGTCAGTTTCCTTGTTGAGCAAATAGCAGACCTTAACTAGCTAGTGACCTTGAATATGAGAAAGTAGTAATTCCTCTAACTCAGTTTATCACAGAAGTTTCACATCATAAAATGAATAGATTCATTCGAGTCCAAAACTGTTATCTTTATTTTAATTAATATCTAAAAGCATCATTATAAATTCAAGTTTAATCACATTTTCTAAACATGAGTATTTTGTGGGTTTAAGTTTACACCTGAGACCTACCATTCAGCAACGTCTAGTACACTACACGTTATTTAATGATCTTTTAGCTTGTTGCCATTAAAATTATTTACTCTTAGTGCTATAGTAGATGTTGATAGTAATTAATGTCGTTTTTTTTGTTTGTTTTGGTTTCCAATTGAATTTAACAGCAAGCATGTGGTTATGAGTTCACCAACAAGCTTCATAGAATGTTTACCGATATGAACATCAGCGATGAACTGCAGAAGACGTTCACAGACTACACGGCAAAAAACAAAATTGATCTCGGAATTAACTTTGCTATACTAGTACTACAAGTAAGATGCAAATGTTATCACAATGTTACTTTGGGATAAAGTCATTTAGTCAACTCAGATTTTACATGTGTGCACACACAGACACATATACACACACACACACACAAACAGAACTGTTTCTACATCTTTTTTCCTCTTCTAGGCTGGTGCATGGCCTATAGGACAATCAAATCTACCAAACTTTGCCCTCCCTCAGGAACTAGAGAAGAGTGTTAGAACTGTGAGTTAACCATTGTATTAGTGTAACATAATGAATACTACCACTACCATTTTCTTCTTTCACTTAAAATATAGTTTATTATTGAGTATTAGTTTATTTTAATTATGACAAAATTCCCGATATGTTAAAAAGTGATTTGTTAAATTTTCAGTTATCTGCTTAACTTTGGTTGAATTCTACAAATGCTGGTTAAATAAAACATGGTTTAAATATATTAAAAATTAAATTTAAGCTTACTTGACATTGATATACCTGCACTGATATATATTTTGAATTTTATTTTAAGGCAAGAAATGAATAAATGTTTTTAGCCTAAAATACCTTTAATAGAAATTATATTAAATAAACAAGTTAACAAACATTACCTCTTTCTGTTTTTCACAGAATTATTTTAACGCTTGCATTTGTAACACTGTCACTGTACATGTCATGAAATGGGTCTACAACCATTACAGTTACTTCATGTCAAAATAATAATTTATAATTTAATTTACAAAGTTTATAAAGCACCTCAAATTGTGTGTGTGTGTATGTGTGTGTGTGTGTGTTTTTGGCTATCCATATTATGCATGTATTATTACTGACATCAGTTTGGTAAAAAATACCAACGTGGGAAGAAACAGTTGTCCCATCTATATATTCTATGAATAAGCTAGTTCCCAAGATTAATAATACTCATTTGTTAAGTATCAAACCTCATCGTATTAATACTGTTATACAGTACTATAGTTAATATGTATAAGAGAAGGAAATCAGTATCTTTTTTAATTTGTTTTCCAGTTTGAATTATTCTACAATGAAAAGTTCAACGGGAGAAAGCTCACTTGGATGCACAGCTTTTGTAATGGTTTGTAAAGATTTTTGCTTTTCTTTTCAGTCATGTTTTATTAAGATATCCATCCCCAAAACTCGTGTGATTCGGTCAGATATTGCTGCGGGTACCCGTGTCTGAGCTGAAGTCATTGTTTAGTGTTGCAGCCCCATTTTGCGGAATAGGTTTCCAGTGGATATTAGAAGTGTGCCATCTCTTGAAAAGTTCAAATCTATTCTGATAACTCACTTAATTAAATATACCATATTATTATTATATGTAATGAGGATAATAATCGCTAAATGAATGCTCTGGATTTATGTCACTGATGCCAAATAATGAGACAAGGCTCTGTGCTGTTGTTAAGTTAAAACAACTAATTTTTATTTCGATAATTATTATCTTTTCATTTAATAAATTGAGCAGTTAAGTTTGAAATGAAACTATGATTGTCCAAATGACTAGAGTCTTAAAAACATAAGTACAATGTAGTTATAGAATGACTGTTAAAGTTAAATGACTTTCTCACAACTTGAATCGACCTCTAAGGTTTGACATCAAGGTGAAAATCATGGGTGTGTAGTTTGCAATCACTTTAGCATCCCATTCCACCCATTTTGGGCAAATCTAGGGATATTTCTGGGGCCTGTGGGAAGACAGCTTTAAGTAGCCACACAGCTCCTCAAGTTTGTATTCGACTACTGCGTTCCATGTGAAATATAAACCGTAACAAATAATATACAAATTGAAAATAAATATAATTGTCACTGGCCCCCATCATCTAGCGGTGGTGTGTTGGGTCACAGATCACCACCACCCGTGTTCAAATCTCGGTGTGGTCATATCTGAAGGGTGTTTCATCTTTGACTTTGCTTCATTACCTTTGGAGGTCACTCGGTCCATTTAGCCTACCATATGCACGAAAGTGGCCATAAAACACCAATCATCATCTGGGGCCCTGCTATTACTGAATATCCAATAGCACCACGATATTCTAGGGATTGTTGTGTATTATGATAAAAACTGTTTATTAACCTGAAATTATTAACACAAGAAAATACTTATTAAAGGAACCACCATGATGAGGCATTTATATTTTTGTGTGAAATATAACTTTATTTATATATATATACTCTACTGCATTAGATCATCAGTGATTGTTCAGTATAAAACAAAGCTACAAAAAGAAATACTCTGACACATTTGATATCAGTGCATGCAGTGAATATTACTAAATTAGTTGGTTTATGAATGTGGTATCAGGAATTGAAATTACTAAAGCTACTTCGTATGAATGCACGAGTCACAAACATTATAACATAGTCCTTTTTTATGAAGTCATATTTTTATATTTAGAAATAACAGGTCATGGGAATGAATGGAAATATTTGAAGTTTATATCAGTAATAGTAATACAATATTTTGTACATGTTGACAAGTTTCTAATGTTATCACATAGCATACTGATTGGTTTTAATTATATTTATTCATGACATAATGAAGCATCAGCCTTTGATATAAATGTAAACAATGTGATGTGCTAAACAATAATTGGTTTATCGACTTGTTTATCCTTGGCACCTGTTTCACCTGGGACATATAGCAAAATGGTGACTCTTTAGAGAAACATCCCACAAATACAGGTGTGCGTCATATTTGAACCAACGACCTGGAGATTTGTAACACAATGCTTTAACTACAGAACCATCGGGACCCATGTTATAAGGTCAAATAGATTGTTAAAATTACATCTGAAGATTACAGATGATTCAATTGTGTTTATATATAAGTTATCTAGTTGTCTAGAAGATGATGCAGTTTAACATCTCTGAGTGAAGAAAGTTCTGTATCTAATGTGAATGTTTTAGCCAGCGACTTCCTAAAGGCCACTTTTTCAAAGGATAGTGAAAGGTTGACCTGTTTCTATCTCACCAAAAAGCTTTGTCTTATCCACTGCTAAGATTACAAGAGTTGAGTAATTAGTCTATCATATCTTGTTCTTTAATGTGCAATACCTATATCATCTCCATGACCTAACTGTTAGTGCTATTGGCTACAGATATCTATTACCTGGTTTTGATTTGTGTGACCTTACTATGGCTGGTGGATGTTTCATCCTTCAAGTTGCTTCATTACTTTTGAATTTAGCCTTTAGCTGCATGCACAAGAGTGGCCAGTAAATAGATAAAAAACAGATCGCGATGAATTCGAGCAAAGTCCAAATAAGTCATTATTTGCACTTCTCTGTGATGATCCAGGATGTAGGTTGGAATCCAGTAGATACTTGTGTTTATAATATTTATTTTCCTAGAGACAGATATCCCTCATATGTCACAAGTGGACACAGGCACTAAGGTTAAACAGCTCCAACTCCTCTGTGATGAATTATTGTATTGAAGGGGGCTGTTTTTCCATTGCTTCTTATATATTTGGTTTTACGCATATAAATTCCACAAATACTACAATTATTACTGGAAAGATTATAATAAGGCAAAACATTGTGTCTTTTCTGAGAAAATGACTAGATGTCAACATTCTAATATAACAACATATTACTGTAGTGTATCAGTGACATTCCAATTTCATATTTTGAATCAAAATATAGACTATATATATATATATATATATATATATAGTCATAAATACAGTCACTGCACCATAACATACAACAGCAACATTAAAAAATTAATATTAACACATATATTACGGTGATCAGAATACCATGACATCATCATAACCATATTAGAAATTGCAGAGCAATAACATGGTAATTTTATAATGAGAATTAGTATCTTTAATATTATGGCGGTCTTATGTGAGAATGTAATGTCTTGTAATGCAACCCAACAGAAAAATAATATATATATATATATATATATATATATAGTGTGTGTGTGTGTGTGTGTGTGTGTGAAATATTGATAGGCTTGTTTTCAGTTCCAAACATCAGATATTAAGATTGTTTGCATTTCCAAACATGAGATATTTTTCACGTGGCCATGATGTTTCTATTTTGACAGCTGAATTGAGTATTAACTACTTGAAGAAGCCATATTTTGTGACCGTCAGTACGTTTCATATGGGTATCCTGCTGCCATTTAATGGTTCTGATCAGCTGACAGCCAAGTTTCTCATGGAGTGTACACGGCTGCAGGAGAAAGAGCTTCTCAAACACGTCCAAGTACTCCTGGATGCCAAAATACTCACTACTGAGGTAAGGACGTTGTGGACACTCAGATCTGAGTTGATATATGTCAGTGGTGAGTTGGTACAAAACCAACATGAAACGTTATGACAAAACCAACTTGCCTAATGATGTGAAGTCTATTTTAGTAATGTGTGTGTCATAACGTTTTAGAAGTTGTCGATGTTTTTATCACATTAACTGGTTTATTATCCGGATTATAAACAATAACAACCTACCTGTTTGTTGTATTTTGCCAACTAGCTGTTTGTGGTACGAGATGTCTTTGTTTTATTTGGTTGTCATCAAAGTGAAATCTAGCAGTTTATGCATCTTTTCCAGGATACAGCACTCAGTGAAGCCAGCGTATTTTCTTTGAATAAACAATACACGAACAAAAGGACGAAGTTTAAGATTACAGCAACAGTGACCAAAGAGATGACACAAGTAAGCACACCCCCTCTCTCCACATACACACACACACACTCACAACACACACACACACACCATTCTTACCCATTCTCTCAATTTCCTATATGAACAAATAATTGGCTTTTTAACAGTGCTCAAAATGAACTATTGATTTCAGTGATAATTAATAACTACTAATAATTATGGTTATGAAGATAAATGGTTTAGAAATGGCAAGTCTGGTAAAGGATAGGTTAATAATTTTAGTTATATGTTTTGATTTTAAAAACCTCGGTCAACCAAAACATTTGGTTTTATCAAGCAACATATTATTTTTCTATGATCTGCTTTTGGGCCCAACAAGTTGAACATCTGTTTTTGTCAGAATACATCTGTCCCGTTATTCTTCCTTGATAATTTACATCTGTGAAGTTTATGAGTTGATGTTTTTAATATAACCTAAATGGAGAAAGTCTGGCAAATAAGCAAAATAAATTTTTATGTTAGATAGCTGATTGCCACTTTGAGTGAAAACTGGTCAAATATATTCCCTCCATATTTCACCGAAAGTCTATTGTATATAATCTCTTGGAAGTCTATAGTAATTCTAGCTTGTATAATTTTATTTTAGCAAGTCGTTTAGCAGAAACTTATTATCTACAGTTGTATTTATTGAACATCATACAATTATGCCATTTTGTAAACTTAAACTAGTACAAGGTTGAAGAGGAGAATGTCAAAAGCTGAAAGGGCCACAGATCGCTACCATCCATGTTCGAATCTCGGCGTGGGCATATCTGAAGGTTGTTTCATCTTTGACTTCGCTCCATTATCTTTGGAGGTCACGCAGCCCATTTAGCCTACCAAGTGCACAAACGTGGCCATAAAACATCAGTCATCATCACAAGCTCAAAGTTTATACTGAAGTCATTCTCTTGATAATTAAATCCCACCAGAACCTAACTTCTGTTGTCAAATTTCCTTGCCACTGTCCAAGTTTAGTTTGATTGATAAAAGTTCCATGTTATATGTGTTCTTTAAACAGCTACCTGATAGTCTCTGATGGTTTATTTTAACACCTCCCCCCCCCCCATTAATTGGATATAAATACTATAGTTGAATTCTTTTTTACTAGAATTGGAAGGATATTGGTTTATAAATGTTTAATTCTCATTATATAACTACAACTTTGAGAACAAACTTATAAGCTGAAAGACCAGTATGCTAACCTTAGTGACATTAGTCCTTTAAAGGAACACGTTCACTTTCTCATATTCACATTTATAAATGATGTTCAGATATGGACACAGTTAATCACATATTACAACATTCTGTTCAAAGTATTAAGTGATCTGTGGGTGCGGCCATTTTAAAGAGTGAGATGGAGTCCCCAAGTTGCTGAAGGTTGACGTCACTGTGTGCAGGCTGTTTGTATGACCCAATTATAGCAATGTAAACAAATATCAGCCAAGCATCAGTTCAGTATGGATATTACAACATGTTTTGTCCAGAAAACCTGACACATAACTGAAATCACCGAAGAAAAACGATATAGTGAAATTTGTTATAAAGACTTGTGTTGTATTCTTATATCATGATACATCTACAAACCTGTCAAGTTTATGTAAATGAACTGATGAATGAGCCAGTTAGCCATAGCGATAGTAGATTGAACCTGGGGAAAGATAAGATCATGACGATGGCTAAGTCAGAGTATCTGTGACCTGTTTTGATCTGGAGAGGGTTACCTGGTTATTGTCCTTGTTGGTATCAGAGTAGTACAGGATGTTTCTCATTTCTGACATATATTGTGACATTTGAGGAAGCTGTAACTGCTTCCCTCCCAGTAATTTGGAATATTTTATATCATTTCTAATATCGTGTATAGTGTTTGAATGTTATTGTCAGATTTGATGTTACTTTTATCAGCTTTACATATTTTATTGATATTTCCTGAGTGAACTGTTCCTTGAACTACACTCCGTGATTGGTTGAGAACATGTCATTTTCATTTGCAAAAGTAAAGAAAGTGTTAAATTGCTGGAAACTTGCTAGATAAATATTAAAAAATACAAAATGATGATTTGGTTTAAGATAAAGAGAAATCCTACTGACAGTTATTTTTATCCATACATAAGTCATGACTTTGTAGAGCATCATGTGAAAATTCACATTTATTTCTCTTCCTTTTTTTACACAATTCCCTGTTCAGCGTTGGAGTTAACTGCTAGTTATTGAACCATTTAAAAATTGTTTCTTTCAGGAAATAGAGCAGACACAGAATCAGGTAGATGAACATCGCAAGATGTTCTTACAGGCAGCTGTTGTCCGAATTATGAAAGCTCGCAAGAAGCTTAACCATAATAGTTTAGTACAGGAGGTATGTAACTATGGTAACCATATAAAGCAGTTCTGGTTCACTAAAAGAAGTTTATAGTCGTGGTAATATTAATATATATCCCATTACCACATACAAGATGGTTCGATTTATATCAAATAATTTACATCTTTGACTTAAATCATGATTTAAATCACTTAAATATTTTTAAATCGTTTTTTTTTCTTCTTAAAATCATCATGATTTTTTAGACATGGTTGTGATTTAATACACAATATTGGAAATATTATTTAGATTTTGATTCATTTCAAAATTAGTTTTTGCTAGTTGAATTTGAACTAGTTGTAGATTTCACACACTGAACACTCAGTGGCTCAAACCCAATAATGTTACAGCGCTATATGGTAAAGACCTATATAGCATGTGTATGGTAGGCCTTCATTAGCACAATCTATACAATTGGAATATGACATCCCCCCACATTAATTTAAATAATCACCTACACCAATGGAGATGCACACCTTCAGCAACCAGTTGACAGACTGTCAAGTGAAGCCACATATTGAAGTCATTTGAGTGTGGCACCATATTTGAATAAAACTGGTTTTGAGGTTAGACATGGGAAATACATGCTGCAGAAATATATATGTCATTCAGTACATGTTGTGAATAGTAATTATGTTGTGTATATTATAGTGTATATTATGTATAGCTTTATGCTTATTTATGTTAGGAATATTTAATATTTTAAAACATCATAACATAAACATAGGTATTTTGAATGATATGATGGATTTTTGAAACAAAAGCTACATTAACAACTCAATATATTAGGTGGCTAATTATAGTAATGTGAACTTTTTTGGTATATTTAATAAGACACAATAACAATAATACTCATCTGTCTCAGCTGAGATAGATGATGGAAGGAAATTAATAATGTAGATAGATATAGTCATAATCATATCATATCACAAAGAATGAGAGAGACACTTGAGACAAGATTAACACTTACTACACCTGGGATATATATATATATATATATATAATATAGAAGAGAGAGAGAGAGAGAGAGAGAGAGAGCAATGATAACTTAAATACCAGTTTGATCAATAATATATAATTGGATCAGTAACATGTTATTATAAGAAGTAGACAACCATCAATAAGATATGTAGATATATCAATGGCCATATTAATATCTTAGCATTTCTATGAAAATACACAAAAATCGTCAATAATGACCTAGATAACTAAAACACATGAAACATGATGTGTTTAATTAGCAAGTTGATGATTTCTTGTTTGAGTTTCTTCTAAGACAACCAAAACCTGTCATAAATATTCCAGTCACTGGCTGGTGTTTGGATTGAATCCCAGCAATACTTGTGTCTGTAGGGTGTTTCATCAGGTCATTTCGGTTCTTTAGGGTATATAGCCTTTCAGCGATATTGTCCAGTTGGTGATCAATACTGAGGCTACACAATGAATTCACTCAATCACTTAATCACTCAAAACATAAACATTATTATCTGGGAAAACACTTGGGAAATCTGCTTCTGCTTCAATGGTATAAGTACAACTAAAGGTCATGTACTACTACTACTACTTCCACTACTACTACTACTGGTACTACCGGCGCCTCTGTGGTCTAGCAGTAGCATGCTGGGCCACATATCACTACCACCGTGTTTGAATCTCGGTGTGGGCTTATCTGAAGGTTGTTTCATCTTTACTTTGCTTCATTATCTTTGGAGGTCGATTGGCCCATTTAGCCTACAATGTGCACAAAAGTGGCCATGAAACATCAATCATCATCACTACTGGTAAAACTAATTATACTGATCGATTTATATCAAGGTATTAGCTCATCACTCATATAACCAGGTGTAATAATGACTGCTATGTGTGGATAATCATTAATAATAATAATAATATTAATAAGTATTGTACAGATATATTTATCATGTTTTATTTCTGATGAGCTATTTTAATCTGTGTTCCATTGGTGTAGGTCAAAACCTAGAGGGATTTTGACTGGAACCTGTGTTCCATGTTATCATCAGAAGTTAACCCCGAAGCAATAATGTTTATTTCTTGTATATTTCAGGTTGTACGACAGTCCACACTAAGGTTCAAGCCCGATGTACCAATGATTAAAAAATGTATAGAGACACTGATAGATAAACAATACATTGAACGTACACCGAACACTAGGGATGAATATGTATATATAGCTTAGATGTTGGCTTCTCTACTTCAGTATAGCTATTCTATGCACCCGTAATGTTATTTGAATTCCTCAAAGAAGTAGAATCTTAATTAATTTCCATTGAAACAAATTGAAAAATATGTAATATAATTTCTGCTAATTATTGCTGTGCAGTACATGGTGTGTATGTATTTGTGTGTATGTATAAGGGAGTATAAACTTGTCCTGTTTTGGGGAGTTGTGCGTGCGTGTGTGTGTGTGTGTGTGTGTGTGTATCGAATACCCCAGACACTGTTTTTGTTAGAAATTATTTATTCTCACCAACCATCTAACTAATGAATAGGATTGTGTTTTGTGTATACGTTTTTCTGTGTGTGTGTGTGTGTGTGTGTGTGTGTGTGAGATAGAGATAGAGAGAGAGTACTGCTAGTACCGGCCAGTAGATTTACTAGAATATTTTCACTCTGACAAGCGTACAATTCGCTATCAAAACCACATCGTGCACTCCTCGTAGCGCTGGCTCAGACAAGAACAAAGATGCCTATTGAAAGTCCATCACTAATACTGTAGGTCTCTGTGATCAGTGTACCACCGACCCGGTATACTATGAGCTAATTGTAAACGCTTAGCAATAAACTATGGTAATTTTTGATCGGAGCAAAATATCAAACGGAAGTGCGTCTCTTTGGTGGCCCTCGTTCCGAGGATTAGAGAAGTTAAGTTGATGTTGATGTAGTGGAATCAACGACGATGTGTTGAGGTTTATGATGTTGATATAATATCTCACTTTCAGCACACTTTTCGGCTGTGATTTTGTCACATCTTGTGCATTACTACTGCTGATGTAGATGTGGAATGATTTCGGTTAGATGTTCTGTAAATACTAGGCGTTTACGATGATTTTGAAATGGGAGGGGGTAAAGGATGTAACGTCTTCTTGTCTTCAGGTTGACTTTAACACGGATTAGGCTCGCTCTTTGTCTTCTGTTTATGCTTATAAGCTAACTTGGTCTTCTTAACTGGTTATTGACATTGTGATCCCGTTTTTCAGACATTGATTTCAGATGAGTGTGATATTATTATAACATTTGTAATAAAACATCTGTTTTGAAGGCTTCTTTCTTTTTTGCTTTCTCGAAATGATATCTTCGAATAGAAGTGATTTATCCTCATCAACAAGTGTGTGTGTGTGTCTGTGAAATGGAAGATGCTCCCATAGACATTATATATATATATATATATATATATATATATATCATGTAGAAAAAAGTACTCCAATCGAGTATTTTTTTCTACCAGTAAATTATGTTCATATAGCCATACTTTAAAAACACATAATACTCTCTGATATAGCTGTATCACATATTCATTAATGATTAGTCCCATTTGATTTTCTTGTCCAATTATTACAATTAATCAGTATATATTGGACCCTTCCTCTTAAGTAAGATTCAATAATACGCCTTCTTTGTTCGTCAGGAAATATTGCATTACAACATCTGAACCACCATCGTCAATCAAATTTGTTAGTTATTGTCATGGAGGGGGAAAATGCTAATTATTAGCCCACCGTGAAATTGTAGTCTGACATAATATGAGAATTGCTGAACACAGCTCGCGTTATTTTATCTTTAAGGGAGATATATTGCTAATCTGAGAACGAGGGCGGAAATAAGTGTCAATATTGAATGGTTCATGACTAAGTCACGAGGCTAGTAGTACTTTTGACAGAAACAACTAGAGAACAGCTTGCCGTGCAGTTAAATGCTTTCAGTCGTAAGAGAGTGAGGATGCATCCTCACCACAGAGTATAGAATTCTAGGCAGCAATTCTATTGATTCATTTGCGCATTCCTTCATACACAGAAGACGGAAGACTCGGTGTATTTTGCTGCTACGTCTACCGAGGTTTATTTCCACTATACAAAAAGATCTATCTGGTAACACGCGTCCCTATATATAGCTGTGAGAGACACTGCTTCATTCACTGTTCTATTTACTGCTTATTGGCTGTCTCCCATGAGTTGCTTGCTTGCTTGTAGTTCGGGGAGTATCCCCAGGCTGTCGCTTGTTTGCCACAGCCTCTGTGGTGTTCTTCTCCGTAGAGTTTCTGTATCTGAAAATGGCTTTGTAAAGTTCCGGTCCCGGACGTACCGGTGCCGAACCTTTACAAAAGATTTAGGGTGTGTTGTTTGACTTTTGCCAGATGTATGGGTCTTTTTTTAATAAGGGAATTATTATGTGTGGCGTGGCTGTGACTTTGTGTATTATAATGACTGCTTTTTCTGTGTCGGTTAGGTTGTGTTGTGCCGGAGTTAAGAGTTGTTTAAGAGGTTGTCGGCAGGCTGGGAAGGCGGGACAATTAATTAGATAGTGGACGGGGTCAAAGTTTTGGTTACAATGTAAGCAGAGTGCTTTATTATTTGGGCCGACAAAGCTTTTTGTGTGCACCCAGCAGCGGAGGTGGCGTATGTGTACGTCTGCTATTCTGTTGTTTATGAGGTGAATGCCGGGAACAATGTTTTGTTGTTGTTGTTGTTCGGGGTGATTCCCCAGGCTGGCGCTTATTTGGCACAGCCTAGTTAGCCAATCGCTACTGGCTTATATAGCCATTCCTGGACCTGTTTTCTAATTGACTTAGTATTAACTTTCCGTATCGGTCCATGCCCACTTGTATAAATCTAACCATATCTCGTTTGGATTTCATGTCACCGTTTTATCGTTTAGTAATTATTCCCAGCAATCTGACACTATCTTTTAAAGTTGTTGTTTTTCCATCAATGTCAAATTTATTAGTTATTTCTAAATAATATGATGCCTGCCTCTTGCTGTATCACGCTGCGTGATTTTCCGGGAACTGTGTGAAGTCTACCTATCAACGGTTCACTAAACACTAACGGCTTGGTAATAGCTGAGCTTTACAAACCGGCCAAATTGGTATACTTTACAAGAAGAGTGTTACATTGGAGACGTGAAATCCTACTCCATCCAAACACCTGGATTCAGAACTAAATAGTTTAGCACGTAATCCTTTATTCCGTGGATCTGATGTACATAAATAGCTGAAAATAATAGAATGAAGCCACCGCGAAATGTCTTCTTATAATTCCCTAAATCGCAACAACTACACAAATAAAACATCCAGTGTGTTAGGAATTCATCAAACAATTAATAACGTGTATTACTATCCATTTATAATATATCTGCTAAACACCACTCATTAGGCTTAATACATAATATTTAATGCCGCGCTGTGGCATTATTGTTTTTATTATTACTGATACATAAAAGGAACAGTACATCTTCATTTCAAGTTTTCAGACTTAATACAACTATGGTCACAAATATCATAAATGATGTCAAAATGTGTAAACGATCACCCACACATTAAATAATCCAGTTCAAAGTGCAGATTAATCGACTTTTAATGGCCTGTGGGCGCCGCCATTTTGAAGCTAGACAGATACCGGAAACTCCTCAATGCTGACGTCACTTGAACCTAGCAGTAAATGCAATAATGGTGTTAAAATTGCGTCATGACTGACATACAACCATATCATTTTGAGCCAGAAGAAACCTTAGAAGAGGAAGATGATTCCGTTTGTTTTGAAGAAACGTCGAGGACAACTGGGAATACTGACTGGTGTCTCTGTGAACTCTCTAAACCAATGGATTCCGGGAAGGAATATTTTTGTTGCCATTCTGTCCAAAATTTTATCTGATTCAAATGCGAAATGTACATCACAACATCCCAAATGGATGAGATGCTAATGCTCAAGAGCAACTATAAGCCGTGTCAGTCTAGAGAGTGCTCATATGACGTCAGAGCATTCACTGTTCTATTTACTGCTTATTGGCTGTCTCCCATGAGTTGCTTGCTTGCTTGTAGTTCGGGGAGTATCCCCAGGCTGTCGCTTGTTTGCCATAGCCTCTGTGGTGTTCTTCTCCGTAGAGTTTCTGTATCTGAAAATGGCTTTGTAAAGTTCCGGTCCCGGACGTACCGGTGCCGAACCTTTACAAAAGATTTAGGGTGTGTTGTTTGACTTTTGCCAGATGTATGGGTCTTTTTTTAATAAGGGAATTATTATGTGTGGCGTGGCTGTGACTTTGTGTATTATAATGACTGCTTTTTCTGGGTCGGTTAGGTTGTGTTGTGCCGGAGTTGTTTAAGAGGTTGTCGGCAGGCTGGGAAGGCGGGACAATTAATTAGATAGTGGACGGGGTCAAAGTTTTGGCTACAATGTAAGCAGAGTGCTTTATTATTTGGGCCGACAAAGCTTTTTGTGTGCACCCAGCAGCGGAGGTGGCGTATGTGTACGTCTGCTATTCTGTTGTTTATGAGGTGAATGCCGGGAACAATGTTTTGTTGTTGTTGTTGTTCGGGGTGATTCCCCAGGCTGGCGCTTATTTGGCACAGCCTAGTTAGCCAATCGCTACTGGCTTATATAGCCATTCCTGGACCTGTTTTCTAATTGACTTAGTATTAACTTTCCGTATCGGTCCATGCCCACTTGCATAAATCTAACCATATCTCGTTTGGATTTCATGTCACCGTTTTATCGTTTAGTAATTATTCCCAGCAATCTGACACTATCTTTTAAAGTTGTTGTTTTTCCATCAATGTCAAATTTATTAGTTATTTCTAAATAATATGATGCCTGCCGCTTGCTGTATCACGCTGCGTGATTTTCCGGGAACTGTGTGAAGTCTACCTATCAACTGTTCACTAAACACTAACGGCTTGGTAATAGCTGAGCTTTACAAACCGGCCAAATTGGTATACTTTACAAGAAGAGTGTTACATTGGAGACGTGAAATCCTACTCCATCCAAACACCTGGATTCAGAACTAAATAGTTTAGCACGTAATCCTTTATTCCGTGGATCTGATGTACATAAATAGCTGAAAATAATAGAATGAAGCCACCGCGAAATGTCTTCTTATAATTCCCTAAATCGCAACAACTACACAAATAAAACATCCAGTGTGTTAGGAATTCATCAAACAATTAATAACGTGTATTACTATCCATTTATAATATATCTGCTAAACACCACTCATTAGGCTTAATACATAATATTTAATGCCGCGCTGTGGCATTATTGTTTTTATTATTACTGATACATAAAAGGAACAGTACATCTTCATTTCAAGTTTTCAGACTTAATACAACTATGGTCACAAATATCATAAATGATGTCAAAATGTGTAAACGATCACCCACACATTAAATAATCCAGTTCAAAGTGCAGATTAATCGACTTTTAATGGCCTGTGGGCGCCGCCATTTTGAAGCTAGACAGATACCGGAAACTCCTCAATGCTGACGTCACTTGAACCTAGCAGTAAATGCAATAATGGTGTTAAAATTGCGTCATGACTGACATACAACCATATCATTTTGAGCCAGAAGAAACCTTAGAAGAGGAAGATGATTCCGTTTGTTTTGAAGAAACGTCGAGGACAACTGGGAATACTGACTGGTGTCTCTGTGAACTCTCTAAACCAATGGATTCCGGGAAGGAATATTTTTGTTGCCATTCTGTCCAAAATTTTATCTGATTCAAATGCGAAATGTACATCACAACATCCCAAATGGATGAGATATTAATGCTCAAGAGCAACTATAAGCCGTGTCAGTCTAGAGAGTGCTCATATGACGTCAGAGCATTTGCGTTGTCGCCTTCCCGCCTTCGAATCTCGCTTCTAGTGCACCCATAATGGCGGCTCTCCTTCTTAGTTACTGTTCTAAGCAATACATACTTAAGAATTTTATTCTGAGGGTGAACTGTCCCTTTACACTGACAAATAAAGAGTGCAACAGAATATTATGCAAACTGTGAACAATGGATAACGTTAACGTAAAAGAACTAGCATAGGGCTAGTTTCATATTTCATAACATATATTAATTTCCAGTGGAACTATGACAATATCATAATTGGCTGTATTAACCATCATTTATATTAGCATAATACATCAGTTCATTGATTCAAATGGGCGTATCATCATTCTGACGTATTTAGCAAATTTCTTTAATCCCCAGGGATCTTTCTAAGTAATTCCTTTGCCAAAGTGAGTACATTCAGTTTCGCCGAGTTCACCCGTCAGAAAGACTGCATGACAGCCAGAGAACCACCATGACGCGCCATACTTTACTGAAGAACTGTAATCTGAGTTGTCATGATCCCGAGATGGAGTACCGAACATTATGTTATTGTGTTTTCCAAAGCTATCACCTAATTATAAGAAATGATAAACGTAATTAGCTTTATTTAATCTTTAAGATTAACGAAATGGCTAATACAAGTATTTCTGATAATTACGTTGACACTAAAATAGTTTATATATAGCACTAATTACCTGCGGTGCTATTCTGGAGATAACCCGTAAGGTGTAATCTATAGTTGTCCGACTCATGTCCGATCCAGAAATTACTGTATTCGGCATAAATAAAATCTCCTTCATAAGATGTCAGCTCAACTCTCAGTAAATATCTTCCGTCTTCTGTCGTTATTTTGTGCATAATTTCGTTGCCTTTTATATAGAAAAAATATATTAAGTCGATCCTATATTGAGGAGTAAGGCTATTTAGCATTAAATATATATATATATATATATATATATATATATATTCTTATTGAGTTAATACAAACTATCTTTACCTATCCAAAACTCTTCTGTCAGGTTACCAAAGCCATTTTTATAATCTTCCCATTCTCTAGTGAAGTTTACTGAACCATCAAAGCGCCTCATAAGTACCTGTTTTTAACGAATGAAATACACGATTGATAACTCTCGTTCAACGCATGAACAGTTATCACAAAGATATTGATAATTAATTATGTTTGACTACTCACCGTCCACCGTCCACCCCCCACCATTTGTTGTCTGATTACAATAAAGATCTGTGTAATTATCATAGTGTGGTATGTGAACATGAAACACGCCACTGCGATTGTCATTAATATGTGAACATCCAGAATAAACTGAAACGAACAAAACTAAAATAAATGTTGATGAAGTAAGAGTTAAATAAAGTATAAAAAAGATGCGCGCACGCACACGCACACACACACACACACACACACACACATATATATATATATACTCACATGGCTTATCATATCATATCATATCGTATCATACGCACAAACACACACACACACACACACACACACACACACCAACCACAAAAACTGTTACTAATCAGTCACCTGTAAAACGGTCGGTTGCGTTAATGTGGCAAATTTCCCAATTCAAGCTTTCATAAGTTCGCGGTACTTTTATTACTTGAATCTCGTTCCAGTAACCGGGATAACTACAGTAATAAGAACATCTCTCTTGACTTAAATTAGTTTTTATATCCAATAAAGTACATGTAGTCCAACGACCAAACCAAGTAGTTGACTGGTCCATAGTTAAAGGAGTCACGTACATAAACTGAATATGTCATTGTCGTGTATGACACAAACATATATCACTTCAAGTAAAAGATTTTAGATACTAACATAAGAATGTGCAACCAGCATACCAAATCCAAATTATACAATTACAATGCAAACAAAATAGTCTTAATGGATATGATGTATATATGTGAACGCTATAACTAATAATTAATAATCTATATAAAATGAATATACGTGTAATGCAAAAATGTTAAATATTATGGTAACAGGAAAACCCATATACTTTTGGTGAAATACGTCGGTAATCCTGTGTAAATATATTGGGAATAAATAAAACAATATCTAACGCAGATACTGAAAATCATCAAAATGAAATGCAAATGAGAAACAATCAAACTGGGATATTTTTCAAACTAAACTTATCAATTTAAACTTCAATATTTAATAGAATATAATTAAAAAACATTTGGGTACCGCTATATTGATAATAAAATAATGGATTACCCTCGAGTAGTCACTAGTTCGTACGAATATCCTAATATATTACTAATTTATTCCTAATTTATCTGGTCCTGATCCTGAATAAGGTGATGGCTTGTCATGGAATAAAAACATGGTTGATTAGAAAACTGGATATATATACACACCTTGACAATAATATATGCATCATCATAAATTTATGAAGTATTCGATGTCGCTCTTGATTATACTAATCGATAACAGTCATCGTCATTTGCCAGAATAATAGTATCTTCAATATAGTCTGTTTAATTGGCTGCACAATATTTATACATAATACACGTATTATAACTAATAATAATAAAAATAGAAAAATCCATATATGTAATGGCTTGTTTGTATAATATAACCCATTGACAAATACGTCAACTCTACATCTATCTCTCTCTCTTTGTTTA